>JAOTAY010000001.1:15493745-15504213 GCA_025629805.1 Erythroxylum baracoense
TCATAATAGTGTATTATAATAACATTATGTATGAGTTATCTTAGTTATGTAAATTAATAACAATTTATATAAGTTACATTAGTAATATAGATCAATAACACTTTATATGCGTTACTTTAGTACATGTAAAATAATAAAGTTATTATAATAGTGTATTATAATAACATTATGTATGAGTTACTTTATTAATAAAATAATAACAATATACACTACAAGAGTTAAGATATTTAGTGGCAACTTTTTTGTGACTAACTATCATTTTGTCACAAATATGAGGTTTTTTGTCACAAAATAATTGATTGACAATATTGTTTGGATTAACTGTGATGATTTATTTTTTGTCACTAACG
This sequence comes from Erythroxylum baracoense, assembly GCA_025629805.1. Lineage (NCBI taxonomy): Eukaryota > Viridiplantae > Streptophyta > Magnoliopsida > Malpighiales > Erythroxylaceae > Erythroxylum > Erythroxylum baracoense. The sequence continues at coordinate 15,494,096 of JAOTAY010000001.1, forward strand.
CAATGATAATTGTGACAATTTAGTATCTTTCACAATTAAATTGTCACTATTAATATATTAATAGTGCCAAAATTTCTTTTATCACTAAGTTTTGTCACTAAAAGCATATGCAATTTGGCGCCAAAGTAATTTTGGCGGGAATGAATTGTTATTGTGATAAAATATATATTGATCACTAATATTTTCTATTTGTTGTGACAAAACATAATTTCGTTACTAATATTTTTCTCTTCTTGTGATAAAACAGTTTACCATCACACGATATTTTTCTTTTTATGATAAAAACTATTGTCAATAAAAATTCAACTAGTTAGTGTCTACTTAATATTGTCACAAAAACGAAATTATCACTATGATCACTACTATTCGTAATTTAGTGATAAATTTTTTGCGACTAATTATCATTTCAACATAGATGTGAGGTTTTTTGTGACAAAACAATTGATTGACACTATTGTTTGGATTAACTGTGATGATTTGATTTTTTGTCACTAATGCAATGACAATTGTGACAATTTAGTATCTTTTACAATTAAACTGTCTCTATTAATATATTAATAGTGTCAAAATTTCTTTTATCACTAAGTTTTGTTATTAAAGGTATATGCAATTTGATGCCAAAGTAATTTTGGAGGGAATGAATTGTAATTATGACAAAACATATGTTAGTCACTAATATTTTCTATTTGTTGTGACAAAACATAATATGGTCACTAATATTTTCTCTTGTTGTGACGAAACGATTTACCCTTATACGATGTTTTACATTTTTGTGAGGAAAACTTTTGTAAATAAAAATTCAATTAGTTAGCGTCTACTTAATATTGTCACAAAAACCAAACTATCACTATGATCACACTGTTCGTAAGTCTTATGATAAGAAATTTTGTTGTCACTTGATCATCAACTTTTTGTTACAAAAGTTATTATCAATATAAACTTAACAAATTAATGATAATTATTTCTTGTTATAATAATATATTAAAATTAATCACCCTAAACATTGATTTTGTCATGATTGTTCGAATTTTAGGAACTAGAAACTACTTGTCACAGTTTTTCTTTAATATTATTATTTGCAAACAAATTTAAATATCCTCTTATAAAATATTCAAACTACATATACTGACATTCCAAAAGTAATATTTTGCATATCAATAGATATGTGCTAAACATAACTTTGAAATTTCATCAAAATAAAAATCAAAATAAATAAATATTTAAATATAATGAAAATCATGTTCTAAAATATTAAACAAAACTCATGCAATAGCCTCTTACGATCTGGGACACAAAGTTCCTTCGATTAATGACGTAAGAGGTAAACTTTTGAGTTATTCAATTTCTGAAATTAAAAGTTATTTGGCAGAAAGAATAGTGAATTGGGCTACTTTTGTGTGTTCAATCATGTGTGATGGTTAGATATATAGGAGACAAATGCCTATTATTAATATTTTGGTTTTATTCTGCAAATGACTTAATGTTTTTTAAGTCTATTGATGCATCTGGCCTTATTAGAAATACTGATACTTTATTTGAGATATTTTGTTTGAGATATTTGATGAAGTTGTGAATGAAGTAGGGCCAGAAAAAATTATTTAGTTTATTACTGACAATGATTTCTCTTATAAAGCAACAGGAATAAGGTTACAGAATAAGTATAATTCTTTTTTTTAGACTCCTTGTGTTACACATTGCATTGACCTAATGTTGGAGAATATAGGGGACCCTAAGTTTTTTCCTATTATTGATGAGACTATATAGAAAGCTGAAAAGTTGACCAAGTTCATCTATAATCGTGCATGGGTGTTGAATTTAATGAGAAATGAACTTACCAATGGCAGGAATTTATGTTGTCCTGCTGTGACAAGATTTGCACAAATTTCTTATCACTTAAATCTTTTGTTACGATGAAGAAATAGTTAAGACAAATGTTTACAAGTGATAAGTAGGTTGTATATCAATATGCTAGGTCTAATATTGGAGTGGAGGTTTCCAGAATTATAATAGAAGATAGAGAATTTTGGTCTCAATGTCAATTCGAAATATGAATTTGTGAGCTTTTAGTGAGGGTACTTCGCTCAGCAGATAGTGAAGAAAAGGCAACAATATGATATATTTTTAATGCAATGGAAAGGGCCAAGGAAGCAATCAAGGCCAATCTAAAATATGGGCCTTTTTTGTACACACCATATCTTGCAATCATTAACGAGAGATGGGAAAAGAAGCTTTCTTTTCCATTGTTTGCAGCTGGGGTATTTTTGGATCCTAGTGTATATTTCAGACCAAATTTTACAAAAAAAGCTGAAGTTAGTAAAGGAATGTTGTTCATTATTACAACAATTGTTGACTATGAAATGATGTAAGATCTCTTGAACTCACAAATGGAGCTTTATAAACAGTGTGGTGGGGATTTTGGATTGCTGATTGCTATTCGCCGAAGAGCAAAACTTTCATCAGGTATTAGTTGTTTTCTTTTTCTTATTTGTTGAAAATTAATTATCATTTTATTTTATTTGTAACGCTACTTTTGTTATCTTACAACTTACAGTTTCTTAGTGGGATCAATTTAGAAGTGGTGTTCTAGAATTACAAAGGTTTGCAATTAGAATTTTAAGTCAATTTGTGAGTACAACAGGCTGCGACAGCTTACAGTTTCTTAGTGGGATCAATTTAGAAGTGGTGTTCTAGAATTGCAAAGGTTTGCAATTAGAATTTTAAGTCAATTTGTGAGTACAACAGGCTACAGGCGGAACTGGAGCATATTTGAATTCATCCATTCTAAGGAAAAGAATAGATTGAAGCACAAGAGATTGAATGACTTGGTATACGTTCATTACAATTTAAAGCTTTGGAAAATGTATGTTATTATCATTATTAATTTCAATATAATTTCTTATAATTCTCTAATAATTAAATTTTATTGTTTACTATGACTTTTAATAGCACAAGTAGTTCAACATATCTTATTTTTATTGATAATATCGATCTTTTGACAGATTGAGTTTCTAAGGAACCAGATTTGATAGATGTGAATGACTTGGAAGATAATTTTAGTTGGAAAAGCATTGACATGTCATTTTGTGCATTGAATTTAAATGACGATGATGATGAGACTCCTCTCAATGATAAGAATTTTGCACCAAATGATAACTGTGGACAATGTACTTATAGCAGGTATCCTCTGCATAGACGATTCAATGAAATTCAAGATTTTTATTTTTCCTTTTCTTTTAATTTTACTTATAGTTGATGCATACGTTAAATTATGTATATGTAATGTAATTGTGAATGTTTTTGTTACAGAATTCACTTCTACTTGGTTAGTTTCCTCATCACGAACTTTTGTTATAAATTGTAATAGTTTGAGAGTTAAGGATTTTTATTATTTATTTTTATTGAATGTTTTGATGTAATTGTTATTTATTATAAAATGAAATTGTAACTATTTTAAATACTTTGTATTGTTCTTAATTATATTTGTATGATGATAATTGTCTTTTTTATATTAATTTTGGTTATTATTTATATATGAAATATCTAAAAATTATTGTTATTTTATATTAATTGTAGTTATTATTTATTATTATGATTTTTTGAAACAAAGTTGATGTAAACTTATAAAGTATACAGTACAATAGTATAATATGATAATAGACTATTTTGTAATTTCTAAAAAAATTTAACGGCTATTTCATAAATTTAAAAAATTATTTGAAACGGTACCCGATATTGACCGATACTAGTATAGTACTGTACTATAACCTAATCTGGTATCAGGTTCGATACAATATTCACAAATTTGTCTAAGAGTCTTTTGCGTTAATTTATGTATAAAGGAAGCTAATTGGTAATAACTTAAAGCTGAAATTATATGTAAAAATTTTTCTTCGACACCTAGCTAAGAAATTTCGGAAGCCATGAAATTCACATTCATGCAACATTATTGTTGGTACGATCACATGTACCTAAAACTTCAATGCAAAAGTTTTATTTTGTGATGGGACCAACTAGATCCTTAACAAGATTTGCTCTCAATCTCGTTTCTTCCAAATTAATTTTCGAATACTTGCAAAGGAGTACTTTTCAAATCTAACGCTGCAACTTCCATTATAAACCTTCCCACCTATATTACGCCAACATTTGCGAATAATGTAACGAGTCAAATGTCTGAGACACTTGTTGCAACGATAGCCTGAAATGTCCCTGGTGCATTGAGCTAACGCATAGATCTTGGTTGAACTTTTTTCCAGACTTATACCTCCAACTCCGTAAAGGGTGGTGCGAAAGAAAGCCTGCGAGGTCATTAGACGAAGTAGCCTTGCTCTCTTTCGTCTAAAGTTTGTGGCATGGTTTGTCACTTTTTCAGGGTTACATTGGCTGAATAAGTAACGGCGATCAATACGCCCTAAAAACTTGACGTTGGAGTACTTCAACATGCAATTATCGTACCAAATTGATGCTGCTTTGTCTGAAGGACAGTGGCTGCGGATCCCGCTACTTGCTGTCTCAAGACATGTTTGGCAACTCTGGTTTCTGATGTCTCCCGTACAAAGAGCAAGGCCTTGTACCTGGTCCGATGACTTTTGGCCCATCGAATTTTTAGCAAAACCTGTACGAGGGGCAGAAGAGGATAGCCAAATAATAAGGCTGTTGAGGTTTGACTCGAACCCGTCTCGGGGACTAAATGTAGCACCTGAACATACAAAGTTGATAGGATCGATACCAAGAACGGTGTGAAGAACAAGATTGGCAGATAAAAGTAGATAATAAAAGGTATTTGTCAATTTAAAAAGATGCATCTTAATGTTGGCGAGGACAGATTGATGGGGTTAAACGTAGGATTGGGGCAGTTTACATATATATTGAGAGAGAGAGAGTCGTCTAACGAAAATTCAGATGCTGGTTACCAACTCTATCTCATATAACGCCCATCATGTATTCGCCAATTCTGAGTTATCGTGAAATTTGGTTATATTATTATTCGATGCCGCGTGAAACTTCCAATTGGGGGCATATCAATGTGTAAGGTGTTGGCTATATTATATATGTTTTCTGATGTTGGCTTTAAATCCTTGAACAAGCTCTAAATTATGCTCCACAATCACAATTTTGCCCATGAACCATGTGTAAGGAGCCAAAATCATGAATCAATTACATGATGGGGGACACAAATACTTACTTGTTGAAGATGTGATCATCAAATTGTGAGTTATCTGGCTTCATAATTTGAAGATTATCTTCATGTTGTTTAAATATGAAAATGAACATGGTTATTTAAAAACCAAAATTTAAATACTAATAGTAATATTAATATTCCAAATTTTAGTTGGCTTACTTGATACTTAGTTGAACCAATTGACTCATTGAAGTGTACTCCATATCTATTCGTCCTTCTCCCTCTGCCCCTACCTTACCCTTAGTCCTACCTCTTTCTCTTCCTTTCACTTTGCCTCTTCCTTTTTCTCTAATCATTCTTTATATACTTTCTTGATCTTCATAGGTCTCTTCGGCATATGTCACATTTGTTGATGCAGTTTGCACTGAATTTATTACTTGAATTCCTTATTTTATCCTTACATTTGTACTAGATAATTATGATACTTGTATATATTTTTCAAACATTAAATTTTTAGTAAAAATTGTTTAATAAGTTTCAAAATTAATGAGAATTTCTTACATTTATTGGAAATTTGCATGATCTTTGGTTATGCCTTTGTTATCCACAGTTGGTGTAAGTCATTTTTCTTCCATGTTTAGTCGTTATTCCTATTTTAGGTTGCCTAAATTCCTCTTTTTCCATTTTTTTAGGCTATCTACTTATTGTAAGTGGTTTAACAACTCCATATGGGGGCCAATATCTTTATTCATCAAGTGAATCAAGGGAGTGCTTACATGCTTTCGAGTATCTTTCCTTACTATACCATCTATCAATGTAATCATCGAGATTTTGGTGGTTATGAAAAATGGCAGCCATAACACGAGAGCATAGGATCCTTACCAAATCTCAATATCTATAATGCAAGTACAATTACTAATTCTCACAACAGCTTGTCTAAGCTATGTTCAATTTCATATCCATGATCTCCATTCCAGTTAACAAAGCGACTAAAGCTCTCCTTCTTATTCTCCTCTAACATAATGTGAACTCTTAGTGATATGTTTCTATCCCATTTCTTTTTAAAATGCTTTTTTATATGCATCCTCTTCATTACCATCTTCCTGATATGCTTACATGCTAATTATAGGCTTAACCATAGCTTCCAAGATCTAATTGTTGAAGGTCTCACTTATGTTATTATCCATACAATCACATTTACAATTAACCCTGAAATATGCCTTACAACTTGTCTCTTTAGGATAGTCTAATAGAGCTTCAATAGAACCTGTTCTCAAATCATTTAGCATATGTAGCTGATCATTAAAATCAAGAACAAATATTGCCTTATCTATCTTGCAAAACTAAAATTGTAGATCGTCTCTATTCCATCTCTCTCTCCAATTAGCATAAATGTTCCTTGCATACATTCTATGCTCAACATTCGGTAAAATTGTTTTTATTGCATGTAGAAGATCTTGAACAACAATATAAACAAATAAAAATAAGATATGAATGTGAAGCCACTACCATTTCTAAGTTATAAGTCTGAACCAAGAAGTTGTAGAAACCACTTCCATTTTTCAGTAGACTCAACATCAATCACCCCAAACAATAGGAAACATTTGATTATTTTCATCCTTTCCAACAATTGTCCTTTCATATTCCCTTCAAGAATCATCCATCTAGTCTTATTATTGGTCTATAACCTTCAATCCAACCCCTTTTACAAATATTGAAAAAAAAAACACCTTGCAAAGATCTTTGTGCCTTTATCACTAGTTCTTATTCTAATTGCCCACGTCATACCTAGGTTCTTAATCTCCATCTCTTCTCTATACCCTAAGAGTTAAACAAATTCCTCCACATAACACCCATGTATGCATCATTTTGATGACATTTGCTTTTGCTCTCTTACAACTGTTAAAAGCTCACATCCACATCTAACTCCTTCCTTAATAAAGCCTTTAATTGAACAATCTTGATATTTTATTGTAAGTTAATCCTATCCTTCTCGTGACTTGCAGTCCATTTTGATATAATGGGTTGTTGATGTTTATCTTTATACAACTGTGCTTCGCTACTTATCTCTTCATGACAAAACTATTGTCATTTCTCCCTAAACTTGCATAAAGTAACCAAGGGAACTGTGATCTGTATATCAATCTTGCTCGAGATTATTCAGTTTTTTACATATTTCAGCCTCAAACTCTTTACAATGGAGTATTTAATCGCAACCACCTTGAATTCTTTTACATCTTTAAACTTCAAACCTACATCCTAAGCAAAAATATTAGAAATTGGATCATAATATAGGTTTTTACATTTACCTCTTCTTTATGCATTATTACCATCTTCATCTAAACTTGTATAGTTTTAAGATGGGCCATCACTTTCAATATACTCATTATCTTTTTCAGAAACAAGATCCTCTTGGTTATGTTCATGCCCTTTTTCACTTTCATGATTTTGAACATCATTATTTACAACCCTTTTATTTCTTTTCCTAGACTTCCTCTCTTTATATGTTGATGTGACAGCTTGGAGCTTATCATCATCGCTTTCACTTTCACATTCCAAATCTATTACCAGATCACTATCAGTATCATCATTTTCAATTGAAGCATTATGCATATCCTCATTAGGCACATTTTAATCAGCAGAAGCATTAGGCACATCACCAACAGAAGCATTAGGCACATCTTCATTACACATATCATGCTCAATATTCACATCATCATACACGATATCAATACCATCATGCTTAGTAGTAACATCTCATGCTCATAATTTTCAAATTCAAGCTCTAAATTCAAAACATCAACTTCATCATCATACACATTATTCAAAACTTTAAACTCAACATACATGTCTTCAATAGGCACACTTATATCATCATTATAATTTAATAATACAATATTTTTCTTTAATGTTTATTCTAGCATATATAGTACTTATTCGAAAAACAAGCAATCCATCCTCTATATAATGATTATCTTCTTCCTTAATATTTGTTGGATCTATGTTATCGTCATCATCATCTACATTATTTGCTTTTTAAGCTTTCTCTTCTTTATACTCACCTTCAAAATAAACCTCCACTCTTCTATACTTTTCAACAATATAAATCAAATCATATTTTTTAATCATCTATAGTCTCATTCAACCCTCCTTTTTCATGTTTATTTAGTTGCCTATAATACACTTTATCCAATCTATCATACCAATTATACTTAGCAATCCCCTTAATACTAAACCAACATAACTTGTCTAAGTCAATCCCTTCAACTAATAATTTACTGCAACCATTGTATTGACATGAATTATGTCTATCAATATCTCCCCATAATGAAACATAGTTCCTTTTTTGGGTTTACAAAACAAATTCTCAAATTTTGCTTAATTTTGCAATTATAGCTCAAACTTTAAAAAATGACAATAAAATGCTCAAACTTTTAACTTTTTCAATTGTAGCCTGACATTAGTGTCTCCATGACATTTTCTGAGCTAAATCAGATTACACAGCCCCGATAACCTCGCGCTTTAATTTTAGTTTTTTCTTTATTTTCAATTTGTTCTCTTAATGCCCTTACCCTTTGATTTTCATATTGCGTAACCTTAATATCTCACACTGAGGACATTGAGAGAACAAACTAAAAATGAAGAGCTTGCTAGTGCAGTACACTATAATGTGAGAGTAGTTTAAGGCATCGAAAGAACAAATAGAAAACAAAAGCCTGAGAGAACAAACAGATAATAAAGGAAGGTTGCATAAATTGGTTTAGGAATTTAATTTTTAACAACAACGTCATTTCATTAATCTTCATTTATTTTGTTAATTTTGGATAGCATATATTAATAGTTAGGGTTTATAATGTTGGGCTAACATTGAAAAAAATTGAAAGTTTGAGCATTTTATTGCCATTTTTTGAAGTTCGGGCTATAATTGCAAAATTGAGTAAAGTTTGAATTTTTTTATAATTAACCCTTCCTTTTGCAATGTGATTTCAAATTCTAATAAAATAAGAATTAAATGAGCAATAATTTATTCTCACTAATTATGCAGCAAATCCCTAAATTAATAAGAAAAACATTCATTCAAATTAAAAGTTTCAATTTATGTAGGAAGTGTAGCCCTAAAAACTAAAAAAATTGTTAACTTATCTCACTATGGACCAATTTATGTCTATTGTCATGAAGATGTTCCTCCTACTCCTCTATCATGAATATCTTGTCTTCCTACACTCCTTAGTTGCCAACGTCTTTGTGAATACCTATTTATGTATTAAATCATCAAATTAATAATAGTTGGTTATATACAAATTGAAATTTCCAATTTAAGCAAAAATTGAAACCTTATAAATTAAGGAAATCATTAATTTACGTTTCTATGGACCAATTAACCACACCATACCAAAGAGAATCTCCTTCCTACTCCTAAGTCTTGAAGATATCCCCTCTAATCCTCCACGGCCAATTTCTTCCTCTACCCTTAGTTCCATCTTCCTCCTAGACTCTCTATCTTTTTTGTTTCCCTTTTTCTTACTATCATAACTATAAGTTCACGCTTAAGGGTTATAAAGTCTTCTTATAAAATGCAAGTGTTTGTACCAATGTCCATATTTAGAAAGTCTTCTAAAATGCCAGCATTTGGTACTAATTTCTTTCTTCAATTGGGAGGTCACTCTTACAAGGCTCTTTGCTACTTTGCATTTAAACACTCTCTCAGTTTTTTATTGTATAGCAATTTACATTTTTTTTAAAATATAGGATTCTTTTTTGATTTTTTGTTTTATAATTACCTATAAAATTCAAAAAATTACCTATAAAAATAATTAGATAGAATAGCTTCGACCTTGTCAGCGGATAATGATAGCACAAAATCTGGATAAATACCGATCGCTATTACAGGAAGAAGGATAACAATAGAAATAAATAACTCCCCAGGCTTCATTCACTGCACTCGTAGACGGAACTGTTAGACATGACTGAACCGGAGAGCACTGTAGCCCTGCTAAAT
>JAOTAY010000001.1:15504313-15539767 GCA_025629805.1 Erythroxylum baracoense
TATACAAAGGATTACGTATGGGAAATATTGAAACTGTTCTTTCCAGTAGTATCGCTGCTGTCTTTTTTGCAGCTTTTGTTGTTGCCGGAACTATGTGGTATGGTTCAGCAACTACCCCCATTGAATTATTTGGTCCCACTCGTTATCAATGGGATCAAGGATACTTCCAGCAAGAAATATATCGAAGAGTTGGCGCTGGGCTAGCCGAAAATAAAAGTTTATCCGAAGCTTGGTCTAAAATTCCTGAAAAATTAGCTTTTTATGATTACATCGGTAATAATCCGGCAAAAGGTGGATTGTTCAGAGCAGGCTCAATGGACAACGGGGATGGAATAGCTGTTGGGTGGTTAGGACATCCTATTTTTAGAGATAAAGAAGGGCGTGAACTTTTTGTACGTCGTATGCCTACTTTTTTTGAAACATTTCCAGTTGTTTTGGTAGACGGAGATGGAATTGTCAGAGCCGATGTTCCGTTTAGAAGAGCAGAATCGAAGTATAGTGTCGAACAAGTAGGTGTAACTGTTGAATTCTATGGTGGTGAACTAAATGGAGTCAGTTATAGTGATCCTGCTACTGTGAAAAAATATGCTAGACACGGGTGAAATTTTTGAATTAGATCGTGCTACTTTGAAATCCGATGGTGTTTTTCGTAGCAGCCCAAGGGGTTGGTTTACTTTTGGACATGCTTCGTTTGCTCTGCTCTTCTTCTTCGGACACATTTTGCATGGCGCTCGAACCTTATTCAGAGATGTTTTTGCTGGTATTGATCCAGATTTAGATGCTCAAGTAGAATTTTGAGCATTCAAAAAACTTGGAGATCCAACTACAATCAGACAAGTAGTCTGATACAACATTGATCTCTGACTTTTTACCTCTATTTTATTTTTAGAATTTGACATTTTACAATTTGCCATCTTTTTCTTTGTGTTATTACGTGCCAGCTTTTTCCTTTTTCATCTCATCTCCTACATCCTCTTTCAAAACACTTGATTTGGTATTCTGCCATCAGAGATCCAACTCCTGGTGCGCAGTCCCAGATATTGAATAGCCTGGAACACTATCTCACTCAACCACATAAAGACCCGGAATGGGTGGAATTTGTACGGGAACGCGTTCAAAACCCACACTTTTTCCCCAGGGCGTACGAGGCGGGACTTCCTTCATTCTGAAATGTGTTTTTCGACTCGAGATAGAATTCTATCCTTGTATAAACACATTTTTTATAATCGTCAAGACGCTCTTCTCTTTATTCCAGGAACAGAAATAGATCTTATCCTTCGGGAGCACCTGAAACCCATAGAGTTTGATCATTCTTCACTCTGTGAAGTTTTGCGTAGTTTATGCCAAGACCGACACGAATCTGCTTTCTATTCCCAGGTTCTGGAGGAGAAGGCGGATTTAACAGTTTTTGGCAACAACAACGAGAAAGAGAAATTGCATTTTTCCAAAGAAAAGAGAGATGGATCGAGCTCTTTTAATTAGAAAATAAAATAAGCGGGCTTGAAGAAGCGGCAGAAACTTTTGATTTTCGACAGCGAGATGGAAAAGGGTAAAGGGCCAACAAATGATTTGATTGTTTGCTTTGGTTTGGAGAGAGCGTAGTGACCTAGTGCAAAAGAAAAAATCAAATGAAATGATAAGAGAAAAAGGTGATTTTTCTTATTGTAGAGAAAGGTACCTTCTTGCCTATATGAGCCGTACAATTCATGTTTCCATTCTCTTTTCATTACGAAGATGTATCACGTCAGGATCTGTTGCTCAAACCGAATCATGCCAACGTTATGGAAGTTCCTGGATTGTGTGAAATAAGAGTAGTACCAAAGGCACCTTATGATGTCATAATCAAAAATGGAAAATTGGCTATGGAGATTCCGTGCGGTCAGAAATTCATACAGACACAAAGGGGTTCGACAGGAAAGTCGTTTCGATCCAATCCATTCTTCGGGTCAAAAAATGATAAAAAAGGATATGTCAGTGACCCAGCACGACAAAGCACTCTCCGAGGGCATGGAATGTCCAATTTTTCAGTCAGAATCTCGACAGTAATGTCTCTGTTAGATTCTCCGGTCGAAATAAGGGAAAACTCCATTCAATTTTCGATGGAAACAGAGTTTTGCGAATTCTCCCCAGAACTGGAAGATCATTTCGAAATCCTCGAGCATTTTAGAGGTTTAAATGTTACTATTGTAACTTCGGCCAACACACAAGATGAGACTTTACCACCGTGGAGCGGCTTTTTGCAAAAAGATGAGGGGGAAACTCAGTAAGATGTCGGAGAAGCGAAATATACGAGATCACAAACGTAGATTGCTCGCGGCTAAATATGAATGGAGACTCATTTCTTATGTACAAGAGTAAAACAGAAATAAACATAATCAAACTAGACCGGGTGCCCCACGATTCGTTGATTAATCATCCTAACTTGAAGCGGGTTCAAAAGTCAGTCCTATAGCCTTATTGAGTTTTTACTATCATTTATTTATACAGTTAAACAAATTTGTTGGACAATAATGTAAATACAAATTAACAGATCACCACAACTTGACATGTTGCCATAAGGGTGGAGCGTGTTGCACAAATTAAATGTCTGAGTGAAGTAAGGATTAAAAGAGAAAATTTTGGAAAGTTTAATGTTTCTTTGATTATTAAAAAATTGCTGGACTTTTTGCATCTCACATTTAAGTTGGATGACCAATTTGAACTTCTTTTTTCCTAAAATTAAATACTATAACTCTAGATGTATTAATTGGAATGGTTTCTTTTTCTTTTAACGTTTGCAATAAAAATTGTCTTTGTTAATATGGTTCCCCGATTATGGTGGCTTGTTGCTTTGATCCTATTCGAGATTTACGCTCTGTAACTTTTATTACGATAGATATATATTAGTGTTTGCTGTAATAGTTGAATACTGAAATAATTGTTGTTTTCTTCTCATACATCTGCTGACTAAGTGGCTTGTTTAGACTTTTGAAGTTCCCCAACAACTTAGTTAACTAGGTGCTTTTGGTTTTCTTGTCATTGTTTTCAGAGGTGCAGACATCATAAATGAGGTGGAAGCCATAAATCTATACTAGGAACTTTGTTTTTTCTTCCAAAGCTAAACACGACAATTAGTAGAACCCGGTCGATATCACCTAAAAACTCAAGAATGGTTGTAGTTATTTCATTAATTTATCCAAAATCACCAAGAAAACTACAATTGTACTATTCCATCTTCAATTTTCCAACTATGATTTTACAATTATTAGATGTCTTGATATTTGTTTTATCTTTCAAATGTTCATACCGATCTTTTTAGACCTCAAGATATTACATGATCCACAATGGCTTGATCAACAAATCCTTACCTCTAAACACCATTCTTTTGGCTTATACTTATCAATCTTTCATTCACAACAAAATTGAAAAAGAAAAGCAAAAAAAAAAAGAAAAGGAAAAAGATGAAAAGAAAAATAAAAAGAAACTTAAAAACTTGACCTCTGCTTGAAAGAATTGAAGTCTCAATGACCATTAAATTCTAAAAATGTTAAGCACTATAATTATGGCGTAAGTGTTAGAACATTGAACCAGTAATATTAATTGGAAAAAATGCTTTGAGGATTAGGTATAGGAAAATTAATTGAAAAAAATATGCTTAAAAAAGGAATTTAAAGGATCAGGATGGAAGACTTATTGCTAAAAATTGTACTCTTCTTCGCACATGGTGGTGGAGACTAAGATGAACACCCTATTTAAACTCTGGTGTGCCAAATATGGCTGAGATGTCATTATTTTAATAATGGAAGTCGTTGCCTATTGTAAATGTTATTAATAACATTAGTCAACTAGCCTATAGTGAAATCACCTGTGAGTTTTTTGACCCGTTAACTTATAATAGATTGCTTGAAAATGCGGAGCAAATTTCTAGGATGCTTAGATTGGTATCAATAGTTTATGTGACTATTTTGAAAGTTATGTTTGTTCTCTTCATCTTTTAACCAAGACGCAAGTGCTTTTAAACTGTAAGAAGTTACCAACGGCACTATCCCTTGGAAACTCGAAAGTCTTTTCACTTGGGAAAAGGCTCAACATGCTCTTCATTTGAACTTTATTGGCAACACTTCTCTTCTCCATAAAAGAGACGATAAATTGATTGAAAATTATACAAAAATTGGTTTATTAACTTCTCGTCAATTCAAAGAAACTTTGTTAAAAAACTAATCACACTTTTCATCGTTCTTTGAGTAAATGTTAGTTTATATCCTACGATTATACTTTTTGTAGTATAATTATTCAAAAAATATTTTGTCTTATACATATTTTTTAAGTAATGATGTATAAATAAAGTATATAAGATAAATATATATTACAAATAAAATTATTATGAGATCATAATTATGAGATTCATATTTTATTTATGTATTATCTCTATATTATTCTTAATCATTTTATTGAGACTATACATTAGTAGAGTAGAAAGACTAATACACATTAAGTTTCTTTCTTATGAAGGAAATAGTCAATCTTATAGACTAAAATACGTTGATAGTTAAACAAATGTGTAGATGCTTATTAGCAAACAAATTCGCTAACCTAAATTGATATGAGAATTTCATTTATAACATTATTTATATTTCTAGGAAAATTTTTGTTATGATAATTGTATAAGCGATCATTTGTATTTAGATCTTTAAAGTACCTCATATAGAGATTATTATGTTCTTATGCTACTTATGATATATCATAGTTAATGATAACTTAATTGGTAATTATTGGATCTAACATGAACTATAAAGAAATAGTTGAATAATCAATATATGATTGATCACCTGAAAGTGATCAAGGAGGCTTCAAAGTTTAAATATGATGTATTTAATAGATCAAGATCAATACGAGACATTAGATTTTATTTGGGACTATTTGATATTTAATTGGAATTAATTAAGATTCTAAATAAAGTTTAATTAAAATTAAATTTATATTTTAACTAAATTACTAAAAGTTCCAAGTCCTATTATAAATAAACATAGAATCTAAAGGAGCTAGTACTCCTTATTTACCTCTTTCTACACCACTTATAGAGTTATCTTAATGAATTCTTATTAATATTGTTAGAGATCAAATACTTTTACGACCATGATAATGTCAATGAACCAATTTCAAAATTTGCTTTTAAAAAAGATGCCCATCACTGGTAACATTATTATCTGCACAATTCAAGAATTATTTGATAATGGGAGACTCCTCTCTGAGATAACTAACACCCACACATGTCTTATTCCAAAAATTCTTAATCCTTTGTCCTTAACTATTTTCTTAATCCTTTGTCCCTAACTGATTTTCTAATGATCTTATATTATAGTATAATTTACAAAGTCATTTATAAACTCCTTACTATTAGGCTTAAGCATATTTTGAGCTTTATTATCAACCCTTATCAAGATGCTTTCGTCCAAGGTCCACGGGTGATCAATTGTTGATAACATTCTTATTGCTTAAAATTTTTTAATGAATTACTATATAGATGGGGCTGTCAAAAGTTATGCTTTTAGGGGTGGACTTTCATGTGGTTTTTTACTCAATGAGTTGGAGCTTTATGACCTCCATATTGAATGCTTAGGGATTCTACCACCTGTGCGAGGAATTCTTATCACTTTCCTGTTACAGATGACCCACTTCTCCTATGTAGAGCAAACTATGAATCCATTTCACTATTAAAAGAAGTTATGAAGGACTTTAAGTTCCTATCTAGTCTATAAATTAATCATAACAAGTGAAATTTTTTCCTCTTAAAAGGCTATGAAGGAATAGTTGACTTTATAAGGAACATTTTTTGTTCTAATCAGGGATCACTCCCCTTCAAGTGCTTCAGAATTCTTATCACAAAAAAAAACTCTCCTTTAGGAATTGTATCCCTTTGATAAAATCCTTACAACATAAGTTATGGAATTGGTCCAATCAAGCTCTTTCTTTCATTGGTAATTTTTATAGCTTATTAACTTTAAGCTCAATCATATAAAATTCTACTGGCTATTCCACTTACATATTCTAGTTGAAATCATCAAAATATTAGAAAGGTTGATGAGGAACTTTTAATGAAAATGTAAGGAACTTAACCCAATCGATGTTGAAGTTAAATGCTTTAGGTTATGTTGTCCCAAAAGCCAAAAAAGGTTACAAATCAAATCCTTATGAGCCATGTTGTTATACTGATTAAAAGAATCTTAAGAATCATAGACAATAAAGAATTGATATGGATAAGATGGATCTATGCTTACTACTTTAAGGATGCTATTTTGTGGAATGTTCAACCTAAATACAACGCCTATAGTGAGAAATGGTAAGAAGGTATAGTTTTGGTTTAATAATTAACATGATTTGGGACATGTTTTCTTACTTCCAAACAATAATTCAATTAAAACATCCTTCCTTGATTTAATAAAAATAGAAGTGCTTGTTAATACTTCCAAATAATAATTCAATTAAAACATCCTTCCCTAATTCAATAGAAGTGTTTGTTAATGGGGATAATTGGCATTGGCCTTTACATGGCTCTAGAAGATTCTCTATAATAAGGGAACTTTTACCAATTTTGTCCCCTTATCAAGGTAGAGATGACCATTGGATGTGGCTCAAACATAATTCTTAATCTTTCAATAGCAAATCTTGTTTGAAAATTTTTGTTCCTCTATGCCGAAAATGACCTGGTATAAACTTATGTGGCAAAACCTTAACAATCCAAAAATATTTTTCATCCTTTGATTAGCTATCTTGAAGAAGTTAAGATTTAAGGGTAGGATAAAATTTAACATTCAAGATAAATTATATATTTTATGCAACTTAGAAGATGAGTCTATAAAGCGATAAATTATATATTTTATGCAACTTAGAAGATAAGTCCATAGAGCATTTGTACTTCAAATCTTTTTTTTTGTTATATGCCTTAACATTTTCTCCTAGAACTTTTAAATGCATAATTATGAAAATGTTTCTTAGGAAGATATAATCAAATGGTTAACTAAAATATAAGTTTGGATTAAGGAGGATCTCAAACTGCTCAAATTTAACATTTAAAAAAATGTGTTTTATGCAACTTAGAAGATGAATATATAGAACATATGTACTTTTAGATTCCTTTTTGTTGTTTTCCTTAACACATTCTCCTATAGCTCTTTATTGTGCAATGTGATAAGGTTTTATGGGACAAGATCGTCAAATGGTTAACTAAAACTCAAGGTTGGATTAAAGAAGATCTCAAACTATTTAGAATAGAATCTAACTGCCTCTTATACGCTATCTAAGCTTGAAGAACTTTAGGGATATTCAAAAGGATTAAATAAGAGGATTTAGTTTTTTAAGAATACTTTGAATTGGATAAAAAGTTGATGATACTAGGATTCAAAGATAATAATACTAGCCAAAGATTAACTATAGCTTGGCAGTTGGCATGGTGATATTCTAAAAGTTGTTTGCAAACATATAAAAAGTCTACATGGTTAATCTTGTTGTCAGTCAAGTGCTGACATCACATAAATTATTTTGTCATTAATCTGATTTATATTTATTAGGATTCATGTTCCAGAAGACCACAAGATCTTAGTTGAGTATATGGTCTATTAGTTATCCAGTCACCTTGTTTAGTTCTATTTTTTTAAGTTAAAAGAAATTTCATTGAATGGCCTAAAGGCCTACCATGCTAATACAAGGTTGCTATAATTATAAGGGACATGAATCTAAGTAGAGGATCAGCCTCTCAACAGAACAAAGCTAGTATTGATGCTAGAGTAATCAAGATAGAAGTTACAATAGGCCATAATTACATTTCATGGAGAAGCTTAAAATGTTAGTTGCTTGATTAGAAATCAGTATCTCCCTAATCCAAAAGAAATTCCTATTTATCACCGTATACTTTGTCATTATGTACATCTCTGAAGATCCCTTGATTTCTTTCAAACTAAATTGAGTAAACTGATTAGGTAAGTATTAGACTTAAGCACTTCTTATCATCCCCAATTCTTTTGTAAATATTTTCAGCCCAAACTAATACGTTTTCCCAATCAAATATGTGTAGTTTATGGTTTCAAGTTGTAACTTACAAAGAAAACATACTTGATCAATGTTTCCCTTCAATCTATCATTGGTTTTGAGTCTTCCTTTAGCTGTTAGCCAAGTTATAAATGACACCTTAGGCATTAGAGATTTCCACACTATGTTATACTAGGAAGTATCAAATGTTGAGGTATTAATGCTTTCAATAAGAAGAGTTGGAGAAATCACCATTTGCACTAAGAGACAAGATTAATCTATCCTTATTCAGGGAGTTAGGCATGTAACTTGGGAGAATAGCTAGAAATTTATCAATCCCTCTACTTGAAATGATCCATTCATTATTAATAATTATGCAAGATACCTTGGATTGGATTAGCCATCTTCTCAATAGATTGAGCATATCATCTCTTTTAATCAAACGGTTAGGGTAGATCATTTATCAAACTACATCTGAGAGTCCTCCCCATTACCAATATGCACTTCAATGAGAGGGTAAGTATTTGCCTATGCCTTAGAATATTTATGAAAGGCCAGGAGTATTCAGTTTTTTCCACCAACTGCCAAAAATTGAGGTTATTTAAGTAATAAGCATGCATCTATTTGCTCCAAAAAGCCTCCCTATCATTTAGAAGCTTCTAGATCTTCTTAGAAATAATCTTAGTTTAGACTAGCTAGAATGAAGTGGATCCTAACCCTCCCTCTTATTTTGTTTAGCATAGGTAATCCCATTTCATCTTAACACCCTTGTATACTTTAGTTTTTCCAAAACAAAGGAAATTCTTCATAAATCTTTCAATTTATTTTATGATCTTCCTTGGTACAGCTATGTATGAACTCTAATGTAGATGAAGATTACTAAGAACTGATTAAATGAGTTGAATTCACCCAGCTTGGGAGAGAAATTTGTTCTCCTACGAAATCATGATAATTTAGTTTCTTAGAAGATATAGGTACCCAAAGTACTTAAATAGGAGGTTTTGAATACTCAGAATAAAAATGTTCTTCAATCTCTCAGAGTTGGTGACATCCTAAGAGAAATACATCCTGCTTTTCTGATAGTTAATTTCCAAACTAAACAGTTTACAAAACTCCATAAAGGATTTGTGTAATATTATTAGAGATTTTGAATCTGTAGCACAAAACATCATTAAGGCATCCTCAAAACTGAGGTGAGTAAGGTGTAAAGCTTCACAGTTGTGATAGTAAGAAAAACCTAAATTTCCCTCAATGTTAAAGCTGATAATTTTGTTAAAGATTTCCACAGATATAGCAAAAATATATGAGAATAAGGGATCACCTTGCTTTATCCCTTTTGAGCCTTTGAATAACCTGGGGGGGGGGGGGGGGGGAACCATTTAGAGTATGCGATATAAGCATGTAGAGAGCACTCTTAGATCCAAGAAACAAATTTTAGGGAAAACCAAACCACTTTAAGCTACTATTAATGAAACTCCAATCGAAAGTATCAAATGCCTTTGAGATATCAATTTTAATGGCACATCCTCTTATTGCTTTCTTTGAGTTATAGTCCTTTATAGGCTTTTGCATTAGAAGGATGTTCTCTGAGATTTCTTTTCCATATATAAATGCACTTTGTGAATGATTCACCAAGGACTCGAGAGGGATCTTTAGTCTGTTAGCTAATAATTTAGCTATCACCTTATAAACTGTGTTTATGTTGTAGCTAGACATAAGTCTAAAATCATTTAAGTAGATAGCACGATGAACTTTATGTATAAGACAGATATGGGTTACATTTAACCCCATTCAACATTCTCCTTGCTTGAAGGAACTCCTGCACCACATCAGTTAGTAGATTGCTAGTGATATTCCAAGAACACTGAAAGAAAAAAACATTGTAACCATCTAGTCCTGCTGTTTTCCTTGGGTTGAGAGAGAAGAATGTTTCTTTAATCTCTTAATTTGTAGCTTGTAGTAGTAATGAATCCAAATTGGATACTAAAAGAGGCCCAATCACCTCTACCAAGTCCTGTAGATAAATCTTACCAGTTTTGTTTGATGCCAGTAAGTCTATATAGTAATTGGTAACTAAATTTTCAATCAAAGATGCATCAAATATCAACTGTTCATTGTTGTGAAGCAAACAATGATTCTTATTAGAATTCTTTCAAGCCAAGATGGAATTGTAAAAGTAACTTAAGTTGGAATCCCCCCTTTTAACCATAGCTTCCTTTCCTTCTACATTAGCATTGAATTAATTATGTTTTGCCATTGCTTTAATATATTCGTATAATTTCTTATTTTCCTTAATTTTGAATTTTTGATAATGTAGGGAGAGTTATGAAGCCCTTTCCTCATCACTAAGATCTTCCTTAGCTTTTTATATTCTTCTTTTTGTTAACATTTCTATTTTGATTTTAGTTGTTAATACATATAGCTTCCTCATCACTTGGAAAGATTTGTATCGTTGGATATCACTATTTAATGTATCACTAACTAGCTCCTTAAAACCATCCTTGTTAGCTAGGAATTTCAAATTTTTGAATGGGCATTAATCTTCTTTATGGTGAAAAGATCACTAACCTTTATAAAGGATTGATCTGAGTAAAATAGGGGTCCAAACAGCATATGAGAGTGTGGAAGGGAGTTAATCCATCTTTGATTAGCTAATACCCTATCAAGTTTCTTTTTGATCAATGACCCATCTTTTTTCTTGTTACTCCAGATGAATAGATTGCCTGAGTATCTCAAATCAGTAACCTCCATTCTTGCCATTGCTGTTTCTAGCTCATTGCCCATCTTAGAGAGATTAATTATGTCACCCTATGCCTTAGAAGGAGATAGGACACAATTAAAATGCCCATCTAAAATCTAGGGATTAACCATCATGTTTGTTGTGGTTTCGAAGTCATCCCATAAATTGACTCTTGGAACTCAAAATTGGAGGCATATATGATTGTCACTTCGAATAATAGGGTTGGAATTTTAGTTTTGCAAAGAAGATGAACATATTGATCTAAAGACTTTTATACGGATACTTTAACTTTCTCCTTGTTAAAAACATATATTATCCTTTAATTGAAATGATGTAGATGATTAGAGCCATACTCCCAATTTTACCTAGAAATTTCGTTGAATCCTGGAATTTGTAACCCTTTATCCTAGTGTTAAGCTTCCCTATTAGGAGAGGTTGTTTACTCCAAATAATATCCCTTATCACCTGCTTTTTATTGCGCTCGTTCATGCCCCTAATATACCAAAAGAATCACTAAGGATAGTTTCAACCTCATTGCCAGGACTTTTGTTCTCATTTGATGCTTTAAGATCTGCCTCTGGACTTATAGAATGTCCATATCTACTAATTGAATATTTTAAGTTTCCCCCACCTCATCAGACTCAATTTCTGAAATAACTTCATGTGATGGAGCTGGAGATTCCTCAATATCCATTAACTCAGCATATAGCCCACAAGTAAAATTCTTTCCTGTCGATTGCTATTCCCTTTTCACCAGCTGAGGTTTCCAAGTATAGATAAGTTGGATTTCTGTTTTGACTAGTTCCCCATCCAAATCCAGCTTTATAACATTCGACAGTTCAGGTAATTCCTCTTTCAGATTTACCTCAATGCATATTCTGGCAAAACATTTTTTTCTCCATCTTCTCTATGACTAAGTCAAACACTAATGCATTTCCCACAAAGCTCATAAGGAAGCTCAATCCATCTAAAGTGTAGTACTCTACTAGTTTATTGCGGAAGTTAATCCATATAGGTATAGTCTCCTCTCTCAACCTATCGAACTCCAACCAAGGTATTCATCTTTGAACAAACATAGGTTGACCCCCAACGTGTCAGGGCCAGCTTCCATCACCTTGTTCAAGGATTCTCCATTTGAAAAATAAAATAGAAAAAGTGTCCTCAGTCAAAAGAACCTTGGTGAGACCTTTGCTACCCTACCTGACATAATCCCAATTCTGTATATACTGGAAGGCTGGTCTTTTGTCGAGAAAATAACCCACCATCGTACTATTTCAATGCTTGGCTTCCTCTTGGAGTAACTCCATAAGTGGAGAAACAATACTGTTGCTGACAGTTGATGGAAAGTGAAAAACCGTACGGGTAATAGTTTTGCAAGCTTTTCAATTTTACGTGGTCATCTCTGGTATAAATAAAAACAAAATCAATCAAAAGCGAAATAACAAATAACACCAAAAATTTGGTAATACAGTTCAACACTCCTTACCTACATCTGCGGGGCTCTCACCCAGATTAATACTTTCACCGAAGTACAATAGATTTACCCAAGGTTTTACTGAGCCGATACCAGTCAACCATTGACACTATCTCTCAACCTCACTTCCCGTGAAAGATTTTCACACCCAATAATAAGACCGACTCGTGTTAACCTCAACAGAGGATTTTTCTCTACCACTCTTAATGAAAGACAACTAAAAAAATAACTTAAGTGATTAATCAACTAAGAAAAGAATAACAATACACTTGAGATAAAAAAAGCCTTCCCTATTTTCAGTTTCCCAAAATATATCTGAATAATTGTCGACCAGTTGAAATAATCAGAGCCAGCTCCAGAGTCAAACTACGGCTACTCAGCTAATAAGTGATACCCAGCAGAACATATACGTAGTGCCAAATTCTCCTAGTCAAAAACCACTCCAATAAATGAAGGTTTAGTACAAGTGATTTCCAAAATAACTACTACAGAAACATGACTCTTCTAAGACTAACATCACACACACACACGTATACGTATAAGCAAGAATCCTACCAGCCGTGTGTTAATCCAACATCCAATATTAAACACAAAAACTAATGACAAACCACATATTCACCAAATCACACATGCATACTACACCACACATAAGCCATAGGTCTTTTTCTCACCCACTAACACTAAAACATCGTATCTTTTTTTTAAGTTCACTTTCACCAACGAAATTTTACAGCAATGCCCTTCTTCCACTTCATTCACGTAAGAATAATTTCACACTCAAACTTCTAGCCATGCCCTTTTTGCCACTGCCTTATGTAAAATAACTCAATTCAAAACAAAATTTTCAGCAATCTCTTCTATCAAATTCACATCTATGCAAGATAGAGTTCTACACAATCTAGAACATTATCTAACTAGTTCTTTTGAAATCAAGATAATAAGAAATATGCCAATTTAGAAAAATATGCTAAAATAAAATAAATAGATATATTCAAAATATATCTATCAGAAAGTGTTTGGGCTTCCCTCTCTAAGATTCAGCAGCAACCACCCTACTCCATATTCTCTTAGGTTTTCCATTCCCAGCCTCCCAGAGAGAAGGGAAATGGCTTCCCTCCAAGTCTGAGGGATTATCTCCGTGTAAGCCTTCCTCGGATGCCTCCATAATTTCCCCCAAAATAGTAGCTTACCAGTTTATCCAACATTACCTTGCTAAAATAGGAAAGTCGCCAACATAACTTCGAAGTCACCCTCCAATTGCCCTCTCTAATAGCCATCCAATCATCCTCTTTCTCCTCTTCAATGCTGGAAAGTTAGTGTTTACGTCACTATAAGCTACAGTGCAACGTGAAGATCCTCGTTACACCTCTCCACTCTCACCTCTCTCTCTCTCTCTCTCTCTTGCCCACAGAGTTTCTCTCCTGTTCACGGTGTTTATTACCAGTCGCTCTCACTCTTTTGAATCGCATATCTTTATCTATCGATCTGCATATTTATTTTTGTTAGCATATTTTTGTTGTTAAATATTTATTACTGTTAATTCTTGTTTTCTTAAGAACTCACTTTCTCGTTCCAGTGGAGTGGTTTTGTGACTTGGCTGGTTTTGTGGATGTATTCATCTTGTACTTCATCTGGTATTGGTTTTAATACATTCTTCACTTAAAAGGAAAAAAGAAAAAGAAAAAAATAATGAAGCTGGCTACCTCCGTTTATATTACCACTAACTTATGAATATCCAATACATTGGAATTGCAAGGATTAATGGTGATTTTTGCCTGGGCATTATGAATGATTGTCCTCTTTCTTTTTGTTCTCAACCTATACATTCTGGACTTTTCGTGCAGACGTTTGTGGATTTTGTATAGGCAGTATGGATGATAGTCCAAACCTGGACTTTAAGTTATGTGGTTTCTGCATCTCAATTTAGAGCAGATGCTGTGACTTTTCTTTTCATTTTTTTGCAGATTTTGCTAGTTAAGTGGCAACTTAATTGTTGTACTACTCTTGGTTAAAAGAAAAAGGAAAAGCTTTATAATAGAGTTATATTACAAATGAAGTTGGAATTCTACTTCTGAGCTACAATCCTTAGTGACCCTTGGATACCCTCAAAAGCAATTAGGCATATGTCTTAAAGTTTTTTTTTAAAATTAAATAAAATTAATAAATGGAAGAATTACAGAAATAGATAAAGTGGTCTGACTTGCTATTAACTAAGGGAGAACAGCTTCATCCCTTAACAACTTAAAAGACAGTGCTGTATGCATAAATACAAAACGACTTCGTTACACTCAGAACAATAACATATGACTCTCCATAAGGGTAAAAACGTTCCTCTCGTCTGCGAAGAAATCCGGAAGCTTCCAAATTAGATTAAGGGAGTTGATTTGAATCTTCAATCTCTCTTCTATCCGTCTCGTCCAAGGTGGTGAGTTATACCTTTTATACATTTTCTTGTCATTGATATCACGATACATTAGAATTCGGCTAACATTACAGGAACTAAATATTATAATAAATTATATTTTAAAATTTTGGAATTTTACTATATTATGTATATTTATAAATTATATTAATTAAAATTTTATATTTGTTATAAGTAAAGCTTATTGTTTATTCATGTTAACAATAATTTGTTAGTTTACTGTTTATTCTATGTTAATATTCCTAGGATGAGCTTGATAATTATACATATATATATATATGGATTATAATTAATTAAAATATTTTTGAATTTAATTGTTAACAATAGAATTGTTACAAAGGTATTCGCTGACAACCACAGGATAAATACGGACCAACCGAAAAGGCACTCGGCTGTGGTTGGGCATGTTTTACTTTTAGATCGCCGTAGTAAGTTGTTAAAGCATATGATACTGCAACTTTTGAATCTTGAGGAAGCAAAGCAATTATGAAATTTCCTCTCGAAATTGGGATTGTAATGTTTCAGTTTTTATTGAATCTGTTGTTTCAGAGACCGATCGCTCTGAGATAAGGAAGATTGAAGACACACAGAGTTTGCAGAGCAACAAGGCGGTAAAGACAGAGAGTTCTTTGTCCTAAACCCATGTGAAGGTAGTGAAGGGGGAGAGTTCTTAATTGGAAAGTGACATTAAGGCAGCAACGGAGCTGTTGATGAGTTTTGGGATTATGAGGATAAGACGATACCAAGCATACCCCCTTTATCTTCGTTATCTCCACAAACCCATGACAACAATGGGATTTACTACAAGACTGAAGATTCCGTAGCATATTAAAATTGAGCTTTTAGTAGACCTTATATATATTATTTGTTTTGGATTGTTAAAAAAATAACTTCAGAAACAACAAGAAACCTATCGAGAAACAAAGTTGCCGCATTCCTTTGTTCCAGAATTTCACATGCGTGACTCACAGGCTACAAGTGTTTCTGGCATTCTTACGTACGTAATTTTTGCGAGTCCGCACTTCAAATAAAGGCTTTGGCCCCATCTATTAAGACTAATAATCTTTAAGCGCAAGAAACAAGCTGGCTAATCATGTAAACTTTTATGGATCGATGAACAAATAAAGACAAACTTGAATCCATTATAGCGTAATGTTTTTTATCACCATTTATTCCCTCTCTTTCTTTGGCCAACGTGAATTAGTTTCTGCGATGGTTCAGAAACTCTTATGTTTTCACTCTTTAAGAAACGTTGTCATATATCAGAAACATATAACTCCCCTTTATATATGTTTCTGTTGGAACTTAAAGAACAGAGAGAAAGGGTCTTGGACCTATTTGAGCCTAACTCATTAAGACCAATAATTATGATCTTGGGCTTTTTCTATTAGACTCAAATCTGTAAGTGACATGGGCCACTAAAATATCTTACAATCTCCCACTTGGCTCATTTTAGATGATTCAACAATCAAACTTTAAGTGCTCACAATACATTGAATCGATCAAATCATCCTTATGTGAGTTAAGATGATAGGAACATGGCGGTCACAAGTTATACAACATGATTCCTTCCATGTATCACATAACCAACTCAACTCATATAACGTTAAGTGGGTAATTCTGTAATTTGTTATCTCACAGAAACAATTATTGTATACAACATAATATGGATAACAAGTAAGTGAGCAAAAACAAATATGACTGTAATTGAATTCACAAGTGTCATAACAATTCGAGCAAGACATTTATATGTATATATACATGTCAGAAGTCTATGCTAACAAGGACTTATCTATAATGCCCATCCGTTTAACATGGCCAATAAATGTTTTGGGCGGTAAGCCTTTAGTTAACGGATCCGCTATCATTAGAACTGTACTAATATGCTCAATTAACACTTTATGTTTTTGCACTTCTTCTTTTACAGACAAGTACTTCAAATCTATGTGTTTCGTACTTTTTGAATACTTGTCATTCTTAGAGAAGAAAATAGCTGCGAAATTATCATAATAAATTCTTAACGATCTAGCAATACTGTCGACAAGACCAAAACCTAAGATAAAGTTCCATAACCACAATCCATGAACTGTGGCCTCAAAACACGCCACAAATTTAGCCTCCATAGTGGAAGTAACAATGACAGACTGCTTTCCACTTTTTCATGAAATTGCTCCTCTAGCTAATAGGAACATATAATAAAATGTAGATTTCTGTAAGTCTACACAACCGGCATAGTCTGAATCCGAATAACCTATCACTTCGAGATGAGTTGATTTTCTATATGTGAGCATATAGTCCTTGGTGCCTTGTAAATATCTAAGGACTTTTTTTGCAGCTTTCCAATGGTCCATTACAGGATTGCTTTGATATCGGCCTAGCATTCCAACAACAAAACTAATATCTGACCGAGTACATATTTGAGCATACATTAAGCTCCCAACCACTAACGCATAAGGAATAGACTCCATTTTCTTACGTTCCAAATCGTTTTGTGGACATTGCATTTGACTAAATTTGTCCCCTTTCTGAATTGAAACTATCCCTGCGAAGCACTTTTTCATTTTAAATATTTCTAATATTTTCTCGATATAATCTTTCTGAGACAATCCTAACAATCCTTGTGATCTATCATGAAATAGTACTATTCTGATCACATAGGATGCCTCACATATATCTTTCATTTCGAAATTATTAGAAAGAAATTCTTGATATTATGTAACAAAACCATATTATTAGCAGCAAGAAGGATATCGTCAACATACAGGATTAATATAATAAACTTGCTCCCACTGATCTTCATATAGATACATCGATCAACAGTGTTCTCTACAAAACCGTAAGACGTAATGGCATCATTAAACTTAAGATACCATTGTCGAGAAGCCTGTTTCAGTCCATATATTGACTTCTTTAATTTGCACACTAACTTGTCCTTTCTTGTGGTTTTAAAACCTTCTGGTTGATTCATATACACTTCTTCTTCCAAGTCACCATTTAGAAAGGTGGTCTTTACGTCCATTTGGTAAAGCTCTAAATCATAATGAGCTACCAGGGCCATAACAATTCTTAAGGATTCCTTTGAAACTAGAGAGAAGGTCTCTTTATAGTCAATGCCATCCTTTTGAGTATAACCTTTGGCAACAAGTCTCGCTTTATACCTTTCAATGTTGCCTTGTGAGTCACGTTTGGTCTTAAAGACTCATTTACAGCCCACTTGCTTTGCACCTTCTGGCAACTTAATGAATTCCCAGACTTTGTTGTCATCCATTGAGTTCAACTCTTCTTTCATAACATTGAATTATTTTTTAGAATTGTTACATTCCATGGCTTATTTGAACTAGACTGGATCCTTATCAATTCTAAGGCACATTCATGTTGAAGTGAGTAAACTTCATAGTCACTTGAAATAGCTGGTCTTCTCTGCCTTACAGGCCTTCATAATGTTACTTCTTGTGGCATCACTTGATCATTTGTAACTTGAACATCATTAGCTGGTTCTTCATTAATATGTTCAATTTGTGGAATTGGAACATTAATTTGTTGTTATGGTATGTTGCGTTAAGTGGAATAACAACCAGTGGGATCATGTTTGATGTAGTAATTTTTACTCGATTCTCGTGAATATCCACTTTTCACGGTTCTCCACTTCCACTGATTTGACCATTTTCAATGAATCGAGCATTACCAAACTCAACTATTCTTATACTATGGTTAGGACAGTAAAATTTGTATCCCTTTGATTTTTCAGGATAGCTGATGAAAAACCAACTAACAGTTCTGGCATCAAACTTCTTTTCATGTGGATTATACAACCTTACTTTTGCCAGAGAACCCCAAATATTAAGGTGTTGTAAACTAGGTTTCTTTCTTGTCCACAATTCATAAGGTGTCTTAGGAACTGCTTTACTAGGAATCCTATTAAGTAGATACACAGCGGTCTTTAATGCATGCATTCACAATGATAACGGTACAGTACGATAACTTAACATACTCTCAACCATATCACCATATCTATAAGAGTACGATTCTGCCTTTCGGCTACATCTTTTATTGTAGTGTACTAGGCATCGTTTATTGTGCACATATGCCTCGACTTGCAAGAAACTTTGCAAATGGACCTGGACATTGTCCACTTTCATCGAATTTTTCATAGTATTCGCCACCTCTATCGGACCTCACTATCTTTACTTTTCTATCTAACTGCCTTTCTACCACATTAACGAACACCTTTAAGATGTCCACAAACTGAGATTTTTCATGCAGTAGATAAATATAACCATATCGTGAGAAGTCATCAATAAAGGTAATGAAATATTTTTCACCGCCTTAAGAAGGAATGTCGAAAGGACCACAGATGTCAGTGTGCACTAATTCCAGTAATTCGTTTACTTCTTGTGGCTGGATGCTTTGATATATGTTTGGTTTGCTTGCCTTTAATGTAATCTATACATATATCCCAGTCAACAAAATCCAATGGAGGTCAGATTTCATTTTTCACTAACCTCTGTACCCTTTCTTTGGATATATAACCTAATCTTTTATACCATAAAAAAGCAGAACATTCATTTTATGCACTACGTTTACTTCCTATAATATGGTCAACATGAAATAGAGATATAGCAAAATCAACATCAAGATTGAAACGATATAAACAATCAATTAAAGTACCAGAACTATAATAATACTTGTGTTTGTACAATGAAAAAACACTGTTTCCAATCTTAAATTGAAATCCTACAACATCCAACTTTGCAACAGAAACTAAATTTCTAGCACTTTCAAGAACATAAAGACACTTTTCTAGATCCAGGTAACACCCAGTGTTTAAGATCAATATGTATGTCCTAATGCCCTCTATTCGTGCCTTCATTCTGTTCCCTATATATAAGAACTTTTCAGTTTCGTTTATGGGTTGGATTGAAAGGAATCCCTGTTGAATATGTTACACATAAGTAGTTACACCAGAATCTAACCACTAGGTATTATTAGGCACTTCAATAAGATTTGATTCAAAACATACTGAGACATAATATGTACCTTTCTTTTCGAACCAAGCCTTTCGTTTAGGGCAATCATTTTTGAAGTGACCAGCCTTTTTACAGAAGTGACACCTCTTGTCTTTATGGATTCGACCCTCATTTACTTTACTAAGAGCTTTGTCCTTATCTTTGCCTTTCTTTCCTAGTTTATGCTTGCTGCTACTAACTCCTGGATGAAATGTAAGATGAATGGAGTGTTCCTTCATTTTCTTCAGTCTCCCTTCCTCCTGAACCAACATGGCCTTAATTTCTTAAAGGTTCCATTTTTCTTTAATGGTGTTATAATTCACCTGGAATTGGCCAAACTCAAGAGGAAGTAAGTTTATAATGAATTGTACTAGAAAGGACTCACTCACATCCATACCCATAGATTGCAGCTTTGCAACTAGGTTTCACATATGGGTTACATGGTCATGAATGGGCTGTGACCAGTCAAACTTCTTGGTCGTTTGCTCACTCATTAAAGTCCCTATTATGGACTTGTCAGCTATATCAGATTGAGAGTATTCCTTAAGCTTTAACATGAACTCCTTTGCATTATCTGTCTTAGGCATTGATGGCTTCACGTTTTCTACGATTGACATTCGCATCAAATTCAAGCTCAGCCTGTTAGACCGTTCCCAAGCCTTATAATAAAACTTGTCAACTTCTGAACTGGTCTAAGTTATGGTTGCAGGCCTTGCGTCTGATGCTATGGCCAAATCTAAATCCATGACACCCAGTAGGAACTGGATTTGTTCGAACCAATCCGCATAATTCAGACCATTGAACTTGATCAAGCCATTTCTTAAAGCGAACAAATTAGAAGATGCTGCAAATACAACATATATCTCACACATTAATGCTTTGAGTATACCTAAATGGATTCAAACTAATAATAGACTTTGATTATGCATTTAAATTCTCCTTTGGGTGAAATTTAAATACATCGTTGTAACCTATCATGATGTCAATATAGTTCACTATAATAGACAATCAATCATATTTTAGTCAACATGTATGTTATCTTTGGATATACAATCATATTAACTCAATATGTTGATAAAGACCCTTTAATATTATTAATTATAAGCAATGATCCGCCTTTGGGTGACCTCCTAGCGTTATAATTAGTAATCTCAATTGTTTAGTTCAACTTTTATGACATTTTAATAGCATCATATCAGCATGAACAATTGAAACATTCACAATTAAATGTTTAATTTTTCAAGCTAGGCTACTTTGGTGACTAACAAGCTTCCCATGCAATAAACATTTAATTAGACAATTATTGTACATGACAAATTTTAATTTAAATTATTTTGATCACTTTGGTGATTAACAAACTATTTTAAATTACCATTATGTCATACAGCATATTCAACATATAATAGGAACATTTAATTCCAAATATTGCATAATATAAAATATTCAAAGTACCAAGTAAACATATAATATGGCATTGATTTTCAAAATTATATTATGTATAAAACTAAATCAATTATGAATTAAATGATCAATTATGTTCCATCCTAAAATTGTTTTACTTAGGGTTAAAGTCCATAATTTAATTACTTAATAATTAAGGTTGCATAATATAACCTTAAGTTAAACTTCATAAACTTAGGCCATAATTCTTTAATAATCCATGCTAATCCTTTAATGGCCTAAAAAGGGGAAAAAATGAGTTTTTTCTGGCGCGTGCAGAGCACAAACACATTATGGGAAACGTCTGGTGCGTGCGCCCAGTTTTGCGCAGCGTCGTCTTCCTTCAGACGTTGTGCTTCTGTTTCTCTGCATTTTTTTTTTCGTTTTTTTAACTTCTTTCTTTCATGGAGTATTCTCCTCTCTTGGCTTGAGTCAACAATAACGTCATCCACCATTGTCTTCTTCGGTGGTCATTGCATGACACAAACTCAAGGATTTTCTCACTCTAAACCATCCATATATTTTACGTGTCGGTTAAGCAGTGAGAATGCTTTACATCCGAACATCACTTTCCATTCCATTCATACCAACATCGAAGGTTTGTTCATTTTTATTTTTATTATGTCCTCTTATGCATTGTTATATCAACACCTAATCTCTTTGTCTGTGCAGAACCAGAACACAACAAACACGATGGCATCTTTCCACGTTGAACAACGCAACTAAAATTCATGCAACCCGATTTCCTTATTCCTCAAATGCAGCACATAAGTTTGAGTTTCGTTTCTTTGCAAATCATGCCAGTACAGAAAATAGCAGGTTATACACGCATACACGAAAACAAACAATGCAACATAGACAATAGAAACAACGCTTGCTCTGATACTAATTGTAAGACATTTATGGATCGAATAGTAACAAAACAAACCTGAATCCATGTCTTGTGCAATGTTCTTGATAATCTTTTATCCATTCTCTGCCTTCAATCTTTTCTCAGTTCTTTCAATAGTACAGGAACTGCTTTTCTTAATATGTTTTTTAAAGTTAACTTTGGAAGGGAGAGGGAAGGGAATTTATAAGGAACCCTTTGAACTCTAATTATCTTTGACAAGCCCAATCACCATTATTTTGAGTCCACCTTTATATTAGAGTCCATGACGGTAATATGGGCCACAATGATTAATTATTAAAATTAATCTAACAAACCCCTAGCAAAATCTTTCTCTAACTGATAACAAAAGAATGATGATACCTTCGTATAGTTACAACTTTTAACATTCTTTGATATGGACAGACTTATTCTTGTTACCACCAATGCTTATGAGCTGATTATTTATTGCTCCACATGAAATAATAGCATTATTGTATTTGTAAATATGTCTTCAATCTTGTAATGTTCACATTTAGATCAAGCTCATTATCCAAAAATAAAGTGTGGAAAGTCCAAATAGTCATTGCCAAATTGTTAGGCACTTTAAAAGTAGGTTATTGTCAGTAATTATAAACATGCTGATGATAAGATGGATAATTCTCCCCTTTCACTCGATTAAAAAATACAGCAATATAATAAATATATAAATCACGCAAAATATGGTACTTATAGATAAAAATTGTTTCCAATATGAAGCTATAGATTGTGACGACAAATCAATAGAAATTGGGATCCAATAGAGACAAGGTTAGGAAGAAGAAGAGGGAAAGTAATGTCACATTTACTAAAGGGAAGGGAGTTTTAAGAGAAAAGATTTCAGAATTATACTAATCATGAAAGTATGATTATCCAATGATTATGACAATTGTCAACTAGAGGGAAGATGAGTGATAAAATCTCTAGTGAGAAATTCAACATAATTGAACAATGTGATTAGGAATGGCAGATATAGCTTAACTCGGCCCAGTTCGACTTAAATTCAACCAGGTTTAGTTCAAGTTCATTAAGTTATGCCTTGGAGTCAAATTTTATCTTTTTTTTAAGTTGAGTTTTAAATTAAACTAGGGTTTGAACTTCTTGATCTAATACAACTTGTATTCTGACTCTCCTCTTCCCACTCCCCTACCCCCTAACTGACCAATGAAGTAGAAACTAGAACTTTGTGCATTTCTTAAAGAGAAACTTTCTCTTAGCCTTCTTTATCAACATTAAAATTAACAACTGAGATAAACTCAGATAATTTCAAACATAAAACCCAAATAAATCTACGCAAACTCCTCTGCATTCCTTAACTCTTAAACTTAGACAAACCCAAAAAAAACCTTTTTTGCCTTCTTTAACTCACAAATCCAAAGAAATGTCACAAACCTAGATAAACCCTCCGCCTTTCTTGACTAATAAACTCACATAAATCCAGACAGACCTTGTCAATAATCTTCTTGACTTTTAATCTTTACTGACTATTAATATTAGTTGATGTGTAATTCTTTGTCTTTTTTTTCCATTATTTTGTTACAACACTCAACTCTATCATAAATCTAATTCATAAATAATTCATTTTAAAAGAACTTTAAAATGAATTAAACAAGAAATAAAATATGGAAGGTTAGGATTATTGTAACGAAAAGCAACAAAAAATCTTGTTTAAACAATAGGAAAAGTAAAGTTAACTTAGATATTCAATCAGGCTTTGAGTAGATCAAAATCTAATCGAACTCAAAATCATACTATTATTTTAAAATTTGATCAAGATGAAAATTTACCTGATAAGGTCAGTCTAAGATGAAAATTTACATGATCCAAATATGACTTGTCCTATTGCTATTACAAAATATGATAAGCAATTACAAATATCATGTAGGTTATTTTTTTCGACATACATCTAAATTGAGTAACTTAGAGCTGATTGTTTTACCATATTAATTCACAAACAACGAATTATAGGTTTATTTTAATATACAAATATATCTTGATTCTTTTTCTTGAAATTAAAATATTATATTTCTAAAGAGGTGAGAAGGTTCTAGTTATAACTTGAAATCAAACAAAAATTAATTACTTACATAAGATTGCTATAATTAAAACCAATGCTAGTTGAGTTATTTGTTAAACAAGTATCTTACATATGTTATGCATATGATT
This sequence comes from Erythroxylum baracoense, assembly GCA_025629805.1. Classification (NCBI taxonomy): domain Eukaryota; kingdom Viridiplantae; phylum Streptophyta; class Magnoliopsida; order Malpighiales; family Erythroxylaceae; genus Erythroxylum; species Erythroxylum baracoense. Next base: position 15,528,473 of record JAOTAY010000001.1, read on the forward strand.
TTTTTCTTTTGCTGCCACCTTCAGGTTTGTTACCCTATATTGATCCTTTTACTTAGAGTTCCAATTCACTTCTTCATGCTGCTGAGATCATATGTTTCTGATCATTATCTGATAGCTTTACATATAAACTCGATCCTTCTTCTCCTCTGGTTTCCACTGTTTTCTTCAAATCTTCTTAAACTTGGTTATTTGTTTTTTGTTATACCTTTGATGCATGTTCTTTCTAGTTCACTTCATTAAGTTTGTTTCTTCTAGATTATTTCCAAGCAATTTTGCACGCAGGCTCACTCCTTCTTCCCCACTAGTTTCACTATGTATCTTGGATTCTCATGCACCAAGTAGTTTTTCTTTGATGATTCCTTCTTCAGTTTTTCTTTGATGATTCCTTCTTCAGTTATTCAGTAGCTATTTTCTTGTTTGCTTTTATAAATTATTACTTTCCTAAATTGAGTTTAGTTCCTTTTAGTTGATGTTCCAAGTTGCTTTCTTGAACTGAAGCTCATATGCAACTTCTTATCTCTTATGTTTCTCACCATGCACTGAATCAATGTTCCCAATTCTTGCCTTGTGTTATGAAACCTTCTTTTGTTTTTTCTCCTTCCATATTTCATAAATTATGATATTGATAGTCAATTTGACTATCACATAATCATTGGATTTGTAAATCTTTAGCTTCAGTACCCATTCGATAGTTCTTTTCAAGTATTTAACTTTATACTGCAAATTGAGCAATTATACTGGAGTACCAAAAATTTCCTCTGTATAGTCACAAGTGAAGATGTGATACCTTGTTTCAGCTTCTGTGTGACGAAATATACATAGATTAGTTCCAATCTAATTCTTCATATCAAATGTGGGGAGCCTATATTTGATGACTAACCATATGATGAATGAGTGCTTTGTACTTAAACCAAAGCAATTTGTGCCATCTAACTTCCTGATTTCTTGGTGAGGATAGACTTACATAGGAAGAAGTTGTGAACCTTTTGGATGACTCTTTAGGCCAAATAATCATGTCTTCCTTGTTTTAATTAAGCTAGTAATTGGGGAAGTTAGTAAGTGGACTGCTTATCCTGCATGAAGGATAGAACCAATTATTATTCTAAGTCACTATGCTGACTTTTTCATTGGTTGGTAGAGAATGTTGAATTTAATTGTAGGAAGAGTGAAGATAAAAAGGTCCTAAATCTATCCAATTCTTAAGCCAAAAACTTTTTTATCCATCACCAATTATGTGCTTCATCTCCATCTATATTGCTTCCCTTAGACTTAACACCAGTTTTATGGCTGAAGAGGAGTTGGATAATAATGTCATTGTTTGAAAGTTGGATTCTCTTATACATTCCTCATTCATCCACTTATCCCAAAGGCCTTGTTTGGTTGACATGAATTCTTCCTTGGGAAAGTATTATTTTTCCTAAAATTTATATTATCACGTTTGGTTCATTTTTTTGAGTAGTTAGAAAAGAAAAAACTTTTCCAATCTAAGGAAAGGAGTAACACTTTACTTGGATTATAAATTCCTTCACCCCCTTGGTATTTAGACTACTTTCCTCAGGGATTTAATCTAAAAACTATGCTAACCAATTCAACCATTCATTCCCTTTCAACTCTACGACAACTCATTTTTTTATTTTCATTTAAGATTGTCTAGTTGAAATAATGGACAATTTGTTTTTTTCAATGTTAGAAAAATTTTAATATTTAATTTGAATTTTAAGATTTATCTTTGTACTGGTTAAGGTTTTTTTAGCATTTTTCAATACTATATTTATGATATAACAGTATTATATAAATAGAATATCAGAAATGAAAAAAATTAACACTTAATAATATAACTTGTGATACAAATTAACATTATTTAATGATTTCAATTTTTATTCGGTTTGTAGGGATATAATTTGAAACACAAGTTAAAATTAAATTACATTCTGTGAAATACTGTTGCATAACAAACACTATAATAAGAAGCCACCCAACTTTCCTATTAGAATTCTTATAAGTATCTAAACATGTGAATATCTTTACTTTCCATAGATTTATTTTTCGAAGAATCAGATTCCAAATTCACTTTACTTTTCTGCCAACCAAACAGGGCCAAAGGGTTTCTTTTTCATTATAAAGCCAACAAATTATTTTGGCCATAAGTACTTTTTTTATCACCCTTAATAGCCCGCCCTACTCTTTAAGAGGGTAAAAATCTTTCCATTTAACCTTAGAACTTATTTTGTTAGAGCCTATTCCATTTTATAAATAATTCCAAAAAATTCTTTCTATATCTTTAAAGATCTTGACTGACATTACTACATAAATACCATTGAGGATTGAGTTTATCAATTAAATCCTTTTAGCATAAGAGAGTTTCTTGGACATATAGCAACAAGTTCTATTCATAATGGTATTATATAGAGGTTTGCAGTCTTCATAAGTAAGTTTGGAAGCTAAAATTGGTAACCATAAGTATTTAAGAGGAGCTCTAAACAATTATAGTCTTGATATTTGTGTCAAGTTCTATTCCATATGATTTGAAATTTTGAAGATAACGATCTAGCTATTTTCTCTATTTATTACCAATCCAGACATCCCTATAAATTCTTTTAGACATTCTAACAATAATTGAGTTGACTAAGAATCATCACCATATACGAGCAACATGTCATTAGCATATGAAAAATTGAAAAGTTTAGCTTTTCTACATTTGTAATGATATCTTAAATGTTTTCCTTGTGCTATTTTATGATATATCATTCTTATGAAAACGTTTATCACTAATGCAAACATATAAAGAGATAGATGATCTCTCTGCGTAACTGCTTTTACTCCCTTAAACATCTTTGTTGTTTCTCCATTTACCAATACATTAAAAGGAGTTGATATGCATTGATAGATCTAATTTATAAATTTAGAAATGAATCCAAAAAGATGTAGATTGTGATATAGAAATGTCCAGTTGAGTGAATCTAAGGCTTTTGTAATCTCAATCTTTATGGAATAACTCTTTATGGATTTGTTATAATGATAATCCTTGAAGATATCTTAAGCTATCAACAAATTGACTACTATACTCCTATCTACAATGAAAATAGTTTGAGAAACACTGATTAGAGATTTCGTTAGTGGCCTTAGTCTTAAGGTAAATATTTTAGAGATGATTTTATAGAGAATGTTATAATAGGATATTGGTTTAAAATCTTGGAAGGAGGAAGGGTTCAAAACTTTGGGGATTAGTTAGAGGAAAGTCTTGATTAGTTCCTTTAGTAGAGAGCCTGAGTAGAAAAATTCTTTGACCAAATTGCAGATATAAGGTTCAAGCAAATTTTAGGAATTTTGAAAGATAAAACATTGAAGCCATTTGGCCTTGGGGATTTGTTGGGATTGAAGTTGAAAAGAGCATTATTAATTTCAGAGTCGATGATGGGAGCAAGAAGAAATTTTAATTGTGTTTGGTTTAAGGGGGAGAAATTAATTTTAAGAGTTAGAGACATAAAGAGATCCAGATGAATCTAATTTTCCAGAGGTTTGGTTTATGTTCCTTTTACTTTGAATGAATCTATAAAATTAATCTAAATTTGAATCTCCTTCCCTTAACCAATTTGTCCTAGATGTTTGTCTTAAGAGTGAGTTGTAAGCTTCTAAGGAGACTAGGTACGAAGATAGTTTAGATTTTTCTTTATTTTTTAATTCTTGATTAATGGGATCTTCATATAACTTGGTTTGCATTTCATACAATTCCCTTTTAGATTGATCCATTTCCTTGATTAGATCCATCTTAAAATTTTATTTTTGAAACCTCTTTAAACCTTCCTTGATGAATTTTAATCTGGTAATCAGTTTGAATGATTAAAACCCACCCACTGATTTATTTATGCCTTGAGTGATAATATTTTCACATCCTTCCAGCTCAGTTATAAATTTAATTAAAGAACCTAAAATGGGTTCTTAACTTCCTATTATACTGCTCCATATCGATTTCTAAAGGGGAATGCTATGAGAAACCAGAATTGTTAAACTAGGCAACAGAGTTTTGGAATTTTGTCATCCAATTTGAATTCACCAATCCTTTATCCATTTTCTTTATTATAAAGTGGAGGCCCTTTTACTTGTTAGTCTAAGTGAAGATTTTACCTTTAAATGGGACATCAACCAATCCTAAATTGCTTAAGCATTTTCTGAAATCTGCATCCATTTTCCTTATATTATTCCTTGGTCCTTTAGATTCAGATGGATAAAGTATATAGTCGAAATCTCCTAAACAACCTATGGACTAGTGATGTCTTTTGCTAATTCCTTAATATCCCTCCATAGATTATTTCTTTGAAAAATATAATTTGCAACATAAACAAAAGTATTTTGCAATTTTTCCTAGAATAACATTGAATTAATCTCCACATGCAAATGTTGATCTAATTGATTAGAACTTAACACTTGAATAAGCCTATGAGAGGTATGATTGGAAAACTTTCTCCATTTCTCTCCTAGGAACCACAACCCTTTGTTCAAAATTAGTTCCTCATTTTTAATTTCTCTCAAGCCAATTATGCAAGGTTTTTTTCTCTTTAATGCAATATATCATTACTTGATCTTTTTTTGGGGCAGTTTAAGCCCTTATAATCTAAGTTGTAATTATGATGTATAAAGGCTTAATAAGCCCTTTCCTTCTTATTTCCTACTAGATCTCCTTCTTAAATTTTGCATATGAATGTCTTCCTTATTTCTACTGCCACAATATGTGATAAGGAATTTAAGGTTCAGTGGTGTGAGTGATCATTAAGATTGCTTCAATTTCAGTAAGGGAAGTGATTTCCAGAGAAGGTTTTTCAAATTTTGAAATGTCTGGTTTGTTGCTTTTGGTGATGTTTAGTGTTGATTAATTATCTGACTCAGTGATTTATGGTCAACTATAAGTTGCTGGTTATGTATTTGGGTTGAAAAGTGCATCTATAGATTAAGGGATGTCAGGCTCTAGTGAGGGTTTTGTTGTTTTAAGAGGAATAGTTTTTGGTTTCCAAACTTCTTACAAAGCTGGTTGGTCAAGTTTCTAAGGGTAAGTGACATAAATTTATATTGTTTTGATTTCTCATTCGTCTTACAATCTTTGAATAGATATAGTATTAGGAAGTTTTGTATTTCTATCTACTTGTATACAAACTTTTGCAAATATTACCCTCTTCATTGCTATTGCTGCTTGTTCATCCAACCTTAAGGGCTTCCCAATTGTACTTACTAGGTAGCTTATACCTATAATTGTCTAATAATCTAATGGAATATTATGAAAACATATCTACAGAGGTATTGTAATTTGAGAATTTATGTCAAGACTAGTACTTGGATTCTATTTCCTTTCTAAAAAAGGCTTCCCTCTTTAATGCTATGGTCTGACTTCCATAACCATAGCCATTTTAACAACATCTCTAAATCTAAATAGGAAATAATCTTCTTCAGTTATGAAAACTTGTTATAATCGATAGTTATTCCAAAGTGCTTCAGCCCATTTTTAATAGAGGGGAATGAAGGTCTTTAAGAAAAAAACCCCACCAATGTTATCTATCATTCAGCTATTTTAGTTTGCAAGATGTGAACAAGAGGAGATGCTATTGACGAATCTTTCACTTCAAGAATTAGTTTCAATTTCATATAAGAAATGGAGAGGAATGTGCATGGATTTAATTTGAGGGCTTCTACATAGAAAAAGGAGATCTAACATTCTTCAGGATCAGAGGAGGAAAATGTGTTTGTAAGGAAAGAGTAGGCAGAGTAGGAGAGGAGAAGTGAGTTGGTATAGAGATCAAGATTAGAGATTCTTCAGGAATAAGAATAGTTCCAAAACTACTTAAAGCTTTTAAAGAAAGAGACTTAGTTGGAGGGGTAATCATAGTATACCAACTCACTTCTCTCTCACAACTTTGGATCATATGCTAATAGCCAAGAGGATTTAGAGGTTATTCAACAATAAAGAAATTATATGGGTCAAGTGGATGTATGCATATTATTTATCCAACTCTAACTTCTAAAATTTAAAGGAAAATAAGGAACACCACCCATGGCCTCTCTTTGAAATACTTATAATAAGAAGATCATTATACGTATAAATCAAGATGAAGATTAGGAATGGTCAAGGCTTTTGATTTTGGTTTGACAATTAATGTAATATCAATCCACTTCATTTGAATAATGATCTGAATGCTTTAGGGACTATATTTCCTCATAAAGCAAAAGTTGTTGAGACAGTGTAAGAACACTCCTAGTACTATAACTATAGAGGTATGACTCTAATTGTTGCAAATTTACCAAGCTAAAATGCAAACCCTTCCATCTTTAATTACTTTATTTGGCTTCTGGATAAATCCGAAACTTTCAACAGTAAGTCATTATTGGAAACCCTCAGATCTTATAATCCTAAAGTCAGTTGGTTAGACTTGATTAAGTCCAAAACTATCATGCCTAAAGCTTTAACTACTTGTTGACTAGTTGTAAAAACTTAGGCTATAGACAAAAGATAAATGCGGAGGATCTTAAACCAACTCTACATCCTATATTAACTTTTTACAAAAACAATCCCTCACCTATTCTTTCAATATTTTTATTCTTAAAATATTTGGTCAAGAATCTAACAAAAACTAAACCTATTCTATAATGTGAATGAATGGTTGTCAATCATTGAATAGGCTAAAAATTGTGTTAGGAAGTTAGGTAAAGGCTCCATTATATTTAAAACAACTTTTGCCTTGTATACCTATACAATACGGGGAGAAAGGAACAAAAAATTCACAAAACTTTAAAGATGGGAAAGTAACTTCTAGTTGAAAAAGTTATACATAGGATAAGGGAGCTTGTACTAGCAAACAAGATCTGTGTGGGACTAAGGGATCATGATATAATGGTTTGGAACCTAAACTAGAGATCTCACACTTCTAGGGCAGATTAATGAAGGGTTGCAATCGGTAGTTCTATCTCTTTTCTATATATTGCTTTAATTTAAAGGGCTATCAGTAAGGGATCTTCAAAAATCCCTGAGGTGGTAAAACAAAGATATTAATTTAGTTATGGTGCACTGTTAGGAATAACAGTTCATAGACTTAACATTCTGTATTTATCTCAAACTTTTTAAATCTGCAATGATTACTAAGGGCTATATAACCTTGCCAAATCCTAGTATATTACTCCTTAAGGCCTAACTTTATTCTTTTGGGATTATAATTATTTAATTTCTAAAATTATATTTTTTCATTTGAGTCTAATGAAAATAACCTTTCAATTAGTTATGGGTAAGGTTGCGTATTTTTGGACTTCTTCAGACCTCACATCTCAATGGGATTCCTATTGGGATGTTATTGTTGCTGCTGTTTATATTTTTAGAATTTATGATTTATTAATATTTATTATTGATATTTGAAATCATCCAAACAATTAAAAAATAGATAATTAGATCAATTTTAACAGTTGTATAATTAAATTCTGTTATTAGTAAATTTATAATTACATATGGCAATAAAACTTAACCCGACCTGACCCGACACGATCTGATCCGATCCAATGTCAACAGGCTTAGCTTGATTTGACCAAACTTTGGTGCTGACTGTCTAGACTCGGCCTGTCAAAAGTCCAAAAGTTATAGGAAAATGTCATCATTGATAGTGGTAGTTTTCATAATGCTTTAGTGGGTATTTTAGTATGTTTTTAGTTGTTAAATTGAATGTTATGGAAGCAGTTAGGGGGAGCCATGATCATGGCCTAGTCGGCCATGATCGTGACAGAGAACTAAATGAAGTTCCACGATTGTGGAATTATAGGCCACGATCGTGACCTGCGTGATAGACATCGTGGACTGCCTCTTGAATATGACTTACTGAGAGACATTTGGGAATTTTGGGCTTGAGAAAATCTTAGGGTTTACTTAAAATAGAAAAAAACTATATAAAGAAAGAGAAAGAACCCTAGAGGGAGCTCCAACTTTTGCCACTTTGGGAAAACTCCAAGAAGAAAGAAGAAGAAGAGAGAGAAGAGGAAGAAGAGTAGATAGGAGTGGGTTTCTGCTGCAACTGCTTTCCCAAGCCTTCTCGATCCCGTCCAAATGACATTTCCTTTTCCTTTGTATTATTTTCTTCTTTAAATATGTCAGATCGATATGATTATGTTGATGGATTTGGGATTGATGATGATGTTCTAACTTTTCTTTAGGGATTTAAACTTGATTCAATGTTAATCTAGCAGTTTTTGTGTTAATTCATTTAGGTGTTGTGACTATATGTTGTAATTTCATGCTTCAGTAACAAATCAAGAGAGTGAATCAAATGCAAAGTGATCGGGTTGGGTAATGAGAGTTAAACGATTCAATAGACTACGCAAATAATCAAATCAATAATTATACAGAGAGAGATCTCGTGTGAGACTCAGTTATTTTTTATAAGGCTTAAGAACTGATTAAGTTATAGGCTGATAGTTAATCGAGAGACGACATTTTTGGTATCTCAACTTAATTAGGGCTTAGTGATTATAGCTCGAGAGAGAGTAATCCACCCTTCGATAGTTTAGAACCTATACCACATCAACACAAAAGTGAGTAGGTTAGCATTGATGATAGGATAAATCCCTTCTTATAATTTGGAAATTCTTCTTATATGATTTCCTATAGTGAATTTGATGGTGCTAAATATTCGATTTCTTTTGTGTTAATTTTACAAATTAACTTTCTATCAACCATGTTCATGTGTTTACTTTTCTGTGCAGTTTTTATTTTCATTTTAATAATTCCTTAGGCCTTAGATAACTTAGAATGAGATTAGTTTGGAAACTCCTCGAGGGATCGATACCTCACATACTACACCCACAACCTGTGTGCTTGTAGTATGTTGAGGGTTTTAAATATATTAAAACTTGTCTCAACAAGTTTTTGATGCCTTTGCCAGGGAGTAGTAGGATTAGTTTAGTTCTTGTTGTCTAAGGCATTCTTATCACTCTTGTGTCCGTACATTTGCATAAACACAAGAGTCACTTGAAGTTCAAGTCGAAAACCTTAGCACTCGACATCACTCACTTAGAACAAACCATTTAAAAAGCCAATCGCCAAGAACAAGAAATTGAAGAACTAATGGTTGAAGAATTTCATCAAGAGTTTTATCAAGGAGGAAACTAAGGGAACCAATCGCAGACCCTTATGGATTTCATGAGATTAGGATTTAATGCAACAAATAAAGGTATCGCTAAACCACCTGCTCAAGCACCTTCATTCGAAATAAAGCCAACCTTATTAAACATGTTGCAAACAAATGTGTAATTCTATGGACTGACCAACAACGATCCAAATGCACATATAGTGAACTTCCTTAAATATGTGATATCTTTCAATATCATGGGATGTCTAAAGATGCTGTTAGGATGAGTTTTTTCCTCTTTAGGCTAAGGGATAGACCCAAAACTTGGTATCACTCTCTCAATCCCTCAAATGTTACAATGTGGGAGCAATTGGTACGTGCATTCCAGGACAAGTATTTTCCTCTCACTAAAACTACGAAGACAATAAAAGAGATCAGGAACTTCCAACAAAGTGATGGGGAATAATTTTACGACGCATAGGAGAGATATAAGGATTTGCAAAGGAGGTGCTTATACCATAACTTACCAAAGGAATTTCTTTTGCAAACCTTATACGATGGAGTCAATCCACCCACGAGGGTTACCATAGAACAGCATCAGGCAGATTGCTTATGTGAAAGACTATTGACGAAGTAAAGAAGTTATTGGAAGAAATAGCCAGTAACAGCTGTCTGTGGATGAATGACCCAAGTAAACAACACATAAGCATCGAGAACAAAAGGGAGCTATAGCTGTTGACCAAATGATAGAGATCAAAACAAAAATCGATAGCTTAACATGATTGCTAAACAACATGAAAGCTTCCTCTTCAACCCTTGTTAAGGTTATTCAACAAAGATACGAGCTATGTGTCCAGGATAATCCTGATACCATTGATTGCTTCCTGATGCAAAGTAATGAAACATAGCAATCTAAGTATATGGAAGCATAGTTTGGACGAGGTGGAGGGAATAATCTCTATGCAAACATATACAATCCTGGGTGGAAGAATCACCATAACTTTTCATGGTCAAATAATATTGGAGGGCAGTTCCGACCTCAAGGGCCTCCTGAGTTCCAACAGGAGAAACGAAATTCCATGAAAGCTAAATTGGATAAAATCTTGGAGAAGCTTAGAACCTTAGATGGTGCTCAAAAGAGTTTAGAAGGTAGATTCGAACAAGTAACAAAAAATCATACCTCATCCATTCACAATTTAGAGGTTCAATTAAGCCAATTGTCAAATTCTTTATCTGCACGAAGTGCAAGAAGTCTCCTAAACGGTTCCGCCACAACATTGAGAGAGCAACTAAAAGCTATTACATACTTCAAAGTGGGAAGGAACTATAACAACCCACAAAGGCAAAAGTTACAAACCTTACTCCTGTTGAGAAAGACCAAAAAAAACAGAAAGACGTGGACATGAGCGAATACCCTCCTTATTTTACTTCTCAGCATATCCACCAAAAATTCCATACCCTCAATGACTGCAAAAGACTAAACTGGATGCATAATTTGCAAAATTTGTGGAGAAATTAAAGACGTTGTAGATAAATCTTTCATTCGATGAGGATTTAGAACACATGCCCAAATATGCTGGAAGTTTTTAAAGGATATATTATAAAAAAATCGTACTTGGGAAGATAACCAAATGGTAGCTTTAACCGATATATGTAGTTCAATAATAACTAGCCAGATGTCTTCCAAACTGAAAGATATAGGGAGTTGCATAATACCCTGTGTAGTTGGTGAATTTGAATTCACAAACTGCCTTTGCGATTTAGGGGAAAGTATCAATCTTATGCCCTTGTCGATCTTCCAAAAATTAGGGCTCAATGAGGTCAAGCCAACGTCAATGCTAATCCAGTTAGCTGATCAATATGTTAAAAGACCATTTGGAGTAGTGGAAGATGTTTTAATGCAAGTGGACAAGTTTATTATTCCTTTGGACTTTGTATTTCTTGATTTTGAGGAGGATAAGAACTGTCCACTGATTCTTGAGCTAATTTTCATGAACATAGGAAAAACATTAATCAATGTTCATAAAGGAAAACTGAAACTTCAGATTAGTGAAGATCAAGTGGAATTTAACATGAACTGTAGCATCCGGACTTGGGCTGGATCGCTCCAGTGCCGGGCCTCGGATCCCGACCGCCCATCACACCAAGGTATTGTCCCCTCTGGCACTCGAACTCGAGACCTCAGGGTTTTGTTCCGCTTTAA
>JAOTAY010000001.1:15557406-15589804 GCA_025629805.1 Erythroxylum baracoense
AGTCTTTACGTATGCATGGGAGTCTCTTGCCTGCGAATGGGCCAAGGAGAACGCGGAATGGTCCTGGGCTCGGAATGACCAATGGGTATGAGACTGATCTTTGAAGATTGGACCGATTGGCCTGTGGGTTATTACGACTGGGCTCGGGCCCATCATGACCGACCCGACCAATATTATTATTTATTTCAAAAATATTTGTATTTTTAAAAATAAAATAAATCAATTAATTAAATTATCTTGTTCATAATTCTTATTAAAAAGTCATTTTTGTGATTTTCATAAGTTACGAAAATAAGAAGAAAATTAAAAGTAAAAATCCAAAACACAAATAAACATATTTTTATTATATTCAAAAATAAAAATTAAAAATAATATTAAAAACAAACAAGTTTTTAATATTTATCGATTCTTATGTATAAATATTTTTATATTCGTGTAAGCACTCACTTTATGGGCAAATTGTAACATCCAATTAGAACTTATCGCCTTAGTTAGGAATGACATTGGAATTTAAGAAATTTAAATTAATGGCTAAGGGAGTATGTCTTTTGCTTTTCTTCAGAGTTTAAAATTCATTGGACTAGGAAAGAGCGTAATTGTCACAAACATATCATTTTCAATACCAAACAACTTTTTTCGTATTAGAAGAATCGGAGGATATCTATATCTATCTTTGATTATGTTAACTGGGTTTGGATTAAAGCCCAATTCAGATCAATATAATTTAACATTAATTTTAAGTTAACTCAAATTAATTTTTTTAAATTGAGTTAAAATTTTTCTAAAATTAAATTAAATTAAACTTAATCCGTTAATTTCAAATTGGATTTTATGTTATTTCTATCAAAGACATCTATAATATATTGGTATTATTATTTTTTGAAAGATAAACTTAATTAAAGGAAATAAGAAGATGCACAAATTCTTTATGACTAGGGATATCTGAGCTATTAACTTAAAGGTATTGAGTTTAGTATCCTTTATTTTAGTTAATCAACTCTTATCTTATTTTATTAAATTTTATTTGTATACTTATATATATGATAATATGTGAACAAAATTAAGCTGACGAAAATTACTGGATGATCCAACCCTAGCTTCATCTCCTCTCCGTATAATCGAACATATGCCTTAATTACCAAAAACAGTTTCAGTCAAAATCGTTCAAAGTGAAATGGCAACCCTCCATCTAGAATAGAATCATAAAGGTGGGCGATAACTTACGGCTTTACGGTTGCCTACAGGTTCTTGACAGAAACGAACTGCACTTACATTTGACTAAAACTGTCGTATCAGTTCCCATAAACCAAGCATATTGTATTTTGTTTGAACACAAATAATAGCCCTACGATCTTCTGACATGGCAGAATATTCTTGCCACTTGGTCAGATAAGATATAATAACAGACATTTGCGTGACTACAACGCCCGTTTAGATAAACATTATTATACAATAGAAAGTTAGTAACCAAAATGTCTGAATAGATGAGCCCCACCAGATGGGCCACTTTGGACGGCTAGAAGATTTTGCAAGTGTTTGAATGTGATGAATTTTACATTCTGATGTGACGTGTGACAGATTTTCAAATCCAATAACCCTTAGTCGCTATATGACATGAGAATGAAAAATGCTCATCTATGAACCAGGCCGTTTTTAATATTTTATGAGTCCGGTAAAATTAAAAAAAGTTCTTATTTGCACTTACTTTTAGATTTTTATAGAGAATAAAAATAAATAAAATATGACTTATTTTTATTGTATAAGGTCAAGAATAAATCTTAATTTCATCTATTTTATTTTTTATGAGAATAAAAATTAGTCTTATTTTATTATTTATAAAATAGGCCCTGAATGGATGCCTACCCAACCCTTATCCATGGCTGACTCTAATGGACCCTTCTTCACTACTTACCGATATAAAAGTGAAGTTTGATTTAAGGATGACAATTCCGGCCCAGCTCGATCCAGTCAATTTTTGACCCGAATTTGGTGGGCTACAGGTTGATCATGGTCCGCCCGAATCGGGTCACAGGCCGACCAAAGTAGGTCTGCACGGGTCAGGTCATTTTGGACAAAACGACGTCGTTTTATATTTTTAAATTAAAAAATATATAGACGGGTCGGGGTCAGCCTGGCCCACCGGTGACCTGATAATGGGCCGGACTGGCCATCCATAGGCCGGGGTTGTAGGCTGGCCCATCCCGGCCCTCGACTTGTCGTGACTGAGGCCGGGCTAGGCAGGGTTGAGGGCGATTCCGACCCGACCTATTGACATCTGTAGTTTGATTAAGGTTGTTCCACCATGCACCTTATTATTAATGAGCACACTTTAATTAATAATATCCTAATAATGTAAAAAAAAAAATTTTGAAGGGTAAAATATATTTTGTAAATACATATGCGAAGTGATTAATCCATACCTAAAGGTTTAAAATATATGTAACAGTAATTGGCTAGTTGAACTACATTGCCTAGGTTTCATCCGCAATCACTGTAGCGATGAAATATGCCTAAGGAAAGGATTAATACGATTGGATGTAATAAAAGAAGTGCTTTCTGAGGTATCCAAAATTTGTCATGTATAGCAGACAAATTGCCGTTTTTGGTTTGATAGCTGAGTTGTGTCGAGACTTAAAAAGCTGATCAATGAAAATCGCAATTTTGATAAATAAGATGCTAACTATTTTGATGAAACTTTGACTTTTGACTGGCGACTGCTGTATAAATATTTAAAACGTGGTTAATACCCTTTTCCTGTTTTAATATTTACATTTCTTATAATTATCATGCAAAACACCATAAATCTTCAAATACTGCTGTCATAATAAAATTGCTTATCAAAAATGTTGATGATAAAATTATAAGGAAGACTTGTATAATTAAGAGTTTAATATTTTAATTAAAAGTTATATTAAAACATTCTAATTAACTTTTAAATAAATATAATTACACTTTTAACATATTATGACCTTTTAATTAAATGACTTGGACAGATATTATAAATTTAATATAAAGAATTGGAAGGTCCAAGTAAGATGACAAAGCTACGGTCCCCATACCCAAACTTTTGTCCTCCAAAAGTCGAAAACGTGCCAGATAAGACAAACACTCTGTATTGTTTGTGCACACTCCACACAGGTTGAATACTATAAATAAATGAAAGCAGCGCTGAAAGAGTAAGACACTGGATTCCCATCTAGCTCCCTTCGCGCTTTGATCGGAGAGATATAAGGAACATATAAAACCGGTCTATTTCTTCAAGGGCATTTCTATTTCATAGAGGGTGAGTTGTTAAACTCTTGTTTGCTTTTGTTTCCTTACATAAGATGAGTGCAATTTGTTTCTTTGCCATTTCATTTACTCCTTTCCATTTTCGCGTTGGTTTGTTGACTGGGGTTTTTTGACAGTCATGTTTGGTGCCAGCTTGATAGCCACTGAAAAGTTTGTATCTTTTATGTATTTGTAAGAAGATAAAAGAAAACGTAAGCTATGAGACTAGGTTCAAGTTCAACATCTGGGAGGCCACAGTTCATTTCCAGCACCGGAAACCGAAGCTTTTCCAGTGCACCACTCGTCGAAAGTTCTGATGCAAACCAAATTGTTGTACCCGATGTAAGCTTTCTCTTTGTGGGTATAAATTTCCGATTAATTCTTTTTGGTTTTACGATGCAAGTTCTTCGTGCGACGTGTCTGTGGATGGTATGACACCTGTTTCTTTAAATTACGGCCTTGCTTTTACTATTTTGTCTTCTTGCTTACATAAATGTGGTTCTTTGTGGTGAGAATGTAGTGATTTTTAAGAATTATAGTGAAACATGAAAATATAAGTTCTATTGTTATTAAATGTTCCCATCAAGCGTTCTTTCTGTTTGGGTAATAGTCGAAAACTCCATCTTGAGATTCTATATTTAACTCTTGATATCTATAGTAAAGAGAAGTGTTTGATTGATCATCTCCGTCATTTTTGCAGAGGAAAAGCTGGAAAAATTTATTTGCATATATGGGTCCTGGGTTCCTTGTTTCTATTGCATACATCGACCCTGGAAATTGTAAAAACAAACTATTTTTTTGTGATATATTCTTTAATCTATGACCATTTACCTTCACGACTTACTGTTCTTCCAATGAACTTGCAGTCGAAACTGATTTGCAGGCCGGAGCTCAATATAAGTATGAGGTACCATACACGTACATTTTTTCTTGTTCTCATTTATATTGCTCACGTAGTCTTCTTCTAGATCTAATCTAGGAAACTTGATGCAAATTTAACTTCTTCAAACATGGGTCGTGTACGCTTAATCCAAAAGAAATAAGAGGTTTTAAGCATCACAGGATGGATAATATTCAAATTAGTTTACAATATGGGACAAACAAATATATAAATCTTGTTCTTCAAAATAAATTTCCCTCAATTTTCTCTAAGAAAGTAAAAAAAAATTTATGCCAAGATTTGAGGACGTGATATCGGCTGGAATAGCTTAGTGTGAAGGGACAACTAGATGGATGGACTAGGTGCTCTTTAAGAGTCCAATACACCTTAGGTTGAACAATGACATTGTCATTCTCTTTGCAGTTGCTCTGGATCATATTAGTGGCTTCATGTGCTGCTCTCATCATCCAATCTCTGGCAGCCAATCTAGGGGTTGTGACTGGCATGTGATACTGTATACTTGTCGATTTTGTTGCTCATGATACTGTATACCTTTCAATTTTGCAACACTTGTATTGATGCAATTTTTGTCTCCCAAATTTCAATTCAATGCAGGAAAGCATTTAGCAGAACACTGTAGGTCTGAATATCCAAGGGTTCCTAACTTCATCCTGTGGATTCTTGCTGAGATTGCCATTGTTGCATGTGACATTCCTGAAGGTTAGACACTTCTTCATTCGTTGGATATTGAGCATGATTACCTGCATGCAAAATGAAAGTTTTGGTGAAAATCATGTTTTGGTTGTTGTGTTCATTTCCCTGTTTATAACTGGGTAAACTTCTAATAAATGTCACCAGAAGTCCTCGTTTCTTTAGTGACATTGATGCTAATATTTTTACTGTGGCAAGCTCTATAAATCAGTTCCTTCTTTTTCAGTGATTGGGACAGCATTTGCATTGAATATGCTCTTCAATACACCTGTATGGATTGGCGTGCTACTAACTGGGCTCAGTACATTGGTTCTCCTTGCATTACAACACTATGGGGTATTCTGGTCTCTTCATGTTTGCTCAACTTGAATACAGTTTATTTGATTCAAGATTGAATTTGTTTAGACTTTTTATGTAACTAATGAAAAAGGATAATTATGTCTGAGCACATTTAGTTGCTATTAAAATAGAATTTGGCAAAAACAAATGTCGCTCTTGGGATTTGTTTGATCACTTAGAAATCTTCAGTTTCTTGCAATTCCATTTTGGATGAAACTGACTAGCTTAAGCATTTGTGTTTTCCTTTTGTAGGTTAGGAAGCTTGAATTCTTGATAGCTTTTCTTGTATTTACAATAGCAGCATGCTTTCTAGCGGAACTTCACCATGCAAAGCCTGCACCTGCAGAAGTTCTGAAAGGGCTTTTTGTTCCCGAGCTTAAAGGAAATGGTGCTACTGGTCTTGCTATTTCACTCCTTGGGGCAATGGTTATGCCGTGGGTGTTTCTTATTTTTATAACTATCTCTTCCAATTGGAAAGCATTCTGATCTTTGTTGACTTTTCTACATTCTTGCAGCCACAATCTATTCCTCCATTCTGCATTGGTGCTTTCCAGGAAAATCCCACGGTCTGTTAGTGGCATCAAGGTAAATATTTGATTGGATAAACTCCATTGCGACCAACTTTTACAGCTGGATTAGCGTCGTCTTATCACAGTTGATGTGTTGACTACTGATCTTAATCCATATAATAATGTTAAGATGTTCCTTTGGGCCCACAACTTCAACATGAGGCTTGGATGGAAAGTAGCTTTGATAGTTGGAAAGGATGAACACAAACTTAAGTGAAACCTTGATGTTCACCTGAAATCTAAATTCTATCCTTTCTTAAAATATGCATGATAGATGCTATGGTTTTCCTAGTGAAAGTCTTTCTCATGATGTGATAAGGTCTGCTTCAAGAGTTACAAAAGAGAATTCAAATACATGGGTGATCATTTTCCAAATTATCACTTTGGATGGTGCTGAAAATTTTGTTTCAATATATGATGAGGTGAAAACAGATGTGATTCTTGCTCGCAGGAGGCTTGCCGATTTTATATGATAGAAAGTGGCTTTGCTCTTATGGTGGCGTTTCTTATTAATGTGTCAGTAATTTCTGTAACTGGTGCTGTTTGCAATTCGTCAAATTTGAATCCTGAAGATGAGGCAAAGTGCAATGACTTGGACTTGAACACGGCTTCCTTTCTACTTAAAGTACGTCATATATTGCATGTTGAAATTGTCTGTTAAACTGTAACTTTGTTCTAGATAATACTTGGTTATGGCTTGACAACGAGAGCTTGATTCTATAAAAAAGTACCCCTCATATGTTGGAGCTTCGTGATTGTGATTTCTTGTTTCCAGAATGTTTTGGGTAATTGGAGCTCAAAACTCTTTGCAATTGCTTTGCTGGCATCTGGTCAAAGTTCCACAATAACAGGAACTTATGCAGGGCAGTATGTCATGCAGGTAACTCTTTTGTGTGTTGATGCTGTTCTTGACTTTAATCAATGAGTTTTACTTGCCATACTAGCCACTAATTTGACTTGTGTTATGTTGGCACATTTCCTGGTCAAGTATATTATATGTTGCTTGTTGGTAAGATCTACTGCGTAGACAACAAGCTTTGTACAGAATATATTGTGTTCAGTTTTCCCCTGCTTCTCATATTATATTCCTTTTGCACGCTGAGGACTTTTTCCCTTCTTAACGCACGGATCCCTCTTTGCTGTAGGGATTTCTTGATTTACGATTAAGGCCGTGGATACGGAACTTTCTTACTCGATGCTTGGCTATTGTTCCTAGTCTAATTGTTGCAGTGATTGGTGGCTCTTATGGAGCCGGAAAGCTAATTATTATTGCTTCAGTAAGATATTTTGTCCCTTATTATCGTTTGACATTTTTAAACTTCCTCAGTGATGTTCTTTTATTCTTATTGTCCAACAATCTCATGAAATCTTACAATTTAAAGGCCCAGAAGACAGCGTTGATCTGGTGTTCTTGACTTTCACATGATTTTTTCAATGCTTATTCTAATGGAATTGCAGACTTGCCTTCATCACTATATATCAATTTGGAAATGATTGAGACAAATCGAGCAGTAGTACTCCTGGAAAATCTAAATAACAATTCTGTTTAGATGTTTGAAACAGCTTAGAACACAGCGAAACAATAGTGGGCATTGATCTACACAAACTTCTAATGTGGTATGGCTTTGTATACTTACGATCTGGAGAACTCTCGCTACCATTTCAAAAAATGTTTTTGCGCATGCAGTATTCCTAGTCACTTTACCCAGTGGAACATTTAGGGGCACGCCTTAACACTATTTAATCCTTATCTTGAACATTATGTTCTTCAGAGGAAGTATTTTCTGAAAATTTCTTGATGGCACATATAACTTAATGAAAGCCAGCTTTTGGATTCCAGAATTTTCTTTGATGATCTA
Source organism: Erythroxylum baracoense (assembly GCA_025629805.1). Classification (NCBI taxonomy): domain Eukaryota; kingdom Viridiplantae; phylum Streptophyta; class Magnoliopsida; order Malpighiales; family Erythroxylaceae; genus Erythroxylum; species Erythroxylum baracoense. The sequence goes on from JAOTAY010000001.1 coordinate 15,565,035, forward strand.
AAATCTATCACCTATATAGTGAAAGAAAGCATAGAGCTGTTGATGAAGGAATTTGTAGTTCTGATAATCTGATTCCTAACATTTTGTTTTTCAAAAAACATTGAGAAGTTAAAATTCCAAAGATTGGAGCAGGTAAAGTATGCTTCTCTTTTTGACAAGGATTTTTTGCTGATTGCAGTCAGATTCTTTTTTGTGCTCTCCTAGAGAAATGAATTGACTCATATCTTGAGCAAAGTAGTTATATTTATAAACTCAACTCAATGACATGTAAATAACTTGTGAAAAATGCAGCACGCCTTTGCTCTATGCTTTCATCTATTTACTGTCCTGCAAAAGATTCCGCGAGAAATCCTGAAGACAAAAGCTAGGCTACTAATTGTCCCTTAGTTTATTCTAAGCTAACATTTGACTGCAGATGATTCTATCATTCGAGCTACCTTTTGCTCTCATTCCACTTCTCAAGTTCACCAGTAGCAAAACTAAGATGGGAACACATGTGAATTCCAAGATGGTATGGTTTTGCCTTTTGAATAACAAATTTTGATTGACTAATCAAACTGCGTGCACTTTTGGTTTTTCTTTTTTGCACAATTACATGATTAACCATTCAACTTGCATATTTGATCTTCTGAATGTTAGTACAAAAACGTTGTTGCATTAGTGCCTTGTGTATCGTTCCATGCAAGAGCAAGCATTCTTCTTCGCATAACATATGACGGCCATATTAACGTGGATGCAGATTGCAGCTCTCACTTGGGTCATTGGTTCACTCATCATGTCTATAAATGTGTACTATCTGGCAAGTGGCTTCATCAAGATTCTTCTCCACGGCCATTTGCAACTGGTGGCTTCCATCTTTCTTGGAATATTTGGATTCTCAGGAATGGCAGTGTATCTGGCTGCAATTGCATACTTAGTATTTCGTAGGAACAGGGAGAGTACAAGCCTTGTGCCACTAGCAACTGAAAGCCGACAGGCGAACGAGTCAGGAGATGCACAATTGGAATGTCTTCCGAGACCAGACATAGCGTCCATGCAGTTGCCTCGCAGAGTAGGGAATGAAGATATTGAATGATGAGTTGTAGGCTTAATAAAATCTTAGGAACTAATAGGGCTAAGCTAGTGCGATTGCAATATAGCAATGATTAGAATAATCTGAAACAAGTCGCGCTTCTTTTAAGGAATCTTTTCGTTTTTCTCCGGGCTTAACAAAAAAGCAGTCCTTATGCTAGCACCAAGCCCAAATTTGCATTTTACTTAGAAGGAGACAATGTCCTATTTAGCAAATCAGCAGATTGTATTAACTGTTAGTTGATTTTATTAGTGATTAGTTAACAGCTAATTCTATCAGTTGTATTAGCTAATTTGACTATAGTTATTATCGGTTGTTTATTAAAGATGTTTGGTAAGTTAGCTCTTTAGTATTAATTGTTTAAGTGTAAAATAACTTATGAGAGAAAGATGTAAAAAAAGAGTTTATAAGGTCATGATTTGGTATTTAATTTTAAAAAAATTTAAGTTTTTAGCTCTAATAAAAAATATATAACATTTTTAAAAATTTTGTCATTATAACATATTTTTTATTTTGTAATCAAAAAACTTATTTTATTAATAAAAAAACTTTCAAGTTTTGTAACTAAAAAATTTACTTACATTGTAAAAAATTTTGTCATTGTAGAATACATGCATTATTTTTAGTTATGCATGATTTTTAGTTTGAATTATCCATAATATTACTATAGCATAATTTGAAAATTCAAAAATTACGAAAGGAAGATATAATTGGATTTTACCTATTAATTTTTTATTGATCATAAAAAACGCTCCTGTTATGAAGCTTTTAGAAATTAGCTTATTGGGGTTAAATAAACTAACAAATAAGTTTTTTACTAAACACATCAATAGCTTTTTAAGATGGTTAAAAAGTTTAATTTTTAGTCAATAAGCTAAAAAACAACTTATCAGTTGTTTGTCAAACACCTCCAATAACAACCTTGTGTCATAATTTTGAGTTGTCTTTTTAGTTGTTACACAACGTTTTAATATAAGTGGTAACAATGATTGATTAGACGTTAGTCTTAAATAGTTATAATGTGGGTCTTATTTAAATGGAGCGACCTATTTTACTTAGATGGCATTGCTCTTCTTGTGTGCATCTTTTTTTTTGCTTTAAAGTTCTCGGGGGTTTGCTTCATCGTCTTCATTCCTTTCTGCAACAATTTCTGTCCTCTTCAATTACTTATCCGCCAAGTTAACCTTTGGAAATTGTTTTCGGAGCTCAAAATGGATATTCTCATGATGCATTCTCACTCTAACCATCTTACCATTGAATCAACAATTGTGTTGTTGAGAGGTTGTTTCTTTTGACCATTCTCCTTCTTAACATTACTGTAAGAACATGCTTTGTAGTGGTGAGTATCATTAGTAATGTTGTAGAAGTTCTTTCTTATCCCAGTTGAGCCTTCTTAAGATGTGATACATGAAAGACTGAATAAATAGTAATTCCTGTCAGTAGCTCCAATTTATAAGCTACATTTTCTACACGTTTTAGAACCTTGTAAGGGTCATAGTACAAAGGTGAGAACTTAGGATTGACTCTCTTTTGAAGGGAATGTTGTTTATAAGATTGTAATTGCAATAAAACCAGGTCCCCACCTCAAACTATCTTTTTGTCCTTTTTAAATCTGCTTGTGCCTCATTCTCTTCAACGCTCTCTGGAAATATAATTGAGTTATCTCTGACATCGCTTCTATGCTCTGAAAGCTTAATCTACTTTAGCTATCTTTGAATCGCCAGTAAGGTATGGTATATAAATTGGTAGAGGATACCTATATAAAACTTCGAGTGGCGTTGTACTGATAACTTGTGTTATGTCGTATTATACCACGATTTGTCCAGAGGAACCTACTCACTCCATTTGTAGGGTATTTCTCTGCAGAAACATCCAAAATCTTGTTGATCGCCTTCATTTGACCATCAATTTGTAGATGATAGGCTATCGAATACTTCAAACTGGCTCCTTGCAACCGAAATAATTCTTACCATAATTTACTCAAAAATATCGGTTCTCAGTTATTGACAAAAGCTTCAGGCATTCTATGTAACTTAAATATGGGGTTGAGAAATAATTCTATGATGTCTCGAGTTGAGTAGAGATATTTCATTGGTATAAAATGTGTATATTTCGTAAAACAATCAACCACTACTAAGATTACTAAGTTTCCCTTAAATGCTGGCAACCCTTCGATAAAATTTAGGCTAAGCTCCCTCTAGCTCCCCTTGGAATTTTTAATGGTTGTAACAACCCTGGGTATGAGGTAGTATCATATTGTTCTTTCGATATACAATGCATCTCTTTACATAATTTCGGATGTCCTTAACTACGTCTTTCTAATAAAACAGGTTTTGTAGCTTTTTATGGTTGCTAATGTTCCCGAATGTCCTCAATTGCTTCATCATTACTCATCTTCATTAAGTGTTCTCTGAGTGTGTGGTTTAAACCAATCACTAGCCTACCCTTCCAACGTAGTAAACCATTTTTACATTCATATGCACTCGAGGTAATTTCTCTTATTGTTAATTTCCTTATTAGATCCTATACAATAAAATATTCTTCCTGGCCTTTTTTTGTCTCTTCCATTAATCCTCCACGTATTTGTGACATTGACATCACCAACATTTTTGAACCTGTGAGTCTAGATAAGGCATCTGCCATAAAGTTCTCCTTTTTGCAGTGATATTAAGCTTTAAAATCATACTCCAAAAACTTAGGCAACCACAATTGTTGAAATGGTGTAGATACATGTTGCTCCAAAAGATATTTTAGGCTCCTGTGGTCTGTTTGAACTATAAAGGATTTAATATTGAGATAATGATGCCATTGTTTAATATGCTTGATCACAGCTAGAAAATCTTTCTTATATATTGACAACCATTGATGCCTTTGAGCTAATTTAGTATTTAAAAATGCTATGGGATGATTTCTTTGCTATAACATAACTCCTATGCTTGACCCGTTGACATATGCCTCCACTATAAAAGGTTTGGAGAAGTTTGAGAGTGCTAAAACTTATGTAGTTGTAATAGCTCACTCCAATTTTTCGAAGCTTTCTTCTTTTTTTATTGCGAACTCCATTGCAAAGCATTATAATTCTTCAATAGTTCTATTAAAGGTTAAGCAATCATTCTGTATCCTTTAATGCATCTTTTGTAGTAACCAGTGATTCCAAGAAAACCCTCATCTCTTTAAGATTCGTTAGTTTTGGCCATTCTTATATTGTTTTCGCCTTCTTCACATATGTAGCTACTCCTTTTTTAAAAGCAGCATACCCCAGATATTCAATCTGTCTCACTCCAAGCACACACTTGCTCCCATAAAGATATAGTTGATTTTCTTTTAGTGTTTCCATTGTTTTACTTAGGCATTCCATATGTAACTGAAGTGATTGACTATAAACAAGAATATCGTCAAAAAATACTAGGATGAAATGCCTGAGAAATGACTTGAACTACACAGTCATCAACCTTTGAAATGTGAATGACACAATGGTCAGACTGAATGGTATGACAAGAAATTCATAATGCCATTCGTGCATCTTGAAAACTATCTTAGGGATATCCTTATATTACATTCAGATTTGATGATAACCTGATTGTAAATCTAGTTTTGAAAACTAGCTAGCCCCGTGTAATTAATCTAACAACTCTTTGATTAAAGGGATCAAAAACTTATCTTTGATTGTGTATTTGGTGAGTTCTAGATAATCTACACACATTTGCCACGAATTATCCTTCTTCTTGACCAAGACTATTGGCGATGCAAAAGGTCCTAAGCTATGTCTGATGAGACCTTGATTCATCAACTATCTCACTGATTGCTCAATGATGTCCTTTGAGCTCTAAAATATCTGTATGGTCGAACATTAATGGCTTCCACTCCCTCTTTTAAATGAATCTAGTGATTATGTATTCGGTCATGTGGTAATTGGGTTAGTTCCCTGAATACTATAACAAACTCTGACAATATTGCATTAATCTCATCAAAAGCACCCTATTGATCCCCCTTCTCTCTAATTGTTGCAGCTGACACTTAACCAAGTATGTTAACTACATCATAAAGAGTTGTCCTGTTTTTGAACGTCTGACTATTTTGTGGAAACCCTTGCTTGATATCACCTTGGATCCTCCATCAAGATTCTCGTTGAATGTAAACGCTAGTCCTTACTAATTGAACATCATAGTTCTATTTTTGAAATTGCATAAAACGTCATTTACCCCACCAACCATTATACCCCAAGCACAACATTACATCCTCCCAACGACAACACCAACTTTGTGATCTTTATCTCTTGTTTAAGACCCTTAAGAACCCTATTAGATACTCTTCAGATAAGGACAAGTGATTAGAATGGTGGTCAAATTGAGCGTAATATTGACACTGAACCTTCATATTTCAGCTCCTTGAAATCTCCCACTGGGTCATTGAAAATCTTCACATCAAAGCGTTGCATAAGCACACATATGTACTCTTCCCAATCAACCACTTCGAGCTTGTTTCTATTTCTTAAGTAAAGCTGATACCATTCTTGAGCTTGTTCTTCCATATAAAGAATCCCTATGCCCACCTTCATTTCTCTAGAGTAGGTCCAAATGGACAAATTGCTCACACCTTTATAGCCATAGTTTGATTCGCTCTCTGCTGAATGTTGGAAAATCCATCCTGCTCAACCTTGTGAGGATCACATTTTCATCTTTCTCCTGAACGAGTTTATTACCTCAATTCATATGATCCAGAGTAGTAAGAATAGCTACTCTTAGTTCCCCTCCGTTCCCCTCCGTATTGCTGCATAAACTAAGTAAAGATAGATTTGAGCTCCAACATTTCCTTCTCATATTTGTTTGCCTTGTTTTGCGATTCTAACAAAAAGTTTCTCATTTCTAGTTTGCAACTCTATCAAACCTTTATGGGGTATTTGGTTGAGGGTAATAGAAATTCTATTACCCTTCTATTCCCACTTATTACTTATTCCCTTGTTTGGTTTATTTTATGACTCAAGGAATAACATTCCTAAAAATTACCTATTCCTTACATTAAGGAATAGCTAAAGACAACCTCCCCTCCTCTTCACCTATTCCATGCAAGTGGGAATACCTCAAACACAACTCTCTTTGTTTTGGACAACTTATACCCCTCAATAATGATAATAATTAATAATAATAATAATAATATAAATCAATTAAATATAAATAAATAATAATAGTTGTTACTAGAAAATTAATAATAATAACAATAATAATAATAATAATAATAGTTGTTAGTAGAAATAATAATAATAATAATAATAAATTTAATAATTTTAAGAATAAATTTCATAATAATAAGAAGAAATTTAATAATAATAAGGAATTTAATAATAATAATAATAATAAATATAATAAAGGAATTTAATAATTATTATTAATAAAATTAATAATAATAAGTAGAAAATTAATAATAATAATAATTAATAATAATAATAATAATAAAGTTAATAATAATAATAATAATATTGTTAATAATTAAAATAAAATAAAATTAAATAAAATTAAAAAATATAATAATAAGGAATTTATTAATCATAAAATAAATATAATTAATTAAAATAATATAATTAATAATAATAAGGAATTTAATAATAATCAAAATAAATATAATTAATAATAATAATAATAATAGTTGTTAGTAGAAAACGAATAAAAATAATAAGTAATAGTAATAAGAATAATAAATTTAATAATAATAAGAAGAAAATTGATAATAATAAGGAATTTAATAATAGTAATAATAAATATAATTAAGGAATTTAATAATAATAATTAATAAAATTAATAATAATAAGTAGAAAATTAATAATAATAATTAACATTAATAAAAATAATAAATCTAATAATAATAAAAATATTGTTAATAATAAAAATAAAATTAATAAGATTAACAAAACATATAATAATAAGGAATTATTAATCATAAAATAAATATAATTAATAAAAATAATAAATTTAATAATAATAAAGAATTTAATAATAAATATAATTAATAATAATAATAATAATAATAATAATAACAATAACAACAACAACAACAACAATAATAATAATAATAATAATAATAATAATAATAATAATAAAGATATTTTGGTCTTTTCGTTAGTTATTCCTTTATCATTCCAAGTTTATATTTTCAAACTAAACACTGGCATAGAAATTTTTTATCTATTCCATTCCTTGAACCAAACAAAGTAATATTCATTCTATTATATTCTTTATCTTTTCTATTCTTAAGAATAACAATTCTATTCCTTGAACCAAACAGCCCATTAACGTTTTCTTTAATTCTATGTAACTCATCTCTTCGTGTTCCCTTCGCCATTGATTTTTCTAAAATCGAATGCTCTAATATCATATTGTTTGGTATTTTTTTTGTTATATGTGTATATTGTTTGAATAAAGAAAAAAAATAAGTAAAAGAATTCTAGAAGAGCCATGAGAGCAATTAGAAGAAGACAACAACTACTTTATGTTATAATTTTGGGCTGCCTTTCTAGCTGTTACACAACGTTTTAATATACCCTGGTCTTGGATAAGTATAATGTGAGTCATATTGAAACTGAGCGTCTAAACTATTTTTACTTAAATGACCCGCTCCTCTTGTGCGAATCTTTCTTTTTAAAGCTTCCCGTGGTTTGCTTCATCGTATTCATTTGTTTCTGCAACACTCAGCACTCCACCTTGCCAATTTTAAAAATTAAATATCAATTTTTTTTAGCTTACATGGAGGAAACAGCTGCATCCTAAGAAAGAAAGTTCAATCAGTTAATTTCCATAAAATGTATGGGTTTATTCACAATAATAGATTGATAACAAATGCAATTGTCACTTTTCGACAACTTCACCTAATTGGATAATTATATGACCATTAAATTACTCAAGTCAGAACACTTAAATGGTTTGATAAGAAAGATATATAAAAACTTGCAAGCTTCCTTGTCATCAGTTCTAATGTTTCGTGGTTCTTTATATTGAATAGTTCGTCGCTGCCGCCGTACCAACGTTAGCTAGTGAACACCAAAGTCTGACATCAAGATTGAATTTTTACAGGGTCTTCTTGCGGTCCTGGGATTGAAAGGATACCCTTTTCCTGCAAGTTCTTGACAGTTTCATATAGGCACTGTTTGACTGGTGTAAATTCCATTCCAAGGTCCTTGAGCTTCTGGTTGGTAAACTTGTAAGGTTTTGCTCTGGGGTTTTTCTCATCTGAGCACCTGCAATCGTAGGAAAGTGCATAGTTTAGATTCTAAACGCAGCAAGTACAAGAAAACGATGATTATATGGAGCTTTGGAATCTAACTTTTTTTTCCCTTGTGGTGGGTATTGAACTGATACAAACTAAAAACAATTGATATATAACATAAAGATGTCAGAAGCTATTCAACAGAAATTTTGAAAAGAAGATGAGATCCGTTAAACATGAAGTTTTGTATAGTACTATATACGTGATTCTGCTACTCTTCCGCCAATTCTTTTTTTTTTTCACGGGAATAAATCTCATTGCTTTTTCTGTCATTATCTGGTAGTGCTGGTGTCCCTGCAAGTCAAACTAACCTAATATTCCCAAATTCTTACGTCACCATGGAACTCAAGCTATAAGAAGTGGGCAAAAGTACAGTTGTCCAGATGTGCGATTATATGCTATCCTAAGGCCTACTTGTGTTCTGTTTCACCAAACTTTCCCAAACCACGCATCTAGACCTAGTAGCAATTAGCAAGTCTTTTGGTTTAGGGTCTTAATCTGAAAATATATTGAAGTTTGGTGAAGGCCCATGAGCTCCACTAGTTTTCTCTTCTCTCGGTTTGTTCCAACTTTAAAAGGTTGATTCAACTTATGCTTGATGTGGATTTCAATTCTACCCTCTCTAATGTAGGTGGGGTTATATTATATTCTTCATGGTCAAAAGTGGGTATACCAATAATAGCACAACCACAACCTGATAGCTAAAAAAGGAACGGAAAATGCCACCCCAACTCCCACTTTGGTTTGTTTGCCAATTCCCAGTCCACACTTTAATAGCCTCACGAAAAGGTAAATATTAAAGGAAAGGGTTGGTATTCTCGGAGCTCAAACATCACTTGGCCATATGGAGCATTTGTGTTGAAAACTTCCTTTATTACTATGTATGAAAGCGTAGAAAGATGAGCAGCAACCTTCACCAACCCCAAGACGACTTGAACCAAAAATGACGACGAAAATGGACATCACATCTTTCTCATGCAATAGTCTTTTTCTCTTCCAATATTTTTAATGGGAAAACAATGGATGTCTTTACTCATTCATGCACATGGAAAATATATTTGCTGAAAATACCATAACTAACAATATGCGATCCTAATCACTAAATGCCACTTGGTCTCAATTTTAAGCATCTTTTTGTTGGTAACTTTGAAGTATGGACAAGCGTTGTTAGTTCTGTAACTGTATGTTGAATCGCAAAATTCACCATTAAACAACGACAACGATAACTTACTTGGTGGGAATGGGATATTGCGGGAATAACTTGGCAAGAATTTCAACCAGTTCACCACGGTGGAGTACACTCTCGGCGCAAAGATAACGGCCAGAGGCAGAGGGTGTCTCAAAGACGAGGATGTGCGCCACTGCCACATCTTTAACATGAACATAGGCTTGAACAGAGTTGGCATAGGTCTTAGTGGAACCATTAAGGTACTTGAGAATATGAATAATACTAGCATTGACTGTGCGTTGTAACAAGGGTCCAAGAACAAGAACTGGATTGACTACTACTAGGTCCACCGCTTTCTCTTTCGCCATTTCCCATGCTGCCTGCTCTGCCACGGCCTTTCCATAGCAGTACCAGTTCTGCAAGTTCCATTTTATACTCCACTCATTAATACATCCAACATCGAAAGAAACCCTTTAATTGTTGACCATGGTAACAGCTTTTGCTTTTCACTCTTGTTCTTATTATAGTAGCCAATTCTGACTCCGTATTTTAAAACACAATTACTTCTTCAGAAACTTTAAGAAGCATATTTACATATATACATTCCATTCTTATAGTCTTATAAATATTTCTATATTCCATATACTTGATAATGTTGTACATTACCATGTCTGATCACTTGTTTTGGTGTGTTATCTAACCTTAGTGTTCTTGCAAAACTCGAGATCGCTCCAACAAGATTCGTCCACGACAGCATCAGGGCTTCTGTTGGGATCCATGTACACTGCTCCGATGGACGAGGTGAACACCACTCGCCGGACTTTGGCTTCAGCGGCTGCAATTATTACATTCTTTGTCCCGCTAACGGCTGGCTCCACCATTTGTTCCTATAAGGGAACTAGGACAAATTAATTATCAGATGAATACAAAGCCATCAAATCTTCACATTTGATCGGAATAATTTTTCCCCTTATCTTAGAATCACATATGCACAATGATAATAACCACCCCTTGTATCTCATCAATAAAATTTAGATTATTGATCACTAGATGTGTAGTTTCTTACTAGAGGAAGGTGGCCAAAGTTCTAAAGTGTGAGGGCTTAATCTCTTACTCCTGAAAATGATATCAGTAAGATGAAGCCGGCAAACAAACAAATAAAGCAATGATTTCATTAAGAAACAAGGACCATCCACCTATACTTGATGGTGATTGCAGTAAAACTAAAACATTAGCAGGGAAAAGATCGAAACTTAAGCATTTTTTTTATAAAAAGAAATCTGAAATATGAACAATTTTTGGTTGGTAAATGACAAAAGTGTCTTGTGCGCTTTTATTTCTTCTTCTTCTTTTTCTTCTTCTTTGCTTATAATTATTGCATTTTTTATTTTAATTGACAAAAAGTTGCTCCACCATCCAAACAAAATCGAAGCAGAAACAACATACTGGATCATCAGTGACCGGGGAGGTAGTGTGAAAAACGCCATCACACCCACTAATGGCTTCCTTGAGACTCTCATAATCAAGAAGATCAACCTTGCACAGAGTTAGTCTTTCAGCAGCACCTTCAAGCTCTCTCAAATGAGCATTCTTTGGATCATCTGTAGCGATTAAACCCAACAAAGAAGTCCCTCAATATATGTATATATAAATATATAGCGGACCAAATTCACTTCCCATGAATTTAATACAATACCCCATGTCCAATCCATTTCCTTGTCTCGACATAATCCAATTATAATAATATAAAACGAGTCTTCTGGTACAAAGTTGTTCTCTTTTTAAAGAAGAGAAGAACTAACCTGGGTTTCTCATGGTTCCCTTAACAACATAACCTCTCTCGAGAAGAAGCTTTACAATCCATGAAGCGATGAAGCCGCCGGCACCGGTGACACAGACGGTCTGGCCTTGACCGGAAAGTGATGAACTATCAGCTGGCATAGTTGTACGTATATGTACGTTCAAATATAAAGTTACTACGATGACCTTTTAGTGTTGATAGGGAGACGAGGAAAAGAAGAAAGTTAAAAGAGACAAAAGAGATGAACTATTTAGGTTGCAAGGTTGCATACACTTATAAGGGAAAATGACTCACCTAACCCCGGTAAATAGCATGGGAAATGGGACAAAGTCCTTACTTCCAAAACAAAGAAAAAAAGGAAGAGAAAAAAGAACCCTTCTTCCTATCAGCCTATATTGGTTCTTATATTTAAGAACATTATTATAAGGGGTTGAAGTTCTTGAGGAAGTGCAAAAAAGAGACAACACTAAAGACAATTTATGACAAGAAGATGTCAAATAATCTACACATGTTCACGACAATCTCTACACGTAGATGACAATACCAGGTGAGGTGATTGGTCAAGTTTATCAATCTCTCACCAAATCCAATCTTTGATATTTTCCAAATTCCAATTACGCAATTAATCTTAATTAAATGGTAAGCGATAGAACAAATATCGGTTACAGAACAAGGAGGCAAATCCTGGTTTCGTCTCAGTTAATGCAATTTCTATTTTTGGTTTCTTGACCAACCTTTTTATGAATTTACTAGTTACTACTCCACGACTTCCTTCTTTAAAATAAAGTAGTCTACGAGTTAATTTGCACCCAGTAAGATTGTTCTAGTGCACCTCCTCATCATTTTCTATTAGAAAATTGGAACGAAAGTCGAACTCAGGCGTAGTAAAATAATAATAATAATTTTTTGAAAATTAAGATCATTTTAGAATTCGGTAATATTATTAATATATAAAATAGAATAAAACATGAATTATAATTCGTATTTTACTGTAAAGCTTGATCATCTCTTAAATATTTTTAAAATTGACTTATTTCAACTATCATAGTCGCTCAAATGTTTGACTACTAATGGTACCTACATAACGTATTGAGAGAACTGTATAACTGTTGTAGAGAGGGTTAGGTAAAAAGTATTAGCTCCTTATAGCTTAAGTTTATTTATATAGAATTAAAAAATTTTAGTAATTTAATTGGAATAAGATTCTAATTTTAGTTAAACTTCAATTAGAATTATAGTTAATTATAATTAAATACCAATTAGGTCCAAATAAGATTCAATATCTTATATTAGTCTGTATTTGTTAAAATTTTCACATTTAATTGTATAGTTTATCAAACTTTACAATTAAGTCCAAATTTATTAAAAAATCTTTTCTCTCTTTAACCCTTTTTTTATGTATGACCTATTAGTTTCCTAAATATGTTAGTAATGGATATATATTATAACCCTAAATCATATTTAGAATTAAATAAATTAAACTCCTTTAGTTCATATTTAATCATTTAATTAAACAATTTATATCTAAAAATCAAAGTTGGCATCTATTAACGCATTATGGCTACCTAAATATTTAGAAATGTCAAAGTAGTTTTGACTAACATTTTCATACATGTTTTTGCATATAATTAAATTCTTTTATCACACAATATTCTAATTAGGTATAGAGCATAAAATTAATGTCTATACTATTTGAGTCCAATCATAATAGTTCTTCACTATTAGTAACTAATTATATTAATAACATTTGAAAACTATTTAGAAAGGGTCATTCTATTTTGTCCAAAGATTTTCCAAATTAATACTATTCTAGGATGATAGAATATTCTTCCTAATCACTTCAGAGTGATGAATCTTATATTAATTACTCAATTACCTCTATATAGTTCATACTATACTCAATGACTACCGATTGAATTCCATTGACTACAATAGGTTATAAGTAGTATCAAAATATATCAATCCCTGTATAAGATATTTTAGATATCTCAAGTCAAAGGATCAGTTATACAATAATTGTAGTGAGAAATTTAATAGTCATAAAAGTAATCTAAATAAAATTTTCTTATGATATTAATTTGACAAACTTATTCTCTACAAGCATCCATACGTTTGTTTAAGTATTTTCGTAATTTAGTCTATGAGATCGACTACTTTCTTTTTAAGGAAGAAACATAATAAGTGATAATCTTTTTAATCTCTATTAATGTACAATTTTAGTATAACGTCGACTAAGAATAATTCATAAATGTAATATGAATCTTATAATTATGATCTTATCATAATTTTATTGAAAATGAACTTTTATCCTGTAGAAATTATCATATATATCTGAATATGTACAAGATAAAAAAAGTCTTTAAATAATTATGTCACTAAATTATAACCAACTAATTGATTGTAAAACATAAACCAATAATCTCTTGCTTATACTAAGTTAATCGCTTAAGTATCTTATACCTTATCATCATATCATAATCATGTTTTTCATGAGAAAATGGTTTAGAGAGATAATTTTACAAGATTTTCTATAGCGAATACTTGCTTAAATCTTACAATTTTTTATCTTAAATATCATCATAATTAAGAGGAACTGCTTAAATACAAACTTAGATCTTTGATGAGATCTTAGCTCCTTTTGTTTGCTCAGTAGATCTAATGTTTTATAGTACATTACTACCTGAACAATCCAAAGAGCTATATTAAGTTTATTAAAGAACTTATTGATCCAAATAATTGTTTACACTAAATGAAAAATTGTATTATGGCTTAATTAGTAATCAATGCTACATTGGAACAATTCTAATCTCAAAACAACATTATTCTAAGTAAAATATACCTTAACTAGGATTTCCTTCTAAAGTTAATATCCATATAACCTTGATCTCAAATATCAAATTATATATAAAGTAATGGATATCTTAAATACTTCATAAGTATTAAATATCTCCCATACTAAACACCTTTAATAAGTTATCTATGTACTTGAACTTAGAATAGGTAAATAACTTATGTATCTATCTTCATAGGTATAATTCCTATAATTAAGTTATTACCTTTTCATATCCAGTAAGATTTGTTCTTAAACAATAACAAATTTAACAATTAAAAATATGAATTATTTTTCTCTATTTGCAATATGTTACCTTTATATGCTCCCACTAAAAAAAGACAACTATACTCTTATTATTCTTCTTGTAGACATAATAAATTCACATTCATCTCTAAAAGAACTTTTTGAATTCATTATAAAAGTGAATTTTTAATGACTCATAGCTTTTCGACTATACATCAAATGTATCAATAAAGGTATTAGTTCTAATTGGATGCATTGTTGTAAGAGTTAAACATATTTAAATTTTATCTTACTATCATTAATTATCTTGAGAATCATTTTCAATAAGTTTGAACTTATTTAAATTTTTTCTCACTCCACAACCTATCTTGAGAACCATTCTCCTATAAGTGCTTATTGGAACAAACATTTTATTCAATTAGTATATAAAATTATATTCAACCTTTTGGATATCTCATAACGTTTTATTATCCAATTCAATTATAAACCTATCAAATAATATATGCTTCCACTAACCATCACATTCTAAAATCATTTACTTAAACTCTTTTGAAGTCTTAATATTTTATATATAATATAAAATCTTGTTAGTTGATTTAAATTGGAACTACAAAAGGTAAAACATTTTATTAGGTATAACTATAGAAAATAAATATTGTATCATATAATATCTTATATTGTGTTTTCTCCTTACACAAATCTATATTGTTATTATAATTTAGTTGTTAAGGTATTCACTAGATAATCTCATTCCTTAAATATAACCAAAAAATATTGAATCTCATCACATCAACCTCTTCAAAGTGGTCTATTATGCTTAATGCTTAATTTCTTCTTAGATTTAAATAATTTAAATTTTTAAATCAAAATTTTATTTAATATGTAGACTCTATTATGTAAAGTCATTAGTAAATTTAATAAAATATAAGTATCGTTCTTTTATGAATTATTATTACATCTTATATATCATACGTATAGGATTTAACAGTTCACTACCATTATATCCTTCACCAAAGGTTGATTTTGTTAAGGGTCCAACTCCATTTTGAAGACATTTTTTATTAGTACCATCACATTTGTACTTCAGGAGAATTGATGAATTGAATTTGTTTCTAAAAGGCACACCTGTGTTGGGTTTAAATATAACTATGTCAGTGGTGGACACACTCGTATGTGTAACCATATATATGATCTTATATGACCCCATGACCATATATGGTTTAAATCACGAGTATTGAGGTCAAACACATCTATATAAAGATGGAAACGTAGGTATCTGTGGACCGTATGAGTTTTTATATCCATTTATCTCTATAACTATCAAGTATTAAAGTGGCTTTCAGAGACATGGTTACTAGACACACTTGTGTGCCTAACCATGTCCGGTATAAAAACATTAATTTTTTATACAATGTATAAAAGGCAAAATTTATAAGCATCATTAATAGAATATAAGTAAGATGTCCAAAAAGGGGAAAAATCAAGGAGTGAGAGAGAAAAGAAGGATTTCTTATTTTATAATTGGTATTCTTCAACTACAAGTTATATTTGAAGGTTATATGATTCGAGATCAGTTGAGGAGTAGTATTGATTTGGAATATCAATTTTTATTCTACTCTAAAACCTTTTAGGATTATTTATAATTGTATTGTGGTAGTGTTTCGAGTTAGGTTCAATAGTTTGGAATTTAAACTCTTGTAAGTTTGCTGTTTGATTGGTGAATTTACTTGTCAAATTGGCTTATAGTTTTTTTCTATACTATAGGGTTTTTCATGTAAAGTTGGTGTTCTATTTACTTTTCCATCATGTATATTGTTTGGGTTAATTCTTTATTGAATTAGTGTTACTTAAATTTTGTTGATTGTGTTTGTTGATCTTATGGGTGTTATTGTTTGAAGCCTAACAATTGGCAATGAAGCCTAGGTTATAGAGAGTGGTACTAGTTTTATGGTCAAATTGACATCAATCAATTACTTGACATAGAGACTCATGATGGAAGATCTTTTATATTGAAAAGATCGCTATGATCTAATTGATGTGGACAAAAATACAAAAGACAATATCCTATCTAAACTAAATAAATGACAAATAGAGTGTAGGAAAAGAAGAAGTGGAAAACCTTGGGCATTATTAGATAGTTGATTAATAATAACATATTCAACTATATGTCCTAAGAGACCAACCCATTTAAGTTGTATAAGAAATTAGAGGGTCTTTAGAGAGAAATATCAACCACAATAAGGCCTTTTTGATTAAAAGGCTTATGAATTTGAAGTTAAAGATCGAAAAATTAGTGTTTGAGAATCTAAGTGATTTTTAGGATATTATCATCAAATTGACAATCATGAAAATCATTCTGGATGATGAGCTATAAGCTTTATTCTTATTGAGTTCCTTTTCGAACAATTAGGAAACCTTGTTTGTGACCATTAGCAACTCTATTATGAATAATGTGTTTTTCTTAGATGTGATCAAATAGTGTATGTTTAATGAAGAGATTAAGAGAAAGGAAATGGGTATTGATAATGTACAGGCTATTATGACAAAAAGTTAAGGAAGCAAGAGTAGAGGTGCTTAAGGGCGTGACTAGTTTAAGAACCTCTAACAAGTTTGAAGATCATTGTTCAAAATATGGAATAAGACATAAGTTGATAGAACCTGGTACCCTATAACACAATGGTGTTGCTACGAGGATGAATAGAACTATTATGGAAAGGTTTAGTTTATGCTTAAAATGTTCAAACTACTGAAGATGTTTTGGACTAAGGGGTCAGAACCAATATCTACTTAGTTAACCAAGCTCTATAAACTCCCTTAGGTTTTAATATTCTTGAGAGAATATGGATAGGGAAGACGCTTTTATTCACATATGATTATATCCAAATGCAAGGCTTTCAAAAATATGTCAAAGGATTAGAGATTGAAGTTTGATTCAAAGATTACTCCTCATGCATTTGTTAAGTATGGTGACAAAGAATTTGGTTACAGGCTCTATGACCCAAAAAAAATGGAAGGTTGTCAGAAGTAGAGATATAGTCTTCTATAAGCATGAAATGCATACAGATTTCATTAAAGGAGGTCAGACTGCTTCTATAGCTTATCTTATGGTATAGTTTATCTTAAGGTACTATTAATGTTTTTCTTATCTTGACTTTAATCGATTAGCTTACAGGTCAAAGGGGCTAAGAACTTAAGCAAGCATATGATGTCACTGATCAACTGCAATATAATGGTGATAAGCTAAATGAGAGAAGATCATGTAGAAGAGGTTTATAACCATCATAAGCTAGGGAAACAACCTAATTTGGTGCTTCAAGATATCAAATATTAACTAGAGAGAAGAAGCTTTCGACTAGATATCCAATTGTGGAATATCTCCTAGTTACTATAGATAGGGAGCCAAAGAATTTTCAAAAAATGGATTCACATAAAGATAAGGACTCTTGGCTCAAGGCAACTTAAAAGGAGATGAATTCCTTGAAGAAGAATGAGTCGTATGACTTAGTGAAGCCTCCTAAAGGTAAGAAGGCATTAAGAAATAAATGAGTATCTAAGATCAACAAAGATGGTGATAAGCTGGTGAGGGATACAACTAGACGAAGGATATCAATTTTGATGAGATTTTTTCACCTATGATTAAGGTGACATTTATTCATAGTGTATTAGGATCAACGGCCAGTTTAGATCTTAAACTTGAACAACTTAATATGGAAATTGTTTTCTTACATGTCATATATATGAATATATTTATATGGAGCAACCAGAAGGTTCAAAGTCTAAGGGAAAGAGGACATAGTTTGCAAATTGAAGAAGATTCTTTATTTCAAAGTCTAAGGGAAAGAGGACATAGTTTGCAAATTGAAGAAGATTCTTTATAGACTCAAATAGGCACCAAAGTAGTAGTATCGAAAGTTTGGTTCGTCTATGATTGGTAATAACTATAAAAGAACTTTAGCTAACCCTTGTGTGCATTTTAAGAAGTTTACTAGTTGTAACTTCATTATTCTTCTCCTATATGTTGGTGATATGTTAATAATGGAATAAAATGTTAGCATGATTTGTATATTAGAGGAGGACTTGTCCAAGTCATTTGACACGAAAGATTTGGCTCTTGTGAAACATATTTTAGGCATAGAAATCATCCGTGACAAGAAGGCTAAAAAGCTGTGGTAATCATAAGAAAATTACATTGAACGGGTTCTTAAAATGTTCAATATAAAGGATGCCAAGTCAGTTAGTGCATCATTAGTAGCCCATTTCAAGTTGAGCAAATGCACTTATCTTACTATTAAAAAGGAGAAAGATAATATATCCTTTATTCTATATTCCTATGTTGTTGGTTCTTTGATGTATGTCGTGGAATGTATGGGACCAAGCTATTAGGTTAGTGAGTAGATATTTTCTAATATGAAAAAATTTTATCGGGATTGGATCTTTATATAATTGTGGGTCAATTCTCAGTGGAGTTTGTGTTTTGGTATTAGCAAGTATTGAAGGTAAAACCTATCTACTTATTTTACGCTCAAAAACTGCAAGTAAACAAGTTGTGACTTGTAGTTAAAAAGAGCGGATATCGATCCCACAGGGATTGATACCTAGACACCGCTTAATTTAGACAAAAATTTGTTTAAGAAACGAAATTGTTAAATGTAAATAAGCTGGAAAATCAAATTAAAATTAAAAGACTAATGTAAACAATAAACAATACCACAATTACAGAAAATCTGAATTCAAGAATCTAAATGCTAGAGATTACTTTTTCCTTATTTTATCTCCCTCCTATTTTATTGACTGAATTATGTCTTACCCTAGATTTTTGAATGTACTAGTTACCCTCTCTCAAGGTGTAACTATTTGTCCCTAATTGAATTAATAGGAATCAGTTGAATGATCTCTTAACTTTCCCAATGACTTTACCGATTCAATTAGTTATTAAACTATCCTATGGGTGATCAATTGACTAATCGAGATCTCTCTTCTAACTACTCAATTAACATGATGATTACTAGTCTATTGGTCGCCAACTCTCATTGTACAATCCTACACAAATTTCATCTCACTCACTCTCTCGATTTGTTGCAAGATGAAAATTAAAAACAACAATCAACAAAGACAATTGCATTCAATTTAATAAAATAGGAGTTCAACGTAATAGTTCCAAAAGCAATCCTTAAAATAAAATAAGCCTAGCATGGTCTCCATAACATCATCAACATTCAAATAATCCATTTTTACAAAGAATAGAAGAGATTAAAATGACAGAAAATTGAATAGAAGGGCTCCTTCTCTTCTTTGCCAAAATTTGGAATTTCGGTGTTAATGTGCTACTTTACCTAATCTTGATGATGATCCTTGTCTTCAATCCCTCCTCAATGCTCCAAACATGTGTTCTTCACTCAAGGATGGTGTTTCTATAGGTAGGTGTCATCTCCCCTTAAGATGGAGGCTTAGTTCTCTTTTTATAGTCCAAAAACCCTAAGTTTAATGAAGCATCGAAAATTGCCTCAAATTGTAATTCCCATGCTCGTGGGAATTGGCATGATTCCCACGAGTGTGGAAATTTGTCACAGACATATCTCTCAATTCCCAGGTGACGTGGGAATTTGCATGATTCCCACAAGTGTGGGAATTTATCACAGATGCACTCCTCATTTCTTCTCCTCTTTGATCTTTAGTTCATACTCCAAGTTGCTCTTTCCTTCTTTTGACATAAAAATAGTCAATTCTTGCCCTCAATTAACATCAAACACACAAGAACAATTTCTTAGTGGGAGAAAGAACAATTAAACAAATCAAATATAAAAATATAAAAAAATTTCACGGTCGTGCGTGAAGATTTGTCACGACTGTGGCAATCAAAAATTCACAACTGTGAGAGCCAAAAATTATGATTCGTCACCATCGTGCTTATGGTCGATCGTGACATTCAATGAAAAGTGGATTCGTCGCGATCTTACTTATGCACGAACGCTACTTTCCTACTGCACATTCCAATTTCAAAACCTCATAACTTTCTACTCCGAACTCCAAAAATTATGAACTTTATGTTGTTGGAACGTTAAGAGAAAGATCTACAACTTTCATGAAGAAATTTTATCAAATTCTGCCTAGATCAATATAGTTTATTGATTGAAATTTCAGAACACATTTTCATTCCTTTATTCTCTTTTTTCTCTCATCTGTCAACATTCACGTTACACAAATTCACAAGACCCGAATCTAACAATCATAAACCATACTTAAAAATCTCCTATTAAATAATTTCCTTTAGAAAAATCTATTCAAAAGTCTTCAACAACTATTAATTTTATTTCCAACATAATTGACAGTTAACAATGGAGAAATTTTTGCATAAATATAGAAGAGAAATTCTTTACCTTTACAACAATTTCTCAATCAACGTAACCTTTATACATAATTTCAATTACATAATGAGAGTCAAAACAGTAGCACAACCTAAAAATACAATCATTTATGCTCATGCTTGATATGCTTATAAAGCTACCAACCATAATCTAACTAACTTAATTACAAATTTAATATTTCTTGGAGATTTGCAGAAGCTTTGCAAGGTTCACGATTGATCTACTGATTCTTCACCTAAGAAGTGGAAAATGATGGGGTGAGCTAGGAAGCTCAGTGGCTAATATGCTTAAAGCCATCAGTGATGAGCCACAAACAATTAAACACACACACACACACATATATATATAGCACCTTAATCACAATTCCAACTCACAGAACACAGAATAAAAATGCTATCACATAAATCATATCATGTATTTTTCAATCATTAAAACAAAGCATTCAATCATATAACATGCTAAGCAAATCACAATGAAATGCACAAACAATATGGCTCGAGAGAATCCCATAAAACAAAATGGCAAAACCGAAGTTTACACCATGAATAGAATGAGTCCATTTTTCGGAGCTCATATTTCATAAGCAAGCAACCGGGAGAAGGCTTTAAGTCAACGTGCACTTGTCAAATGGAATGGTATCTCTCTTACCCACATAAGCAAATTTTCCAATGCTTATATATTTCATATCACATTCATATTTTTAGGTTTCATAAATTTTCTGTTTTTCATTAACACAAAGCAGCAGAATTCTTACAAACAAACATGATATAAATTCACAGAACATTTTTCCCACATTGACAATGAATAAAAGCAAACACTTAAGTACATATACATGCAAATAATTCAGCCCATCAACATAACAACTATAAACATATTACCCAACTCTTTACTTATAACTTCAAGCTTAATCTTGTCTTTCCTCTTGTTCATGATTTCGACTTTTCTTGGTTTCCTTCAAACAAACATATTTTTCATCCAAACAACATACACGAATAAAACTTCCATAAGCTTTAAATATCTAAAAATGAGCTTAGACTTCATCTACTCTTGATTTATCTAACTAGAAGAACTAAGTTCTAGTTGAAGGTTCATAAAAAAATCTAAGAATACAAATCTCTTGTTCCTCTTCTTTCTCTCTTCATTTTATAGTATAAAACCTAGTTTCTCTGCTTCCTTCTTTTATCAAAACAAGAAGAAAAGATAGAGGTTACCTAAAAAACTCAGCTGAATCTTCTTTCTTCTTCTTCTTTTTTTGTTTCTGCTTCTCTTCTTCTACTTCTTCCTATGGTTTTTCTTCTCTCTTTCTTTCTTACTTTTCAGGACTCTCTCTTTTTATCCTAACCTATCAAACACGTCTCTCCCTTTCTCTTGTTGTTACGCGACTCTCTTCCTTTTCTCTAGTTTCTTTTAGGTTCTTCTTTTCTTTCTTTCTTACTTCTACTTATTTCTTTCTTTCTTCACTCACAAACGTACCCTTTACTTACTTCTTCTCTTATTAATTCAAGAAAATTTTCTTTTTATCTTTCCAAGCTTGCCCTTCCATATTTGATTTAATATCTTCTAACTCCTTAACTTAATTCTAACACTTCCATTTAATCCTTGCAACCATAAGTAATTATCAATATTTATAAATAAACTCCATAAATTTCTAATTCAAAAATTCTAATTTTTACTTATGTCTAAACACCGACAAATTCTTATTTAATAATTCTAACTTCCAAAAAAAGTTCGGTGTCCAACAATTTTCCCCCCTTTAAGAATTTCAAACAAATAGGGTAATGCTATCTTATGTTTTCCTCAATCTCCTAAGTAGCTTCTTCACTCGAATGATTTCTTCCAAACAACTATATCCCCCCTTAAAGAATTCCGCTTGATATAGTTGCTTATTCAAATACCCTACTATCTTAACTGGTTCCTCAATATATCTCAGGTTTCTCACAATTTCACTACATTTTTTACTGAACTTCAACACTTCTTGTCAAGGCGATATGATACTCTCAAAACACTTTGATCTTCTACTTGCTATTCCATATCTCTTCAGCGTAGATCTACTTAACTCTTCTGTTTTTCTTGAGTCACACAGATTCTACTACAAATCAATTTTCATGTCATATGCAATCATTCACTTGCATTTATTATGTATAATCACTTTCAAATTTTTTCAGACCTAAGTTCCTTTAACAATAACAACAACATCACCTCAAATTCATGAACCTAATAATATAAGTAGACTACTTTACATTAAACAAAATTCATGTACTCTTTATAGCATATTCAACTTCTTATGCCTGAGTCATATTTCTAACTGACTTTAATAGTCACTTATGATCTATTTAATAGTCATTCATTCCTAAAAATGGAACATTTAATTTATGAAATATGATTCAATAAAGCATCTCTATATCATAGGAAAGTTTCTCACCTCAATCATCTACACCATTTCTATAACCTTTATCAATTGACTGTATTCATCATTGCTATCTCAACCATTCTTAATACCTCAATAAGATCAATTACAACTGTTCATGATATTTCAATAAAATCAATTACTGTCACACTTTATACGATCAGAATATTCTTTATAATAAAGCTCAATGAAACAAGATTCATATTCATTTACTCTTATGTTTTGGTATGTACCATCAAGATCACCATTAAGATCATTACTTTTTGTATAGAATGTATTTTCAATAGGTCACC
Organism: Erythroxylum baracoense; assembly: GCA_025629805.1. Taxonomy (NCBI): domain Eukaryota; kingdom Viridiplantae; phylum Streptophyta; class Magnoliopsida; order Malpighiales; family Erythroxylaceae; genus Erythroxylum; species Erythroxylum baracoense. The sequence goes on from JAOTAY010000001.1 coordinate 15,588,474, forward strand.
AATTAATAACTCATGCTAATGATACTTCAATCGCAATTGATTCTGAACAACCTTTGAATATTCTATGACTATTCAAAAGTTACTTCTCCATAGTAGTTATCTTTTCAACATAACCACCTAATCCCATACTTCCATTGCATTACTCTGATTCATCTCATGATTTTAACTGTGAGATGATTTGACTATAGAGATCATAAATTACCTCCTATATCATATCCAAATATAGATTTCATATGTGCTCAATCATATTATCCACCAATGTAACCACATTATCGGATATGTACTCATAATAACTGGTCAACATAACCTTGCGAACTTCTACATATATCACTATCATTTATTTCATCTTCCATATGTATGTTCTTAATCAGTTTATAATTATAGACATATAACCATCTTGAAATTCTAATCTCAAATCCACTAACACAATCTTATACCAGATCATGACCCTTATCACATTAATTAAAAAATCATTTTAAATTCCAAGTTTAACCTTTCAATTCCACTTTGCTTGTACACTTTAAATCTTGTCATTTCTACCTATGTCTCTATTTCTTTCTCAGTGAATTCATGAAAATATATCTACATCCACATCAATTTAAGTACATATCCATAACAAAATTCAGTTACCATATTCATCGACATTACCACAACTACTGAATCTATGTCTAACATATCGGACTACGTAGTATTTCTTATTTCTAGATATTCACAAACTTTCATTGTCTTCCACTGACAAATCACCATTCTTCTCATTGTTCTAATAGCTCAAACTTTTAAAGAAAGTTCATACGGGTGACTCATGTGGTTGCAATTACTAGGATTCTATACTTATCAGTACCCTTCTTTAATGGTGGGGAATCAGGTGCAGCAAATCTTTGCAAAACTTCTCGTGTTCTTTCATGAGGTAGCATTTTCCTCCTTTAATAAAACATTATCTTAATCTTACTTTTCCTTTTAATCTTATTTCCTACATATATGCATGATATGCATGTCACTTAATGCAATCAATAAACTCAACAATACAAACAAGTAATTTAGCAATACAAACACTTTATCACACATTATATATTTCATAGTCTATCATATTTTAAGCATAGGAATCCTTAGAAATCATGGGCTTTGATACCAAAAAATTATGGCTCAGGTCTCGACCCTTTTTTCGCAGTGACAAGGCTCCAAAATTAGGAGACTTTTTAAAGTAAAAAAATATATACTTTTACTAACATCAAAATAAAAAGAATTAATTTCTTGGTGGGAGTAAAAATAGATAAACAAACAAAAATAAATAAATAAAAATTAATTCTTTTTATTGTGACGGCCGTGACAAT
>JAOTAY010000001.1:15589904-15603120 GCA_025629805.1 Erythroxylum baracoense
AATAAAGGATTCACCACTCCTGATAGAAGGAGATGATACCCACGACCTCTTGTCAGGGTCATTACTCAAGAGTCTCTGGCCAGAGCAATTATTTGTTATGAAGTGAGTCTTTAATGACACATAGAGTAATGAGATCCCAGGACAAGAACTAATATCACTTGAATAAGATGTGACATAGTCAATCTAGTGAGAGTTGACACATAGCCCATACTCCAGACCACGTTGGGTATAGTATAGTGAAAGGATGAATTGCACGGTAATTCTCTATAAAAAGGTTCATAAGTTGGATAATTAATTATTGAAGGGTTCATGTTTTAGTCCACTTATATTATGACAAATTGGCATAATGAAACCATTCATGATTTGATTAGATTAAGAGTTAATTCAAGTGCCTAAAATAACCGAAAACCTAAAGTTCACATGCATAAAAGATCGAATGAAAAATATAGTTTGTATGGCCAATTTTAAGCAGGTCTTAATCATAGGCCACGATCGTGGTTGAAGGCCAACAAGGTCGCGATCGTGACAGATGACATGGGCCTTCAGCCACGATCGTGATAGAGGGCACGAATAGGTAAGTGAGTTCTTCACTTATGTACACAATGTTTTTATACTTCTTACACACTCAAGTAAGAGGATAGGGACTCTACAAGATTTCTAAAGTGAGAGAGAGGAATTAAGAGTCTTATTCTTGCAATTTGTGCAAGAGTTACATGAATCAAAGTGCATATAACAAGATTCTTGATCTATCTTTTCATATTAAGCATATACTAGAACTCATCTAGTTTGGTGCTCAAATCACCCTTATATATTGTTTCTTCATCTTCTTTGGGTGTTTTTGGGTAATAAAGGAAGGGTTTGGTGTTTGCAATAACTCAAACAAGGAGAAGAAGCAAGAAAGGAGGAGAAACATAAGGTAAAAAGGTTTTATATTTCATGTTCTTTACATATCCATGCATGCATGCTAGATTATGTGGGTTTTGGGTTATCATGGTGTTGGAATTTTGATTCTAACACTTCTGCTGCATTCGCATGCATATGATGCATGCAACCATGGCTAAGCCAACATCATTAATATCCTTATCCTTAATATCAGCAGCATGAGATTCATTTATAAGAGGTTTTATAGCATTATTTAACCTTACAATTGAAGTTATCGAAACTAAAATCTCCTAATGATGAAGGATTATAGATCTTTGGAATAAAAATATAAATGTCTTACTAAACTCACTCTGGGTGAAGAAGCATAGGATAACATTTGTAACGGTGTCCTTGATCAAGTGCCACGATTTTTGAAAAAAAATTCCATTATGCTGTCAAAACCTAGGATTTTATTAGTTTTAATGTTAAAAAGCTTTTGTTTCAACATCACTTCTAGTGAAGGGAAGAACTAGAGATAATGAACTACGCTATGGTAATTTGTCTATAATGAAGGAGTTAATGAGAGATGTAGAAGAAGCTGAATCATCCTTGGTATCTAAGGAACTAGTGAAGTAATTAAAGTCTACCTTTAAAATATCCTTTTAGGAGAAGACTATTGTACCATCTTCCAATAGTATGGAAGCAATTCTATTCTAATTCTTCATAGCCTGAATAGATTTATAAAAAAATGCTTTATTACTATTTCTATCACTTAGCCATTATATTCTTAATCTTTGCTTTAGTAGAGAGAATTTGACCTCCACTACCTTAGTATGAGTAAATAAATCTTCTTTCTCCTTACTTTGAAGAATCATATTAGAGGGACAAATATATAACCACTATTGTACACTTTGGACTTTGTCAAAGGAGTCTTTCACTGAGGCATTAATGTTTGTTAATATGGTCAGATTCAGTAGCTTAAGTTCATGTTTCATTATTTTGAGCTTTTCCTTACGAATGAATGAAGGAGTGCCATACACATTTACCTCAAATCCCCTCTTTATTACCTCCTTAAATCCTTCATCCAAAACTAAGTGTTTATTGAATTTAAAAGTAGAATGATGTTTCATACGTAGTTCTAAGTTTTTGATGTAGAATGGTGAGTGTTCTGAAAAGCAAAAGTTACAATTAGGGAAATAGGAAAGTCAACTCGAGTTCCCCATGACCTTGTCTAGTTTTTTCCTTTGGAACTAAACATTTTGTTGTTTATTTCTCTAATTAAATAAAATGCCTTCAATTTTCAAATAAGTTAGCTCAATGTTTAAAGCATACTTAGCTCATCTGATGGGTTTCTAGCATAAAAATTCCCTTCAACTTCTAGTAAGCTTTAGAACATAGTTAAAGTCTCCTATTACCGGTTAAGTAATTCAAATATATATAATTATGGTGATCTATGATCCTCAAAAGTTGAAAGTGATAAGCTCAATTATCACTAGCCAATTCATTCATCTAGAGTTATTTCTTTTATAGTTCAAGTTAACTATTTGTGTTTCCTTCATCTATTCTTCAAAATCTTCTAAAAAATAATATTATATATTAAATTGCACAGTTAAAGTCTCCTATTACTAGTTAAGTAGCTCAAACACCCTACATATATATATAGCAATTTAATATATAATATTATGTTTAGAAGGTTTTGAAGACTAGATGAAGGAAACACAAATAGCTAACTTGAACTATAAAAGAAATAACTCTAGATGAATTAATTGGCTAGTGATAATTGAGCTCATCACTTTCAACTTTTGAGGATCATAGATCACCATAATTCTCCCTAGTCCCTAGTAATGAGCTATATGATTAGAGAGGGTACACCCAATCATTCCTTAAGAAAAATACTTGCTCTAAACCTTTATCACTAAGTTTAGACCTAACAAAAAAGGTCTTATTATCTGAATATGATCTCTAAGTAATATTTTTTTGAAGGGCTATTAATCCTTCTGACATTCTAGTAAAGGAAATTCATTTTTCTAGATGATTTAGTACAGGAGCCCTTAGCCTCTCTACCTAACTTCCTCCTAGCAATTGGAGTGAATTCCTGATCACTAATCATTGTAAGATCTCTAGTAGAGGACCTATTTTCACTAGACTTCCTCTGTTCTATAAGTTTAAAGACTTGGGGCAAGTATATGCCATCATCCTCCTTTTAATGGCTTTAACAATTTTCTATAGTATTTAACTTAATTGTATCTTACATATTTATCATTGACTACCATAGACGAATAGTTGGATCTTGAGTGCCAAATCTAACTCATAACTCTTATGTAGTTTTAGCAAGCTCTTTAGCATTGCTTACAAGTTCATTATATTCTCTATTCATAAATCTTCTATCTACAAGTTTTCATACCTTAACTAAGTTGGAGAATTAAGGTCTCCACTAATATGATACAAATATTGAATCTTATACATATCTCCACTCTTATTCACTATTGTAAAAAGTGCTTTAGACAACGACATGTTTATAACAGTTTAAAATGTGTTGCTAAAAATTAATAGAGGGCAACAATTTTTATAGAGTTGTCTTTAATAATATTTAAAAGCAACAACGATATTAATTTGTTGTCACATATAATCAAAGGCAATAAAATTTAAAAAATGTTGCAGTAAAGTTTTATATATGCAATATGTGAAATTATTGCTACAGTTGCAGTCATCTATTTATTAATATAAGGAGATTATATTATTTTTGATGGGATTAAAATTTTTAAATTTTCAAATTTCTCAAATAAATATTAAGTATATGTTAAGAACATGATAATTCTCTTTTATTATTTAAGAATAAAACTAAAGTTTTGTTTATTATAAGGCTTATTCAGTAAACTTAAGGCCCATTTAATCTAAATATGTTTTATTTTAAATTAATGAGTTCTACTTAACTAAATTTGTATGATTTGGATGAGCAAACTCATAATCATATGAATTTAGAAGTAGGATTAGGAATAATATATGGGATATATTTTGACAAAGAGTTATCACCTAATAAATTTAGGAGTCACATAAGATGTGATTAATAAATTTGTTATCCAAATAATTTAAACTTAGTTGATTTGTTGAGAAAACTCATGATCAACTAGGTTTAAATAAGATGCTAGACCATTAGGAAATTATTTGATAATTTATCGATTTAATAGTGAGGGCCATTATTTTGAATAAAATAGTAGGATTAATCAAATATTTAGTAAAGTTCTTATCTATTGATTTTATGACATAAACTAATAATTGTTCTTTTATGTCTTTTATTTTTTGTAAGAAGATGATTATTGAACTATCCCTGACAAGAATCTTGGTTGCTAATAAGCTTACTGGACCTAATTTCATAAACTGGTTTCGAAGCTTAAGAAGTGTTTTCAGGCAAGAAAAGATACTGCATGTTATTGACACTCCACTTCCACTAGAGCCTAGTATAGATGCAACTAATGAAGTCTGGGAGCAATATCAGCTTTATATTAATGATTCTAAATAAGCTAAATATGTGATATTGGCTAGCTTGTCTCCTAAGCTTTAGAAGTAGCATGAAAACATATATGTTTTGGTCCATAAAATAAGGTGCAAAGTTATGAGATTTCTATAGCATTATATCAATGCAAGATGGCAAAAGGATCTTCAATTAATCTATATATGTTAAAGATGCTTAGTTATATTGAAAAATTAAGCCAATTTGTTTATGTTATGGGCCATGGGTTAATCATTGATTTGGTGCTTAAGTCTCTTACTCTAAGCTTTTCGTTGTTCATTATGAACTTCTATATGAATAAAAAAGGATGTATCGTTATATGAAATGTTACATATTCATAAGATAAAAGATGGATCACTTAAAAAGGAGTCCAATTCTATTATTGTTAAAGATTCTTCCAAGAGCAATGACAAGAGCTCTAAGAAGAATAAAAATAAGAAATAGAAGGCTTCTGCTTAAGTAGAAAAATCAAGGGTGGTGTTAAGAATAAGGACCATTAATAAAGGCACATATTTACATTAGTGGAGGCAATGGACACTCGAAGAGGGATTGCAAAGCTTTCTTGCTAACATAAAAGATAAGAAGATTTCAGAAGTTATTTCTTTAGGTATGTTAATGATTGAGATCAATCTTTCTACTTCTATTCCACATTACTGGGTATTAGATACTAGATGTAGTTCTTATTTTTGTAACAACATTCAGATATTAACAAGGATTAGATCATTGAGGAAAGGTGAAGTGGACCTATGAGTCCGAAATAGAGCAAGATTTATTACATTAGCTATAGGAACTTGTAGTATAGCTTTACTTCTGGCCTTGAACTAGAACTTGATAATTATTAATATGTTCCAATTATAAGTATAAATATCATTTCCATTTCTTATTTATATTTGAATGGATTTGTCTTTATTATTAAGAATAAGAGTTGTTCTTTTATAAAGAAGATGTCTATTATGGATCTAGATTACTTACAAATGATTTGTATGAATTAGATCTTGAAAGGTCAATCTTTAACATAAATACCAAGAAAAAAAGTTAAGTGACCATAATCCATTTTATTTATGGCATTGTTTATGAGGTCATATTAACGATATTAAAACCACAAAGTTACATAAAGAAGGATATTTGGATTATTTTAATAATAAATCATATGAAACTTATGAATATTATTTGTTAGGAAAGATGACTAAACAACCCTTTAATGGAAAGGAAGAGTGTGCCAATGAGCCACTAGATATCAAGGTGGTGAATACTTGGACCATAATTTTCTTGGTTACTTAAAAGAGAATGAGATTCTCTCACAATGGACTCCTCTTGGAACTCCACAATATAATGGAGTGTCTATAAAAAGAAATCATACTCTATTAGATATGGTACGCTCTATGATGAGTCATGCAGTCCTTTCTATCTCCTTTTGGATATGCCTTTAAATTATTGATTACCTTTTTAATCCAAATCAGTTGACAAAACATCATATTAGATATAGACTAATAGTAGACCAAAGTTTTCACACTTAAAGATTTGGAGATATGACACTTTTATAAAATGTTAAACATCTTATAAGCTTCAAGTTAAATAAGATAAATGTAAATTTATGACATATTCAAAAGAGAGTATCAGATATCAATTTTATCATACTTTTAAGCAAAAGATGTTAATCTTAAGACATGTTATCCTCTTAGAGAGAGAATTTATTCTCAAGGAAAGTAGTAGGAGTAAGGTAGAACTCATAAAAGTTCAAGAATCATAAATTCACATCTAGATAGAATAGGAACCTTAATTTGATACATATGATGTATGATCGTGTCGTTCACGCTTTAAAATTTACAAGCCCTCAAATACTGCAGGTGCAGGGGTCGAGATTGTAGCATAAGAGGTGTCGATCCCACAAGGAGGGAGACTGATCTAATTCTATGTTATATATGGCCAACAATATACGAAACTCAAAATAAACAATGCAACGGAAAGTAATCATAGGAATTGAATTCAACTACTTAAATCATAAATTAAACACGAAGGAATTAAGAATTGAGCAATATGCAAAAACAATAGAAATTAACCTAAAGAATTTACCAATTTATAAGAAAAGGGATTTTACTTATCATTAATGCTAACCTAGTCAATTATGTATCAATGGAGTGTCGGTTCTAGACTGTGCTAGGGCTTATTACTCTCTCTTGAGTTATAACCATTAAACCCTAAATTATAAGACTTAATCAAATTATGAAAATTGCAATCTTTTAATTCACAATTTATCCAAAACCCAATTAGATTTGAAGCACTCTAACAAACTATTGGAACATCACACGGGATCTCTCTCCGTATAATTACCAATATGATTTATTATGGTTTTTATTAAATCTCCTAACTCGTATTAATCTGATTTAATCATTTTTCATTCAGTTCACCCTCTCAGTTTATTACAGAATTATCAAATAAAGCAATTAAATCACGACATTCATCCAAATAACACAATCAACTAAATTATTATTAAATCAAAATAAAATCCCAAAGAAGAGTTTAGAACATCATCAATATTCCAAATCCTATTGTCATACTATCCATCTCAATTCTATACATCAACAAAATTGAAACGAAAACGAAATATAATTTGGAATAGATGATGGAAGGCAATGATGTCGGAAAACCTCTTGATCCAGGAAGCACATTAAGTCAACTTCGTCTTCCTCTCCCTTCTTCTCTTTCTCTATCTCAGTATTCTCACTTTAGGGTTTCAATGGTGTCTGCTCAGAAGCTCTCTTTCTCTGCCTTGTTATGTTCTTTTTATACTCCTTTGTGTTTTGGGTAACCCTAAGGTTTTTTTTAGGTCTGAAAGGTCCAAAAAATCTTTCAAACATGAAGTTCGTGTGTCTGTAAGTCTACCCGATGCAGGCCACCATCGTGGCTCACATCTGAGCCTTCTATCGTGATTGTGGCATGCATGTCACGATCGTGGGCCAAACCTAGAGCTTCTGTCATGATCGTGGCCTGATAAGCCACGATCGTAGTCATTGTTTTGGACCAAATGTCTCTGAAACTCCTCCGTTCTTTAATATTGACCCTAAAACACTAGCAAACACATCAATGTACCTTAAAAATATAATATTTAAGCTCAAAAGCTTGTACTACCCTTAAAATACTTAAAACATAAGTAAATCACAAACTAACACAATTTTAACCTAAAAACACACTAAATGATTGAGTTAACAGATAAACACATATCAAACTATGCCTTAAAACATGATGCAAGTTACACTTATCAACATCCCCACTCTTAAACGTTTGTTTGTACTCAAGCAAACAAAACAACAAACAAAATAAAATCATAAAACACACAATGCAACAATGAGACAATGGTTTCAACTTCATAAAATAAATTTAAGTTTAAACAGAATCATTCAAGTTGTTCTAAATCATTAACATGAAAAATTCGCGACTAGGAGCTTTGGATTAAATATACATATTAATCAAAACTTAAATTCAAGTTTATTCACCCCCTTTCAATTGTACACACGCATTAATAATTATTTAGTCTTTCAAACTTTGTAACTAATCTTAAGTACGTTTTCATGAAAAGTTAAGCAACTTACAAGTTCGGTAGGTTTTTATTAGAAAACACAATTTTTTTAGTTACTTTTTTTTAGACATGGACCTAAGTCTTTTTATATGAAAGCAAACATTGGTAATGAATGTCGATCCAGTTACTCGACTAAGTCATGTTTTTGTTAAGTTGCTTGGTTGGAACGTCATTATAGCCTTTTGACTCGAAGGCACACATTTGTAATACGTGTCGATCTGGTTACTCGGCTACATCATATTCTCAACTTGCTACTAGCTCTATTCATAACCCGATGGCCAGCGGAATAGTTATTTATTTAAATTTTACAAACACACATTTTTTTAGTTTAATGCCTACTTTGTTGCTTTAGCTACTTGTTTTCATGAAAAAGTACTAGCTAAGATACTTAGTCAAAAGACCTAAAATTATGAATGAATGTGACAACTTATAGGGTGATAAACTAACACTAAATCCTTATTAACTTACATATTTTAGCGAAAGAATCTAGATCACTAATTTTGCAAGCTAATGTCTCTTCACAACCTAATAGATTATGTTCAAAATTAAAATTAAATTCAATCCATCTAAGCCATCGACACATTACACAATTCACAGTATGTAACCTAAACACACTAACATAAAAATATGCAAAATTCACACTCAAAACAAAACACACAACCCTCCCCACACTTGAACAACACATTGTCCTCAATTTGAGAAGGGGACAAACAAACACATATGGAAAGAAGTAACATAAAATAGAACAAAAGAAAAGCTAAAGTTAAAATAAAAAGGGCTAGAAACAAAACCTTACGATGATGGAGAAGGGGATGGTGTCGGATGTGGCAGTTGTATGCCTTAAGCCTCGAAGTATCGATGAATCTGATATATATCCTGACTCTGATGTCTTGTGTGTGCTATCTCCTTCATCCATGTAGAGTTCTCCACAAGTGTTTTAGTAATTGCTTTGGTGTTGGTGGAGAGTGTATCAAGCACTTTCTTCCAACCAGGTTCTTCTGTGTCTTCTTCCTCTTCAGACTTCTCGCTAGTAGAGTCCTCTTTTTCCTGTTGAGGTGATGCTGTGCTAGAACTCGCCTGACTGGCCCTAATCTTCATATAAGTCTTTTGGCTAATATACCGAAGTTATATGTTATGGGACTTTAGGACTTCAACACGCCACAATTGAGGGTGATTTAGAAAATCAAGAAGGTTGACGATTAGTCCATTACAATCCACACCATAGCACTCAGCAATGGAGAAAATCAAGTAACCCATACACAAATTGTTGCTCCTCTTACGTAGAGTCGCAACAATAACATTCAGCATATGTTTGGAGGTGCACACTGAGATGTTGTAATCTATACACCATAACAAAAAAAGTTTCTTCGTTGAGCACTTACTGGTTTCTGATTTGTCAAAAACTATTTGACACCTGAATTTATGTAACAACAAGAGCTCATGGGTTTGTATAATGTTTTTATGGGTATTCTTAAATTCGAACCGCTCCAGCCCAGTGAACTCATTTTGATAGTGAGAAGCACAAAAATCATCATGCTGATTGACAATCGAAGATTCGGGGAAACGCAAATATTATACATGATTTCAATGTTCAACTCATAAGGTTGTCACTCCAACCTAAACCACATTTCTTTAGGGTTACTGGGTTTGAAATAAAGGGAAGTGAAGAATTCAAGGGTGAGCTCCTGGTAGATAGGATAGTAGAAGTGTATAAACTTACTCTAGTGAATTCTTATCTCGCAATTCTAGCCTATCAAACATATCAAATCAAAATATTTAGGGATTACTATCTATTTAACATTAAGGGATTGTAATCAAATACCTTCCTCCACTGTGTAGATTGTGAAAGGAGCTCTAAAATCTGACACCCTGTTCCTTCGCCCTCAACCTCAAAATTGATTTCTTCCTAATGATTGGTTACACTTTGCTGACTACTTTATGCGTGGCATAATGGATTATAAGAAGGTGGAAGTTAGATAGAGAGAAATGAGAGCATTTGGAGGTTCTAAACATGGAGAGGTAAAGTTAAAATGAAAGTGAGTGAAAAAGTGAAGTAGGAAATGAATATAAAGGTCAAGGAAGGATCAAATGGTAAAAATTTCAGCTAGAAATCACGTGGATAGGTTTACACTGCCACAGGCCATGATCGTGGCCTGCAATAATTTCACCAATTTATGATTTTTTTTGTCTGTTGTCTTTATACATACCCCTTGAGATCCTTTCCTAGCTTCTTTTTAGCACTATCACCTCATTATGCTTTCCTTCCTAGTCATCTTTATCAAAATTAATAGCCTACTCTTCCAATATTTATTTGGAAATAGAAAAACCTATCTATGAAGTTCAAACTATCTAAAATCAAGAAATAACTGGTAATTTAAAAACCATGGGTTGCTTCCCATGCAACACTTCTTTTAACGTCATTAGATTTACCTTCTATCATTGGAAACTTAGCCAGGATCACTTATGAGCGGTTTGCTTTCACCATTTTCATTCAACATCAGTTTTGTAGCCTGTAAATAAGCTACAAATTGCTAAATAATTAAAAGGACAATATTGACAAAATTATGAAAACCAATTAAGCTTAGTAATGTCCTTTTTTCGAGCGAACTATTAATAATATAGGAAATGACAAAACTCCCTAAATCTTCGAAGGAATCCAATAGTTTGCCCGATAAGAGGGTGAGTTGTTCTCTTCTTAGTTCGTCCTCATTCGCCCTCATCTCCTATTTTTCTTTAACTTCTTGAACAGAGACTTCCATAGCTTCTTCAAACTTGATGTTTGTTTTCATCTGTTCTTTGTCCTCTCGTTCCTTCAAAGATTTGAGCACATCAATTATTTTGAATGAGTTGCCCTCCTCCGAATTCTTTAATGCATCATTAATGTTGAATGTCACTTGATCATCAGCAATCTGAATGATGAGGTTCTCTTCATTAACATCTACCTAAGTTTTTTCGATGTTCAAGCATGGTATATCCAGAACTAATGGATAACAGGGAAGGTTGACATTCTTCATCCTATTTCCTTGTCTCTTGGTTTTCTACAAGATAAGGTTCAACTTAGTTTTCCACTGATTTTTCTTGCTCTTCCCTATTTCTAAATGTGATAGCCTCATATTGCTCCCATTAATGTAATCCCATATTGCTCAGAGAGTCTTCGACACTTCTCTTACAAAATTTACGAGAAAGTTATCTCACTTGAATCTCTAGATTGTTAATAAAAAAGGCGTGATTTTTCGTTACTTGATCAAATTGCTCTTCCAGTTTGTCCCGACCTGGAACTACATTGGACACATGATAAGCACCGCATCCCTGGGCTAAGAATACTCACGATACCCTTAACCTGACTATGCCAGGCTAACTGGTTATCTTTAAAAACATTTACAAACCATAAGATAGTCAAGAGTTAAGATAACATATCAACAAATTCATGAGCCACTATACAACAAAAGTACAAAATAGAGACTACTTATGTGTGGCAAAGCCCTGAATATGTCAAAAGACCGCGCGAACTACTAAGAGATTCAAGCTCACCAAATTAACCTGCATGGTTAGAAAGCCGAGGTGGTGAGTACATTGTGTATTCAGTGAGCGGGAAAAGACATATATCACAAGCAGAACCCAGTATAGACCAAAATGGTCTAAAAAACCCAAGGACAACTTCACACATCTAATATGCACATAACCACCTGTGAAGTCAATATGCATGACGTAGAAACACATAGACCTAATATATGACTCATGCCATACTGGTTAGGAACCACATAGGCCTAGCCTATTAATCACTTTTTTCAGTGACGTAGGTTCCAGTTCCAAGACGTATGAGTAGAAAAGCATCACACTTAAAATCAAATCTCGTCAGCAAGTCAAATCTCAGAATAGGCCAAAATAGTTATGTGTGTCGCCACTAGTCGGCCAAACTAGTGTGCACACCCACCAGTCCTTATGTTGGCTCAACTTTTATCTGTGGTGAGTCCAGACTACGGTCGACAAAAGCGTCATGACCCTAAATGATGACTTCATCGGTGACCAGAACTCTAGGTGTGCAATCACCCGCAAGTCCTGTAGAAAGGTGTCTTTGTAAGGACTTGACTTTTGTATACCAGCATCAAGGGTACAGGAGTCGCTTAAGCTGTTATGCCCAGTACACGATTGGCCAATCGTTTCCTCACCAATCATAAAAAAAAATCATATACAAATATTAAGTACAAAAAATCAAGTAAGGTACTATGCCTTTATTTATCAGTCCAACTAATAAAATGGAACCTTTTCATGGCTTTAAGCTAAAAGAGAACACATACATGACTCGGCCATGCATATGTAAGTTCCAAAACATTATCTCATACAGTGAAAGTCATCTTTTGCACTCCAAGTGCAAAGTTTTTCAAAAATGCAGTTTCAGAAAATAAAACATTGTCCTTTCACTTCAAGTGTAGGTTTGTTGAAAACAATATCATTCCTCAAAATACGAAATAAAAACATCAGTTTCACTCCAAGTGTAAAGTTATTCAAAACAATGTTGTTTACTAAAAATATAAGTATACTAGCATCTATTTGAGATTAAATTCTACTATGTATTATCTAGGTTCAAAATTTACATACAAGTCATTATACATGTCTTGAGTTGTCTTAGTCCCATTTTAGAGACATGTTTTTCCCAACTCACCTCAAAAGAAGTTGTACACTCTTTTACTTCAACAATCCTCGGTAGGAGCTCCTTGATTCACAGCTCTCGAGCCTTTGTACATACAAATGTAATGTATTTACTGCCCAAACATATATCTCATATTTATACACTATCATATAAGTGTATAAAACACAATATCATACTTTTTAAGCTATAGGATTCGACCATGAAGCTTCTCACATGGTTATTGTTGATGGTAAAAATAATCTACTCGTTTTACTCTCAAAAAGCGCACGTGTACGAGTCGTGACTTATAATTAGAAAGCGGATGTCAATCCCACAGGGATTGATGACTAAACACCATTTAATTCAGACAAAATTTTGTTTAAGAAACTAAATTGTTTAATGCAATTAATCTAGAAAATTAAATTAAAATTAAAAGACTAACACAAAGCAATAGGCAATACCAACGTGCAGAAAAATTGGAATTCAAGAATCTAAAGACTAGAGATTACTTTTTTCCTATTTTGTCTCCCTCCTATTTTATTAATCGAATTGTGTCTCACCCTAAATTTCTGAATGTATTAACTACCCTCTCTCAAGGTGTAATTAATTGTCCCTAATTGAATTAAAGGGAATCAAT
>JAOTAY010000001.1:15603220-15614761 GCA_025629805.1 Erythroxylum baracoense
TATGTCAGAAATCTCCAAGATTTCGCATACCGATGAACTCTAAGTTCATGTAAGGGCATATAACATTATATATCACTCGCATATATACAAAAAGGATTCAAATACATTTTTTAACACATATAACACCATTTATATATTAATATATAGTAGTATCTCTAAGTACAGACCAATACAAAAAGACTCAGAAAATCAGGCGTTACACAGTCTCTTCTGGGTCTTTTCCATGTTTGTTAGCTTATCCATGATTTTATCCAATTTGGAATCCCATGAACCGGACTTACATTGTTATACTAATAGAAATCTAGGTGGTTCTACCATCCCGAAGTGTACATGTTCATATAAAGATTATGATTTCCCCAACTAAATTGGGGCTCGTTGAAATCTGCAAGAATCTTCTGCTCCCTATAATATATCATCCATGGTAGTTCTTTTTATCTCTTCTTGATATCTAATTTTCTAGATTCTTCATCGCTGCCTTGTATGTCTAAATCAATATGTTTTCAACTTTTTGCCTAAACTTCCTAAACTTTTTTTTTCACAAAAGATGGTGAAAAAGCTTTAGACAATAAGAATTAAACTAATTTATCCACAACAAGAATTAAACTAATCTATGCCTCCCAGACAACGGTGCCAAAAACTTGATTGTGTCTTTTGAGCTTTAAAATTTATAAGCCCTCAAATACCATAAGCGCAGGGGTCGCAATTGTAGTATAAGAGGTGTCAATCTCATAAGGAAGGGGATAAATCTAATTATATGTTATCTAAGACCAACAATATATGAAGCTCAAAATAAACAATGCAACAGAAAGTAATCACGATAATTGAATTGAACCACTTAAATTAGAAATTAAACATGAAGGAATAAAGAATTTAGCAATATGCAATCACAATAGAAATCAACCTAAAGAATTTACCAATTTATGGGAAAGGAGATTTTACTTATCATTAATTCTAACCTAGTCGATTATGCGTCAATAGAGTGTCAGTTCTAGACTGTCCTGGGGCTGATGACTCTCTCTCAAGTTATAACCATTAAACCATAAATTATAAACCCTAATCAGATTATAGAAATTGCAATCTCTCAATTTACAGATTATCCAAAACCTAATTAGATCTAACGCACTCTAATAAACTAATGGAACATCACACGAGAGCTCTCTCTAGGAAATTACCAATATGATTTATTACGGTTTCTATTAAATCGCCTAACTCTCATTAATCTAATTTAATCATTTTTCATTCGGTTCACCCTTTCATTGTATTACTAAATTATGAAACAATTTAATTAAATCACGAAATTCATGCAAATAACACAATCAACTAAATTATCATTAAATCAAAATAAATCCCAAAGGAGAGTCTAGAACATCATCAATACTCCAAATGCTATTATCATACTATCCATCTCAATTTTATACATCAATAAAATCGAACCGAAAAGGAAATACCACTTAGAATAGATGATGGAAGGTAGCAACATCGGAAAACCTTCTAATCCGGGAAGCACGTTGAGTCAACTTCCTCTTCCTCTTCCTTCTTCTCTTTCTCTCTCTTGGTATTCTTACTTTATGGTTTCAACGGTGGCTACTTGAAAGCTCTCTTTCTCTGCCTCTTTCTATTCTTTTGTACTCCTTTTTGTTTTGGGTAACCTTAGGGATTTTTTAAGTTCCGAACTCACATCTGAGCCTTCTATCACGATTGTGGCATGCAGACCACGATCGTGGGCGGTTCCTTGAGATTATGTCATGATCCTTGATAAGCCACGATTGTGGTCGTTATTCGGCCCAAACGTCTCCGAAACTTCTCCGCTCTTCAATGTTAACCCTGAAACATTAGCAAACACATCAAAATACCTTAAAATATAATAATTAAGCTCAAAAGCTTGTACTAAAAACACTTAAAACAAAAATAAATCACAAACTAACACAATTTTAACCTAAAAACATATTAAATGATTGAATTAACGGCTAAACACATATCAAACTATACCTTCAAATACGATGCAATTTACACTTATCAATGTACAATCGAGGATTTAAGAGACATATAGTATGTGATGGTCTAATAGGATAGTCTTTTCCCACTATATCAAACCTACATCTTGAAAAGGGAAAAGAAAATGCATAGCTTATAATGATTATCCTATTATTTTAAAGAAGCGAAAAGAAGCAATGTCTGACATCGATTCTTTAAAATATCATGATGCCATGAGATTTGAAATAGAGTCTATATACACTAACCAAGTATGCGCTTTGGTGGATCCTCCTGATGGTATTATACTTATTGGATGCAAGTAGGATTTTAAGAGAAAAATTGGCATGGATGGTAATATACATATGTACAAAACAAGGCTAGTGGATAAAGGTTACAACGAAAAAAAGGAGTTGATTTTTATTCTAAGAGGTTTCCTAATCATATTTGCAAGTTGCAAAAGTCTATTTATAGACTTAAGTAAGTTTCTTAGAGTTGTAACATCGTTTCGATGAGATAATCAAAAAGTTTTATTTTATTAAAAATATGGAAAAACCATGTGTCTATAAGAAGGTTAGAGGGAGTACAGTCGTCGTCCTAGAGCTATATATGGATTATATATTGCTAATAGGAAATGCCATAATGATGCTCCAATTTGTAAAGATTTGGTTGTTCAAAAGCTTCTCCATGAAGGATATAGGAGAAGTAGCCTATATTATAGGAATAAAGATTTGTAAAGATACATCAAATAGATTGCTTGGCTTATCGCAATCCATGTATATAAACAAAGTGGTAAAGAGGTTTAGCATGGAGAATTCCAAGAAAGGATTCTTGGTTATGCCATATGAGATTTCTCTCTCACAAAATATATGTCCTAAGAAACAAAAAAAGAGATAAAATGGATTATGTTTCATATCCTTCGATAATTATATCGATTATGTATGCAATGTTAAATACTAGAATAGATGTCTCTTATGCTTTGAGCACAACAAGTAGGTTTCAAGTCAATCCTAGTAATGTTTATTGGATGACTGTGAAGAATATCTTAAAGTATTTGAGAAAGACTAAAAATGTTTTCTTTGTCTATAAAAGAGTTAAATTGAGAGTTCAAGGATATTTGAATGCTAGTTTTCAATTCGATCCAAATGATAGTAGATTACAGTCAAGGTACATCTTCACTCTGAATAGTGGTGCGGTAAGTTGGAAGAGTGCTAATCAACCAATCATTACAGATTCCATGATTGAGGCAGAGTACATATCAATGTCAGAGTCTACAAAAGAAACAATTTGAGTTAAAAAATTCATCACAAAACTTACAATGGTTTTTAGCAATATTGAACCAATAGTATTGTACTATGATAACAATTATGTCATTGTATAAGCAAAGAAACCAAGGTCTTATCAATGATCTAAACAACTACTCAAAAAGTTTCACTTGTACAGGGAGATAATGTACTTGAAATTTTATGTATAACATTATTGTTTTTTAATTAATAAAGCTATCTTTATCTTTATGTATTTTGTTAATTTTATTTAATGTTTTAATACTAAAGGTAAAATCTCTGAAATAATTATTGTGCAGTTGAAATTATAATGAGATCATAATTATGAGATTCAATTTGTATTTTTTTGTTATTTTAAAATTCTTCCTAATTGTAGTTTCATAAAGATGAGATATTGATGAAATGGTAGAACTAGTACACGTTATGTTTCTTTCTTATAAAGAAAGCAATTGATTTCAACAACTAAAGTATGTAGATATATAAACAAACATGTGAATACTTATTATAGAATAAGTTCATTAAACTAACCTGATTGTAACAATCCTAAATGGAGTATTACTTATGTATCTATAGATTTTCTCATTATGATGTTTGTATGATTGATTCTTAAACTTGTGATTACCAAAGTATTTCATATAAGAATTACTATTTTTCTGTGCTACTTATGACATATTCTTTTTAGGTTAGTTCAATCGATAGTGTAACACCCCACAACCATAGAGTATATACACAAATATCCATAGGACATTCCAGAACATACCCTATGACAATGGCATGTTAGAGCAATCACTTTCACTTATATGGAATCATACAGAATAACTCAAAACTTAAAAGCTCAACTCCTCATTTCATTTAAAAACATAATTTACACCGTAGTCTTTAAAACAAATATTTACATTACCAAAACATTAGAGAGTTTACGACTTTTATACACAAGTTTTACATGACATAAGAAACTACATAAATACAGTCTATAACTCCTCAAATGTCAGCTGACCGACCTTTAAGCCATATCTTAATTTCCAAAATGTTCTTCTAGAGTGTATTAGGAACTAAGTCTCCTCTCTCGTACCTGAAAAGCCACATTATAATTTTGATGAGTTTTACGAACTCAGTGAGCTCACCATCATTGATGAGCTCACTCATATCATATACACAAATATCTCACATATAACCAAGTTCACAACATCCTCATCTCAATAAGATATAATAAATGTCACACATTTCATATACTCTTTTTAGGTATAATTTGCTCATGCATATTTCAATTAATCACATTATCAACAAATATATAAATATGGCAAATCATTTTATCATCATAATTTCAGAAATGTTTGCACAATCATATATATATTGCAAATGCATATGCATATGAGACTCCACTTTTGATGTTATTTTGTTGTGACTGAGCGCCTTTCACTGTCCCATATCCCTTGTGGATATCGAGCTCTTTTTAGATATTGTCGCATACCTATTGTGGATACTGGGCTAATTAATCACGAAGCTAATGGCTCTATATGTAGAATTCTAAGCTTTAAGCTCTTTCAGACTGACTACTCAAGTCACAACGCCTTTATCTAAACATATATATTAATGTGACGCATCAAATCATAAAATATGCTATCAATAACATTTGTTCATGATGCAAAGTCAGACTCAGATGTTCATTAGACCTAAGTCGCATTCAACAATATATTGAGAATAAAGATAACTTTCAAATTCATATGCAATCAGTACACTTCCAATACATTCCCAAATATCAAACTCCTCAGACTATTAATGTTTGGAATTGTCACATGCAGATCATTAACAGTTCAATAATCAGAAGTTAAATAGAAATAAATCAATCCTAGTGAGAACATCTAGGTTACTCACAGTACGCTCCAAATTATGCTTTTGATTGGATGATTCGGAATGGATTCAATCGATGGACTTGTGCGTCTAAAATCATTCAATACACACAAAATTCACATTACAAAGTCAATCAATCAAATACATATTCAGAGATGCACATATATGTATGTTCCATGTTTAATACATGTTCAATGACTTTCCCGGGTATGTTTCCTTAATCATAATTCATAATCATTCAAACTTTGTTACTTGGATATGTCTTGTTTGTACTTAGGTTTACACCTCAAATAATTTATTTGATCTAAATTCATCAATCAACCATCAAACTAGTTCGTTTCAAGCATAAATGCATCATAGGATAGTACCTTATCATTAGTTGTTTCAAACATTACTTAAAAGACAACATTTCATGTTCAAGCTTTGCCCATGATCGTGGTAGACATCGCCACGATCATGACAGAACCTTATGCATCAGGCCTTGATTATGCCATGCATTGTTTCTCCAATTCTCCATGAATTTAACTTACTTAGAAACATCATTTACACTTTCAATTTTCCAAAATTCATTCTCAATATGCGACTTATTTAGGTATGAATTGTACTCCAAATCTAACTCAAAATTATTCATCTGATAGCTCACAAATCATGGTCTTTCATGTATCAAAAATCAAACTAGAACTATCATACAAATAGTCCTAATTCTTTCTCAATTCACAAGGACACTATATTCATATCTTTCTTTAGCATAAGTTTACCTTCTTTATACATCAAACTCTAATTCAATTCATCCATGAATCATCCTATAATTCCATGATTTTCATACTCCAAGAACAAACACAAGAACTTCCAAATTCATTCAATGTATTTCCAACATATATCATCACCAACATCATATGCATTTCATTTCAGTTCAAGCATCATTCTTATACCATTAAGCATACCATAAAGATCAGATTGCTACTTACCTACTAAGCTTTCAATTTCACCACAACACTTCATATTCAACTAGCCCTCCAATCATGCAAGATTCATCACAAATTTAAGGTGAAAACAGGTTGATTTTAGACAGCAGTATGAAGGTAACATTCAGCTAGTTTCTTAGCTAATTTGTAAAGGATTAAGGTGTGAATTCTAGGGTTAAGACCAGAATACAGAGAAGAGTTTGAAGCAATTTCGGTGGAGAGACAATGAAGGAAGTAGCAAAAACTTGGCTGCTGGAACTTGCCTTATCAACATACTAGGTGTCTCCAAATTACCTAGGCATGTGTCTTAAGGCATGGAATCCATCTGTTCTATAATTAAAATGCCATTCGTCTCCTTAAGATGCTACCATTTGTCACCAATTAATTAGTCCACATATCACTCCAAGATTGGTCCATTTGTCACGCAAAAATTAACCCATTTGTCATTTAATGATTAGTCTATTTGTCACTCATTTAACTATGTAGCTTAGTCACCCTAATTTTTCATGTATCAATTTACCCTACCACTTGGTATTTTTCCTAATTCAAATGTACATATTAATTTAACAATTTCCCAATTAATCACAATTAATTCCATATTACCAATTGTAATCCAATCATATCAAAATTCAAGACATAACAATTCACAATTCACATCATAGTCATTTTAAAATATTTCATACCTTGAGACATTTCAATTGAGTGCATATGCTAACTTTTAATGTGTACAAATTATAATTCGTGTGTATATGCTAATGTTAAGCATGTATTTGCAATGCTCTTAATGCTATTACTCATTCACAATAATCTAGGGTTCTAACCCTAAACATGTTCAGAAAACTGGATATTACAGATACTACTTGAATATAGTATGAATTATATAGAGATAGTTGAATAAGTCGATAAATGATTCGTCACCCTAAAGTAATTAATGAAAATGTTTCACTGTTCTTGATTAATAATAATTTAAGAAATCCTCTGGCTAAAGTGAATTGGCATATAAAAAAGTGTTTTCAAATATCAATTATAAATCAATTACTAATTAGCAAGAACGAAAAATAATTGGATTTAAGAGGAATAGACATTATATACATACTTTATATCCAATTGAAACATTGTATAACGAAAAGTTTAAATTATACATAATAATCATGTATAGACACGTTGAGTTAAACCACTTTGACATTTCTAATATTTGAGTAATCATGACATGCTAAACATCAATCTTGATCTGTGATTATAAATTATTTAATTAAAAATTAAAGATAAATTAAAAGAACTTTTAATTCGTCTAATTCTAATTATAAACTAGAATTATAATTTATAATCATTGTCAATATATTACGAAACAAATAGGTCACCTATAAAGATCAATTAAAAATAATAAAAATTAATTTAAATTAAGTTAGATTTAATTGTAAGTTTTAAAAAACTTCAGGGATCAAACATGAGATATTTGATTTTATTAAAATTAAATTAAATTATAATTAGAGTTTGATTTTAATTATGGTTATGATGTTAATTTTAATAAAAGAATAAACCCTAATGCTTTTTTTATTTATAGGAAATAAGCGTGAGGGAGTTAGCATTCCTGCTTCTTTCCTCTCAAAAGTTGAGTTTCTTTTTTTTTGTTTCTCTATGGATACTGTTAGAGGTTGGATGCTCAAACAGCTCGTGGTTGACACATTTAAAAGAGTTTATACATGAATTCGAATCAGTAAGATTCAATTACTTTTATGATTAATATGTTTTAAGTTATTCAATTATTAAGATCTGATCTAGAAATCTAAACCTGTGATACTATCACTGGTGGTTTCCCAAAAGAACTTTCATAATATGTACCCCAATAATTTTCATAATAGCAACAATTGCATAATTATATATAATCCAAAACCTTAGTCTCTTTCCTTTAATCTCTAAAAGATTTTAATAACACTTTAGTATGTACTAAAGGTTCTTTCAACAACTTAATCGTGATATATTTATATCCAAAATCACCTGCAATTGTTACTAGCTATAAAATCTAATCATTATAATGACTAGTTTTTAGACATAGTCAGCTAGTCTCTAAGCACCTTCGATAAGCCTCTATCATCTAGCATATCCCCTGGCGTATTAGACTTTTACCTATTATATAACTTCTTGTTCATGGATTGTAGTAGTCGAACCAAACTCTTATGTTATTTTTAAAAACACTTCAAGTCATAAACTTTCAATACTTTAAAATTTATAGAAATATCAAAACAATCTATTGTTATACATATTTGACTTAAAATCATTCAAATATTTTTTGAAGTTTGTTTGAAAATTAAGAGATATTTTTTAAAAAATCATAAGTAAACTTCTTTTTGATCATATAATTATTGACCCATAATTTATTAAAATAACTAAAATAAGATTATAAGAAAAATTACAATAATTTATTATATTATGAAATCCTTATTTCCTCTTTTTTATTTTTTTACTTGCGTTTTCTTAAAATTCTTTTGAATTGTGTTTGTTCGTCAATTAGCTCATTTTGATTACACTATTAATTATTTTATATTTTTATTAATTACATATTGTCAAAAGGCAATTAATATTTATTATCTTACAATTTTTATAAGGGTTAATAATTTTTCAAGCATATAATTAAATATCTGAAAAATTAAGAATTAATTTAAAATTAGAATTTATTAGTTTTATTTTATTTAAAAATTATATTTAAATATGAATACAAATAAATACTTTGCTTAATATTTAATTCAAAATTTTATTATTTAACTGAAAATAATTTATATTCACAATATATATACATTATTTTAAACTTAACTATATTCAATTGTTTAATTGTCTCGACAAAATATAACTATTTATTTTAGAACTAAATTATATTCATTATATCTATAGAATATAAAATAAAAATAAATGCGACTAAGAAAATAACTCATTATATAAATTCAAATAAAATTTTAATAACGAGTTTAATTCTAGTAATTCTAAAATACAATTCTAAATGGTACAAGAGCAAATAAAAAATTTCCTTCTTTAAAAGCTATGATCATAAAAAATGGCTAACTGGAACAAGTAGCTTACAGCTACAGAGTTTTCCCGATGTCTCCAGTCTCGTACATCCTGAACATTTAAATGCTAAAACTAGCCAAAAATTGCACCACATTTCCACTGAATGATGTTTAATCCTTAGACATGATGATAACACACGGGTTAAACAAATAGATGTCAGAATGAAATGGTAATAACTTAAATTATTATATTTGCAGAAGAACGATAAACAATATCATGGCTTGTTTATCCTCTTCTTCCTTCTTGTTTTCTTTTATCTAAAGACATCACCTTGAAGGTAACTACACCAATCTTTCTGTTAAAGGTCTGAAACCAAATTTTGGCATCTGAAGCTTCATGAATTTGACAAAAAGGAAGGCGAAGATTCATCAAATGTTAACCCAGCTACCTACTTTAGGTCACGTCAAGACTAACAGGTTTGCATGTACATCAGTGTAATTATACACCAAGGTGAAAATAGGAACTTTTGTTTGTCAAAACCAGAGAGACTTAAGACACTTAACCTGTACAAACTCACTTACAAAATTTCCTAGCCTCTCTACCAGTCTCCTGCACAAGCATTAACTTCTAATTAACTAGTTTCAGAATTTTGGCTATTGATTAGAGAACACTTATCCTTGAACCCCACGGGGTTCATTTTCTTTGAAGCTGAAGTCATCACATTCCATTGTCTCTTGTTTTATCTGATTAATGGCCAATCTGCGCATCTTCATATTGTCTGCCGCTCTTGAATCTTTATCTGACCTAGACTTTACCCTCTTCGGCCCATGAACATGATTGCCATGAGAGTTTTGAGTTTTGAGTTTGGAGAAGTTGGCAGCTCTATTCCTACAAAGTCATCGCGCTTCAGTGGCCATAACATAATTCAAATAGTTAAAACCATTCGCAATAATGGAGGTACAAAAACCAACCTTTTTGAGGATGCATCAGATTTTGGTTGTTTTGGTGATTTTGGCTTGAGTTTTCGTTTTCCCTTTACATTGCTAGCATGTTCAAGAACCAAAAGAAACAAGATCATATGTACAAACTAACAGGAAGCTGGTGATAAGCTTAATGAGCAACATCTACCCTTCATGACTATATGGCAGACGAAAGGAGACATTCCAAATGAATCCAAGTACTCCAGTAAAAGGTCTCATTTTCTATGATAATATCAATTACATGTCAAAATCAAAGTGTGTGTGGCAGTGGACTTACATAGAAGATGACGCATCAGGTTTTGGAATCCCAATTTTGAAGTCCTGCATATATTAGCGGAAATTACAGCGCAGCAAGTTTTGATATAGTAAATTTTTAAACGGGAAAAGAAAAATAAAACAATGTTGAAACCAAAGGGGGAAAATGCAATGTTAAACCAAAAGACATACTTTGTCCAGCAGAACGTGGCCCTCCATTAGTTCCCAATCTTCTCTTTTGAGATTTAGTGTCTCTTCATCACCATCAGTATACAATACCTACATAATAATAGTTGAGAACTAGAATGAATAAGAGACAGTGCATGCATCGTGCACTGCCTCAACAGAACTGGATTACTAAACGTAAAATGGGATTCAAGGCCAAAATCAAATAAATGACTTCTCTTTATTTAACATGAAACTGACCCATGTAGAGCCATCTCATGCTAAAATAAACTGTAAAATTTACTCAAGACTGTACAAGCTAAGTAACACCTCATACTCCTCCCAGCCTACACTTGCCATCCAAAATAGGAAAAGAAAGAATAATTTGTTAGATGAGTTAAAAGCATCCAACCCTGTGCTTCTTCCGAATAGGATCATATGAATCAACAACTCCTTCATAATACCTGCAGAACAAGAGGGAAATGTCCAATTCAAAATTGAAAGAAGACAAATGATATAGTTCAAACACTGGCACATACAAAATCTTAGGACAGGTTAGAAGCCCATAAAGATATCTTACGTCTTGTCCAGGGGCCACCAAACCTTTAGTTTACAACCAATTAATTGCTCGCCAGAAGCCTGTGCAACAGAGCCAGAATCCTATACAATAGAACGAGAATGCAAATTTAATGAACTAAAGGAGAGACTCAACTTGAAGAGAGTGAGAGCAGCAATACATTAAAAAAAATCATTTGAGAATTTGAGTCACACAAGAAAAACTGTCAGCACATGCAGGCAGTGGTTTGAAAATTTTAATCACCATTGAAGTTACAACCAATGTTGCGAATACCGTACCGGATTTGGTACCGGATTGAATTCTGGTACGGTACGGTACTGTATCGGTACCGGTTAATACCGGATACCGTTTCGGGTAATTTTTTAAATTTATGAAATAGTCCCTGAATTTTTTTTTAAATTACAAAATAGTCTGTTGTCATATTATACAGTTGTACTCTGTCTCCAAAAATCATAATAATAAATAATAATCCCAATTTAATTTAATTTATA
>JAOTAY010000001.1:15614861-15631242 GCA_025629805.1 Erythroxylum baracoense
ATAATAATAATAATAATAAAGAACATCATAACATAAAATAACATGAAATAAAGTCCTATGCTAATATAAAAATTGGAAACAAAATGAAATAAAAATGAAACATATAATAATACCTAGGTTGCCTCCCAAGAATTTCTTATTTAACATCATTAGCTCAACGTACCCTTTATATTTACCATCAACCTAGGCCTATAATTAGTGGCTTGCTTTCACCTGTTTCTCTACATAGTGGTTTAGTAACCTGTGAATAAGCCACATGTTGGAAGATAATAATAAGGGCATAATTTATCAAATTAAGAATCCAGTTGACTCCATTAATACCCTTTTCGATAACAAATTGTCAATAAAATAAGGAATAATAAAACTTCTTGAATTTTTGATTGACTCAAATATTGTGTCATGTGAGAAGCAGAAATCATCCGTAGTCAAGATGACTACTAATAATTCATCAGTAGTTTCCTTATTTAACTCCTCCCCTTGTTCTTCCTCAATCACCTTTGTTTACTCTTCTACTTTCTCCTCTTTGACAAGGTTTTCCTCCTCTTCTTCTTCCTCTATCATCTTTTGCCACTCTTCACTTCCTCTTTTTGGACAGAGGCTTCCCCCTCTTCTTCTTCCTCTACTTTCTCTGTCATCTGTTTGTCTTTCTCTTCTAAAGCAACAATTACCTCCTCATCTTTTTGAAATGCAACTTCATTTATGAAGTTGACCTTTGTCTCTTCTTCATTCTGAGCCATTAATAAACTCAAATAATATGTTATATTCAGCTCAGTGTATTTGGGTGAAGAAAGTCTCTCTTTAAATTTACGTTGGTGACTGCATTCTCATCAATACTCAAATACTAACTTGAAAGACCACTCTAGTGATTACATTCTCATTAATACTCAAAAAGATCCATAAGCATAAGGGATACACCTGTGTGTTATCCTCACATTTTGTATGGGCATATAATATGTGATAATATACCATTAATAAATGCAAAAGCTGGATGTATATTCTCATTATCACATACTAGTGCTGAAAACATTATCAACGAACTTTACTTGAGACTTTCTTTCTCGAAAAATCCCAATTAGAGTGACTATCATGCGATATCGAACACTAAACTTACCCATGAGACAAAAATCTCGTGTATCTCCCCCAGGTCAAGGTCGAAGCATGAAAATTCAGTCAATACTGGCTTTAGAATGCTTTATTTCCTTTTTTAAGTTAAAATTCATTTATTACCAATGTAATAAATCTAGAAAAATTAAAAACTCTCTTTATGAAATCCACAGACCCGAAAACTGAACTAAAATGACCTGTGCTATCATTACAAAAAAATTTAAATCTTTTTTTAATTTTTTTGGTTGACTTCATGTATTGTAGCGTCGACGTTAGCGTAACGTCAGACTGACGTCATAGTGCGTATGGAGCTTGAGGGCACATACGTTAGCGTGCCCAGGTCCTGATGGCATGTATGACACATGCACCTTATGCACACATATGTGCTTCAATGTTTTGGAGCATGTATCACACGCACTAGACACGTGTCCTCACCCACGCATGCCATGTGTCGAGACATGTGGTCTGTGCATACAATGCACGCACCTTTCCGACCGCCTCCTGGCGAGTACTATTCACGAGCTAGCGCATATATCATACGCACAACATGTGTCCTTCATCCCGCTATGGCACCCGTTGTTTGTTTGTTTGGCCATGTGCCAGAGACACCGCCTCTGTATGTGCACTATGCACATGCTCGATGGTCTCTCGCATCTTGTCAAAAAATGACAAATTTTGGCAAGTTTTAGGTGGGTTTTTTGCACTTCAAAGTTCATTATCAACCTGTTTTTTAATGCTAACCACATGTAACATATATTCAAGCATCCAGATGTAAGAAAAAAACTGAAAAATGGATTATTTTTCTTCAAATTCTTTATGAAGAAGAAAAAACCAAAAAATCTTCGTTTTCGTTCATCCCATCATGTAACCGCTCTGATACCACGTGTATTGCATAACACAAGCCTTAGTTACACATCTCAGATCTAACGTGAAAGGGAAAAATGAAGAAATGTGAAAAAACCTAATTTTGGATCTATGACTTTAAACGAGCTTTTCAAAGCCGAAATGAGCGTTATTCTACTAACACCTTCACGAGAGTTGCTCACTGAGAGTTAGTTAACGTCTTTCTGTAGCTTTCTTAATACTTGAACCTCTGAATGAGTCAGAGTATTTGTATGTTCACAATTTTCTTAATCAGCTATAGCAGACCTTAACCTTATATTTATATAGCATCCATATCGAGATTCCCTATCACAAGCCCAATATAGATTTGGTTCACACTAATTAAGGTCCATTGTTCTCATTGGACTTTAGCCTACTAACCCAGATCCTTTATTGGGCTACTTTATTACCTTTATTTAGATCAAACTTGAGTAGTTTAATCGATAAGTTATTTAAAAACATTAAAATGTAATTAATTGTTGTCCACCCCACAGGAAAATATCTAACACTTTGAGCATTTTATCCTCTAGAGTATGTGTCCTTTAAGCACGTG
Organism: Erythroxylum baracoense; assembly: GCA_025629805.1. Taxonomy (NCBI): domain Eukaryota; kingdom Viridiplantae; phylum Streptophyta; class Magnoliopsida; order Malpighiales; family Erythroxylaceae; genus Erythroxylum; species Erythroxylum baracoense. The sequence continues at coordinate 15,617,401 of JAOTAY010000001.1, forward strand.
AATCATAATAGATATGGTGTACAATTTAGAAAATAGGAAAATTCACTTTAGAGAGTCGTCGTTGTGCATAATACTGACTTATTGAGTTCTTAACTAATAAGGAAGATATTTCCTTATTATCTTCTATATATTTTCTTATATATGAATGACGTGCAAGTGAGATAGAAGTGACGGGTTTTGAGGGGGCTTGGGAAGAAATTATACCGGATCCAAGTGAGCCCATACAATTAGGATATCACATCTCAGGGTTATAATTCTTATTTTTGTATATAACTCACTTCATCCTTATGTTTTTTTTTCATTGTAAGATTACTCCGCTTGTGAATATCCAAATCTCCCCCTTATAAGTGAATGTATATATATATTAGACTAGCTCCTCCTTAACTCATACCTCATGAAAAACCATTTAAGTTACTCCGTAAATCACCCATTCATCTAACACAAATGTATGAATTTTTATTCATCAAACCTAGCTTTGATATTAAGGAAGGTTTTTGAGGGGGCTTTAAAAAAACTGGACCAGATCCAATTGAGCCTATATACAATCATGACATCATATCTCAACCTAAGACTTTAAGGCAATAAATTATGAGTCTTATCTTTGTATATAACTCATTTCATCCTTACGTCTCTTTCCGATATGAGATTACTCTAATTGTGAATTTCCAACAAGTACTTCTTCAGTCTTTGGCTTGGTTTTCTTTTCAAACCCCAAGTCTCTGTCCTCAATTTCTCTACTAGGTAATCAAGCATCGATCTTTTTCTATGTATATACTCTACTGGGTTTTATTATTTTGGAGTTCTTTGACTTTCATGTGAAAGATTGGTTCTTTAAGACTATCGACTTTAGTTTGATAATATGAAGTATGATTGGATCTAGTCTTGTTCTTGTGCTAATGATCCGTGGCTTGTTTTTGATTGCTTGATCTGTAGTTCCTGAATGTAGATCTGTGCTGGATTGTCATTTGGTTTTGATAAAAGATTCTGTCTTTTGTTTCACTTCGTAATCGAGTTCATTAGCTGATGTTTGTGTGTGATTGAAAGTGAAGTAACTTGTGTAGAATCAAGATTCAGATTTTGCTTTGCTGGGTGATGAATTGTTTAAATTTTTATTCTTTTAGAGATAAAAGTAGTTTAAGTTTTGTGGAATTTTGGTTGGTGATAGTGTTGATTTAAATCCAAGCTCCCATGTCTTGATAAATAACGACATTCACTCCTCTTTTAAGGTATGCTTCTTGATTAAGCAATCTCTTCTACTGTGGTGTTTCCTGGGTTTTGTATTTTCTGAAATTTCTATTCTTTATAATTTTTTGGTTTTGATATTAGCTTCTTTGTGTGATTTAAGGTTGAATGCTTTCTGGGTTTTATTATTTTGATCTCTTTGTATTTGATATTGTTGAGTTTATGTCAAGATTGAATTTTTATGCTTAATGATCTTATGTTTTCATTTTGGGAGATCTTCTCTTGATCTTTCACTTCAAGAGATCCCATTTCTTTGCTCTGCCTTCATGACTCTGGTAAGACTTAGATCTGTACAATCTTATGAGGAATTACTTGGTTTATTTTCATTGCACTTGGTTTTGTCCTACTTGTTACAATGAACTATTGCAGTTTTTTTTGGTTTAACGGTAGATTTATGCATACAACCAAATGGTCAATGATTTGGTGATTTTAAAAACTTTTCACATTCATATCTTCTTGATATTTTTTTTGTTAAAGTTCTAATTTTTGATATCTAGATTGTTGTGGTTCCTTTGACACATATTTTTGGTAAATGTTTTATTTTTATTGTATTGTATTTTATTTTATTTTATTTTATTTTATTTATTTATTTATTTTAGTTTTATTTATTTGCTCTCTTTAATGTGTATTACTTATTTGTAGTTTTTTTGTTGTATTATTATTAGACTACGGATTTTTTTTGGTCACATTTGCATGTGAGTTTATCGGAAACAATCTCTCTACTCTATAGGAGTAAGACTGCGTACTATCAGATCTCCCCAGACCCTGCATTAATGCGAGATTCGGACTGAATGTGATGATAATGATGATGATACTAAATAAGAGATTCCTAAGACATAAAACCTCAACTTGTAATTGACATGAAAATGTCTCCCAAAGTAATCGTTAAGCGTGGTAAGAAATCATCCTATTTCAAAACATATAACTTTAGAACATGTCAAGAATCTGTTAAGAGTTAAATGGTGATTGATCACCATCTTTCATATTTTCTATAATCTCATCATGAATTTTCAAGGAGTCCTCAGTGTTAAATGCCAAAACTACATAGGACGATTGGCGGTGAAGACGAAGAAAGAAGATGACCACGGTAAAGAGGGATTAAGAAGACGATGTTCGAGAAAGAAGACAAACGGCGAATAGGAAAATTGGCGACAATTCATAGGATGGCCAAATGTTGGTGAAGATGACAATGATGGGAGGATAGTAAAATGAGAGGGATTTATAATTTTAGAGTTAGCGATATTTAAAATTAGGGGTTTAAAAATTAAGAATTTAGTTTAACTAATTTTAATAAAGATATTGAAATTAAGAAAATAATTTGATTAATTAATAATTACGATTGGTAAATATAAAAAATTATACATTTCTATTACATCATTAATGATATGATAAATAACTAACGGAGTCAAGTATTCGTTAGATTTTCTGTCTAAACATTTTTTAAGTTTAATTTGAACATCGTGAAACATTAAGTTACAACTTATTTACAGATGTAAACATTAGGATGATTTCATCAACTTAATAAACTTGTTATCGTGAAGAGATAATTATGGTACTTGGTCAAACATTCAAACAATCACTTCCCTGACATTACACATCCAACAACAATTTTAAAAGATGGAAAGGGAAAAAGAGATTATGCAACCATTCTGGATCGTTCGTATCATAATCGAGCAACAAGATTAACAAAAGCCTCCACATATCCCCAACCATCATCAATATCCGGCCCCACCCAATAACCATTTATACTATGATTATGGGTACTTATGTTCATACGGGAAGAAAAAAATTCACTACAAAAGCAAGTTGTTGAATACCAACAAGAGCTTTGGATCAAAAGAAATTGACACCTATTTCTGTTGTAGATAGCAAGATGGCTGGCTGCAGCACATGAAATTGATATTGTCAGTTAGAAGGGAAAAGTAGACTAAATAAAATTGTAACGTATGTCTATCTACTGCAGCATTAGAAATTCACCCATAAATTCAATTAGATTATAAAGGTTTCCATGACACTCAGATTTTCGCTTCTATATTAGCAAGTTCCTTTGCACAATGAAAAACAATACAGTTACAGCCGAGGTGCTTGAGAAGACATTGAGAAACTAGTGTGTAGATAAGCACAAATCATAAGGTTACAAAAAATTCAGCTAATCAAACCACGTGATCGATACTGTTTTGGGCCAAGTATCATCCTTTCTTGCAAAGTTGGCATCGATAGCTGCTCTAGATTTAGAAGAAAGCAAAAGTTAAAGAAATGATTTGACAGGACAACATTGACTTTACATTTTACACATATACAGTACGCAAAGTTTCTCCAGTAAGGATCACTTTCCATACATCTCAAAGATGAATACAGTTAACCTGATGTCAACTTTCAAATGAACTCCAGTCAAACATAGTTTTCAATGAAGTGGTAACTTCCTATATGATGTTTTTTATGCTGAGCCCGGGGCCAGAAAACTATATTTATGTTTCTTGATTGTCACATAAAATTACATAGATTCAGGCAGATTAGAAGAGGGTACCAGTTCCATTGGTTGCTTTCCTTGGAATTATGGCCAAAGCTCCTTTCTTCTGTCATAATTGCTTGTCAGAACAGACATCAAACTTGTAAATGAAAGAGCAACAGAGATCAGGCAGCCCAACTACCAACAGATATTGAGTCTATCATAACTGAAACCATGACTAATGAATCAAATATGAGTATTGAAACATATAATTTGCCATAATGAGAACACAAGAAGGTAACAAAGAGATGGACTCATTATGAGAATATGAAGAGTAGGTTGTTTCTTATTTCAATGACCAACAAATTTCATGTCCCAAATATTTGGGAAAAATTGTCCAATATTATATATGAATCTTACGCAGGTATGCTCCATCTGCAATCAATGTAATTGATAAGACCATAATCCATGTAAGGATAGTATAGAAGGAAGAGAAAATTAGCAGGACTTAAGTCACTCAATTATGTGTAAAAGTTTCACCTAAGCATTCATTAAATAAACATGCAAGAACTTGATGCCCAGAATGAATAAACAGTAACACGGTGTTACACTCTGGCCATAGTCAGCTTCTAATGGCGTTGCATTGCAAAACCTTGAGGAATTAAAATCGTATCTGATTGATGACAGGAAAGGACTTAACCCTGAAATTTCGGATGGTAATGGATCTTGTCAATGATTTGGACCAAAAATGTAAAGTTTTCATGTCCCACAATTTGTTAAAAGGTTGCAGCAACAACATAGTCCCTGTACAGCTTCCCTTACAAGTAATAATTAGGAAGTATATAATCCAAACAAAAATATAATTCTGGTGATGCTTCTCCGAGAACCATAAGACTCCCGCTGGAGAAACAAGATATAATTTCCCACGCTCGCTGATGGCTCAGGCTAGGACATTTAATAAATCAGAACAAGCGAAAACAAATCCAAGACTAACTTCAAGCAACCTAGTCCCTAATTCATTCCCCATTGCCCATCTATACGCTAGAGTCATAACTACCTTCAGTATAAGCAATAGGGCATAGACAAACAGCAAAACACGTTGTTAATAATAAGAAAAAATCAATTCCAAGTCGATGGAACAATTCAAAGACGTCTAAGACATGTCTAAACCGCCATCAGCACTTAAATTCAGTACAATTTGCTCCAAAAAAGAAAAAAAAAAGTTCATACTTGCTTACCTGCGTCAAGAATATCCATTACCCACTACTCAATAAAATGATTTTTTGTGAAAAAGAAAGTTAATCAATAGAAAGATAAAAAATAAAATGCAGTAAACAAAGTAAAGGAATAATTACGTGAATACGGGAATTAGGGGCTGAGAAAGGCGTATATAAACCAGATAAAAACAGGGACGCCATTTCAGCTCCAAGGCGTAGGTGTTTGTGGGGGTTCTTGAAGGGCTTTGGCTACCTAGTTCGTTGGATTTGGAAGTTAGTACAACGCCATCGTTCGACTGATAGCCATATTTTGTTATTTTTTCAAAATTGAAATCAAATAGGTTAGACAGCAACAACGTTGCGAATACTGTACCGGATTTAATATTGAATTGAGTTCTAAAACGGTACTGTACTGATACTAATTAATACCGGATACCGTTTTAGGTAATTTTTTAAATTTATGAAATATTCTTTGAATTTTTTTAAAAATTACAAAATAATCCATTATCATATTATACAATTGTACTCTGTCTCAAAAATCATAATAATAAATAATAATCTCAATTTAATTTAATTTATAAAATTAATTTAATAATTATTAATAAAAATAATTATATTTAAATTATATTTTTAAAATATATAAATTTCAAATAAATTTTTATTTAATAGTTCATAATATATAAAATAAATATTAGTTTATAAATAATAATTTTTATTTTATTTATTTTTAAAATAAGATATTTTTAATAATACTTTATTAATAAATATTATATAAAATATTAAAAATAATTTATTTTTAAGTTTTATTTAATTTATAATTATTATTAGTAATAATAAGAATATTTATTATTATTTAAAAACAAAAATTCAAAATTCAAAATAATTATAAAAGTTGAAATAAATAAAATAACTAATTAAAAAACTTTGAAAAAAGGGGGGAAAGAGAGGTAGGAGAGAGGGAGGGAGATTTTAAAATTTTTTGAAATTTTTGCATAAAAGTCCCCAGTTTTTTAAAATTTCCAGTACCGGCCGGTATTTGACCGATATTTTGAATACCGCCGGTACCAGCTGGTACCGACCGGTATTTACATCCGGTACCATAACTTGAATTTCGGTACCGATTTTGGTCTGGTACGGTACGTACCGGCCGGTACATAACAATGGTTACAACACTTCTATTCAAAATTTTCTTCTTAGAAGCAAAGAGCATCATGATCCATGCTCAATCAAGCCTGGGAAGTCAAAAAATCAGCTGATCCTTCAATTGGGAGCTCCATAATGATGAAAACCATCAATTCTCTATCAAAGTTATCGGACGCAGGAATTTCTGCCTTGATGCGGCTGAAATCCTGTTAATTTTGCGGTTGTAAGTATTTATAATTTAGTCAATGACACAGAATAAGAAACTGTATATTTAGCATTAAATTCCTAAGTTTTTGCTTTTATCACCTATAAGTAGTATTTTTGTATGAAGTAGTCCTAAGAACACAGTGAATATTGAATCATTTGTTTCAGCTTATATAGTATCAGAGCAGGGACTTATTCTCTGACTTTAGCAAGAAAAACATTAGTTCTTTCACTATGTCAAAACCTCGGGTTCTGGATCATTAAATACTTTTCACTTGTTGCGAAGTTAAATATTGTGAGAGTGTTGCTTTCTATTGCAGTTAATCTAAATTAAACTCTACATCAATTAGATGTGAAAAATGCCTTCCTAAATGGAGATTTAGAAGAAGAGGTGTCTATAGAGCCTCCCCCAGGATTTAGTGAAAGGTTCGGAAAAAGGATATGCAAATTAAACAAATCTTTATATGGGCTGAAACAATCACCAAAGGGCCTAGTTTAAAATATTCGCAGGATTTGTGAAGTCTCGAGGTTTCTTATAGGGACAGTCTGATCATACTATATTCATAAAAACTTCTGCAAAAGGAAGGACAAAAACTCTAATTATGTATGTAGACGACGTTATCCTAACTGGCAATGATTTTGAGGAAATTGAAATTCTTAAAAAGAATCTCTCAAAGGAGTTTGAAATCAAAGAACTGGGGTATCTTAGATACTTCCTAGGGATAGAAATTGCGATATCTAAGAAGGGCATAGTAGTCACCCAACAAAAGTAAATCCTGGACCTTCCAGAAGAAATTGGGATAAGTAGATGCAAACCATCAGATATTCCTATAAAATTCAACTCAAAGTTGGATGAAGTTAAGGAAGGAGTTCCAGTAGATACAGGTTGATATCAACGACTGGTAGGAAATTTAATCTCTTTATCTCACACCAGACCAAATATTTCCTTTCGTGTCAGTGTAGTAAGTTAGTTTATGCATACTCCCTAAGAAGAACACTTAGGAGCAGTGTACAGAATCTTAAGATACTTAAAAGGGACTCCAAGGAAAGGATTATTCTTTAAGAAAAGTGATCAAAGGAGAGTTGAAGTCTACACTGATGCAAACTAGGCAGGGTCTCTTACAGACAAAAGATCAACTTTTGGGTATTGCACATATTTATGGGGAAATCTATTAACCTGGAAGAGTAAAAAACAAAGTGTGGTTGTTAGAAGTAATGCGGAGGTAAAATATAGGGCAATGACTCAAAGAATTTGTGAAATAATTTGGCTTAAAAGAGTAATGGAAAAACCTAAGAAACCAGTGGAGCACCCAATGAAGTTGTTTTGTGGCAACAAAGCAACTATCAGTATTGCCAACAATCCAGTTCAACATGATTAAACGAAGCATGTGGAGATTGACAGACATTTTATAAATAAAAGCTTGAAACTGGACTCATTTGCATACCATTTGTACCTTCAACAAAAGAAGTTGCTGATGTCTTCACCAAAGGGCTACTAAGACAAAAATTTAAGTTCTTTGTAAGCAAGTTGGGAATGATCTATATCTATGCACCAACTTGAGGAAGAGTGTTGATATTATAAAAGTAACCAGCTATTAGCTAATTCTCTATAGATTATTAATTGATATTCTATTAATTTGTAGAGATTGTCACTTAGAGAATAAATAGATTCTTACTAACTTACAGAGGTAATTAAGGTTGTAGTGTCCATATATTCCTTCTACTATTCACAAAAAGATTAAGGAAAAAATTTTTTGTCTTCTTTCTTCAGGTTCACATAATTTGAGGGAGTTTTAACTTTTAAAGAATTGTCGAACATGCTTTCTATGAGTTGACATGTAATTTAGTTTTTGGAGCACCTTATGAACGAGAGTCATTGATGCCCAATTTCTTTGCAATATTAAAAAGTGTTTCATTTCACTCTAGGCTGTTGAATATTCTTCTAGATGCCCTTCCAAAATGTGCCGTCATGGTGAATCAAAGCTCTGATACCCAATTTGATGTAGGACAAATAGAAGAAGTATTAACAAGTAGCTAGAATCGCGAAATTAGGAGATATGGTTGATATTAGGCTGCCGGAATTTCAAGTTTCAGTGCTGGATTTCAGGTAAGAATGTTGAACTTTCAGATTTGGTATAGTTGGGCTTTTAGGATTTGACCGCTGGAAATTTAGGCTTAAAAGTTCATGATTTAATATGGCTGAAGGTTTAAGAGGTTAGAATTAACGTTAGGTTTGCTAAAATTTAGTAACATAAAGAATGAAGGGTGGGAAACCAAGAATCACTCTCAAGGTCTAAGAATCCCTCTTAGAAGAAAACATCACACTTTTTAGTTAAATACTCAAGTTTGAAAAAAAAAATTTCAGACTTGTTAATCTTAAAGGGCTGAGTATACACATATTTATAGAGAAATTATTAGAACACTTATTCAAGTAGGAAAGGGTTCCTAACAAATTTAAATCCTATTCTAACAAAAATCCTATAGATTTAAGTTCTAAACAACTAGGTTAACACATCTAAAAATAGAATAACATATTTAACTCACTACTATGTCTTATCTAATAAGGAATCCTAACATAATCTAAATTTAAGTCCTTATCTTTATTGTCAACTCAATTCTTAATCCTCATCCCACCAAATTAAGGCTTTTGGTTGACTAATTTTTTCTTTTTTATTTCTTCTATAGACTTTAAGCTCTATTGCATGACACCTCCACTTAAGATTATCCCTTTTTGATAAGTGGAGCAGATTTAGTGCTTGGAATTAAGTGGCTTGCTTCTTTAAATACAGTGTAGGCCAACTAGAATGAGATGTTTCTAATTTTTAATCTTAATGGGAAGCGATATAAGCTCCAAAGGGTAACACAAAAGTCAGATGTGGAGGTAAACTTCAATATCTCTCAAAAGAAGCCAAATTTCCTAGTAATCCTCCTCCTAAATTCAAAAATTGCTGCAAAATTTTAAAATGATTTTTGAAGGATATCCTTCCACCTTTATCACCACCACCACAGTCACCCCATTCCTCTACTTCCCAATTTAAGACCACCAAAGATCTGTCCATATCGTTATCCTTCCTTTCAAAAATCTGAAATTGAGAAGCAAGAATCAGAGTAAGCTTAAATCACGTATTATTAGAACAAGCACCAGCCTTTTTGCGAGTCCCATTCACCTTGTTAAAAAGAAAGACAACACCTAGCGTATGTGTATCTATTATAGAAGCCTAAACCAAATCAACATTCCAGACAAATACCCAGTCCCAAACATCAACAAGCTTCTTGACAAATTACATGGTGCCTCTTTCTTCTCAAAGTTGATTTACATTCAAGTTACCACCAAATATGCATCAACCTTGCAGACATCCACAAAACTACTTTTCGCACCGATTCGAGCCATTATGAATTCACTGTGGTGCCCTTTGGCCTCACCAATGCTCCATCGACCTTCCAATCAGCAATGAATGATCTATTCTGACCATCTTTGCAAAAATTTATTCTCGTATTCTTTGAGGACATCTTGGTATACAACCCATCTTTCATCTAACATCTTAATCATCTACACCTTATCCTTAACTTCTCCAAGATAACCACTCCTATGCCAAGGCATATAATGTTTATTTAGTCAGACCAAAATTTCTTTTTTTGCGCATGTGGTTTCAACCAAAGGTGTTGCTGTTGATCAAGATACGATTCAGGCAGTTTTGGGGTGGTTGATACCAACTACCGGATTTTTGCGGTAGTCGGTATCAATTTTTTTGGGATTAACAAGCTACTACCACAGGTTTGTGCGGAGTTGTAGAATGATAGCCCAACCACTTATTGATCTCACTAAGAAGAATACTTTTAACTGGTCTCCTACAGCAAAGAAGGCTTTCCAACAACTCAAGCTATCTTGATTGTTTATGTAATGTCATGAAGTGCTAATAGCATGGAATTGAAAGGTTTGAAGAAAAGCTTGTTGCATATTTTGAGATGAAAGACCTCGAAAATTAAATTTTTTTTTGTAATAGAGTTTGCTAGATCCAAGGAGGGATATCTTTGTCACTCAATGCAAGTATACACTTGACTTGCTTCATGAAACAGGATAGCTTGAATGCTAAGGTGTTGAAACACCAGTTGAGCCTAACCTAAACCTTCAGCATTCAAAAAAGGAAGGTGTGATGAATATATATCAGTTTCAAAGATTGGTTGGAAGATTGATCTACTTATCTATACAAGTCTAGAAATAGCATTTGCACTAAGCAAAGTTAGTCAATTTTTGCATTCACCATGAAAAGAACACTTTGAAGCAGCATACAAGATACTGAGGTACCTAAAGGAAACCCCTGGTAAAGGTCTGTTTCAGAAAACAAGGACATCTTCAAATAAAAATATATACAACTGCAGATTGGGCTGGAAGCATAATTGACTGAAAGTCTACTTCAAGTTATTGTGCCTTTGTTGGAGCAAATTTTGTGACTTGAAGGTTTAAAACATAGACATAGTAGCTAGAAATAGTGCTGAAACGGAATTTAGATCTTTGGATCACGAAATTTGTGAAGCTAAGCAGAATAAGAGATTATTGGAAGATTAAAAAATTTCAATTATATCACCAATCAAAGCGTACTGTGACAACAAGGCAGCAATTGCAATTACATATAATCTTGTTCTTCATGATGGAACTAAACATAAGGAAGTTGACAAGCACTTTATCAAGGAAAAAACTTGAAAAGGGACTGATTTCTATGATTTATTATTGCTGAACAAATAGCTTTTCACAAAGGGACTTAACAAGAAACAGTTCAACTACCTAATTAGCAAGCTGGCCATGGAAGACATATGCAAGCCAGCTTGAAGGGAAATATTGGAAGCACGAATTTTTGCCTTGATGTGGCTGAAATCCTGTTGATTTTACAGCCGTAAGTATTTAGATTTTAGTCAATGATACAAACTAGTAAACTGTATATTTAAAAATTTAGAGATTATTAAGTTCCTAAGTTTATGTCTTATATCTCCCATAACTAGCACTGTTTTATATAGTTTTAAGAACATAGTGAATAACTGAATCAATAGTTTCAGCTTATAAAAGTGCTTTGGTCAATAGTTCACAAAGAAAAGCTTTTCAAGGAAAGGCAAAGATCAAATGTCTAACAAAGACTTCAAAATTCTTTGACTAAAAGAAAGTAGCACCTCACAGAATTGTCAATAAATAAAATCAAAGGATTGATACCATTTCCTTCCTTGGAGTACGCTTCCTCCTAACTAGAGTTTTGGGGGTTTCATCAGGTAGATTCCCATCTCTATTTGATGATTTAGTTATCTGCACAGTGATAAAAGGAAGATAAAAAAATAATGTGCCCAACAAAACTTGGAGCTCTTGATTTTGAGAAACATGCGTCACAAGGATGCCCATAATGTTTATATGTACCTTATCAAGTGTCGCAGCAGTATCCCCGTGAGAAGTATCATTCACATACATCCTAGTTGTGTTACGTCTTTGGACAGACAAGCTGCCTTTACTCATGCTCTTTACCTGTACGTCAACTGAGTCATATAATGGTTTTTCCTCTTCAGACTTCACCACTGGTGCTATATGCCCTGGGGTCAGAGAAATCCGCTCAACATTCTTGGCAGAATCTCCTGCTTCCCTTGAGATCTTTCTTCGTTTCACCTCAGTTCTTTCTTTAAATTGCTTTCCTAGAATAACATTACCAGATTTTGGAGATTTCTCCCCACCCAGAGAACTCAATATCTCACCTGTTGATAAAGACATGGAATCAGGTTCATTCACAAATTTCCCCTTTCTTTTCCGACCTCTTATTGAAAGAATTTCCTCCAGAGGGCTTTGTTTTGGCAATGATGATGAAGCACCAATTCCACTAATTTTTGGTCTAACACTGGCAGGTTCTGCGCCACTCATATGCAGGGATGAAAGAGCTGCTTTCTTGAGAACCAGATTTCCAGAAGGTGAAGTGGAGTGAATTTTTCCTTTATGAGGTATTTTATAATTTTTCCTTCCTGAGCGAACCCAAGAATGATCATAGCCCTCTTCTGGATTCATCAAAGAATTAGGTTTTCTTCCCCTCTTCTTTGCAGAAGTCTGTGGCTTTACTCCCAGCTTCACTACAGGTTCAGCATAGCCGCCTCCTTCAGTAATAAAATCTTGGGCAAGAGAACCACGCTTCAGCATGCTTGAAGAATTATCATTGGCAAAGGTGTTAACCTTTCCTGTTGAGGCAGTTACCACCCTTCCTGTTGAATTGGAAATTCCATCTACAGCTTGAAAATTTTCTCCAAGACGGGTATCATCTGGTGATGAGCCTTTAATCATCTGACCAACAGAGATTTGCATTTGACAAAGATGATTTAGTCAAGCCTTAGTTCAAAGACTCCGAACTAATGTAATAAGACAACAACTGCCAAATTGTTTCCTGATTGCTCAGGAAAATAGTGATCATCATTCAACAAGTGCAATCCTTCCTTTTCAATATTTTTTAAAATTACTTAAGCCATGCTAGTAAAGATGTAAATCAAACCAAATAGGAAACAATGTGTGATTTTACCAGGGGAAAAGTTTGCAAATTCTCCACAAAATACAGTGCAAAGGAGGTGTTAAACTTCTAGGTGAATGGGACATAGGACCAGCCATGACAAGATTGTATTAGTCGTACATCAGTAGTAGATTCCTATTTGGATTGCCTTATTTACACTAGTATTGTTTGTGAAATGCAGAACAGTTTTGCACTACATGTCATCTTCTCCCATTATACATTCACAGGGGAGAACAACTACAATTTATAGAAATCAGGGATCTGATCCTTCTCAAGCAAATCTAGTATCAAAAAAGAGAGAAAATGTTAAGACTTTATTCAGAAATGAGGTAAACTTTTAGTCCCGTCTGTAAACCAACGATGCATAATAAAACCAATATGTTTCAACAATTACTAGGTTTACAATAACAGGAAAATACCGGATGTTTCTCAGAATGATTAACATGATCATGCTTAAGGGTATGCGACTCATCTTGGCATATAGAATCGACTATCGGAGTATATTCATCCAAAGCTACTCCAAGAGACAGCACTGCTTCCTTGAGGTAAGGTTTAAGTTTGGTAAAACAGTTAGTTAATACTTTCTCTCCAAGCTTCCATGCGATGGGAGAAGCACTCTGAATCACAACATATGTCAAATCAACAACCACCATCAGGATGACCAATAAAATGTTAAAGTAATACATATCAGGAAAATGCATCTACCTGACTTTCTTTTCTTGCATTGGCTAATAGAGGGGCAATAAGATCCATCGATATGTCTTCACTTTCCTCTATCACCCAGGTCATTATTGTTTCCATGGCAAGCAATACGTTATGTGGATGATTGGGTCTTCAATTTCATGACACAGATGAAACATAAATAGGAAATGATATCAAGCCCTGTACCACTGCTTAAGCACTATAACAACCACAAAACTATTAAGCATAGGTGACCAAATCTAAGCACAAGGAAAATGGGAAGAAGCCTAAATGATGCAGAATGTAAAATAGCATATTCAGGGGTATTTTAGTAAATTCCAGAATTGTTGGAATTTCTGAAATAATTATATTTCTGTTTTAG
>JAOTAY010000001.1:15631342-15664851 GCA_025629805.1 Erythroxylum baracoense
TCTACCCTTCAATTCCTAATATTAACCCACCGAAATATCCTAAACACCCAACCTCTAAGCTGTCCTACATCACTAAACTTGCATGGGATTTATGAATACAAAAAAACTATTATAGATTAATAATGCTGGGACCATACAAAATGTATTAATTAAAAGAGAATATTAATTAATTGAGAATTAATCTAGCCTATTAGATCAAGTTGGAATGATAATATAAAGATCATTAATTTATCGACCATTAATTTATAAAGGTTTTATTATACTTCACTATATCAATCTAGGACATGTATGTCTCAAAAGTCTAAGGATCACTTGAACCCTATCCCAGAAAAAGCCCTACGAATAAATAACCCATATCCATATGCATTCTTTTGTCATGATGTTAGTAAAACTTTCATTAGGACTGGGAAAAGAACAATAAAGTGCTCAAACACCCTTACTATAAATGTTCAATAATAAATTGCCTCAGTTGTGTATTTCATTGCTGCACTTGGTTTTACAGAACTTATCTTTTCCTTATAAAACAAAAAGCATTTTGCACTATGTACTCCTATTTAATTTAGGTGCAGATAGTCAAGATAAAGGAAACCCCTAATATGAAAATGAAAGAGTGTCATTACCTACTGAATTACAGAAACTAAACAGTTGTCAAAACCTCCAATGACATGGAGAAGGTACATCTTTCCCTTGCTCTGTATGTTTTGGAGGCACAACCATATACATGGAATGAAAGGCCAGAATCATATTATACTCATCATTTTTTTTTGCCGCTGATGATTAAATAATATAGATATCAAATTCTATGTTTAACAAATGAAGCTATAGATGCTATAACAAAACTTCATAAAAGTCATCCCATGCACTCTTCGAGAAAAGGGTGCTTCCGGTTCTGTCAGTACTTGATAATCAATTTGGTTAATATATAATAAACATTTTAACAATGTAATCACATACAAATATAGCCTGATAAGGGGGTCCACTTGCAGTGTAATACATAAATGTGAGACAGGTCACAGAGATAAACGTTTGAATGGACTAAAATTTTATTTTCTGATCTAAGACTTTCCATTACACATATTCAAAATTTTATTTTCTGATCTAAGACTTTCCATTAAACATATTCCTAATCATATAAACAACACCACACCTGCAATGCAGGATAAATTCGACCAAGTGAATGGCAGTTTACAGGGCTCTTACCTTATTGTCTTCAGAAATTTCTGGAACATTTCCACAGTAAGTTCATGCAACTCGAGGTCCAGCATCACCAAACAGGAACGTACCTTCGCCATAGTATCCAGAATTGAAACTGCCTTTGCATAAGAATGACCAGAAACATAGGACAATTTTTCGAAAGCCGCTACTATCAATTGAAAAATTTCCTATACACCAATGAGAATGTAAATCATATAAGAATCCCCAAGAACCAAACATGAATCCTGATTGAATCCATTTTATTATTGAGAGCACCTTCATCTGGTTGTCATTATAAGGAGCATCTGGCGCTGTTATTCTTGTTATCTCACTAAGGCACGATGCAACTGAAACTTTCACAACTGAATCTGAGTGCCTCAAAAGGGAACCAGATATTAATGCTTTCATTGGTGGCAGAAGGGCATCTTGCATCGATCTTGATGGTGCCTGTTCCACATATATGAGCAAGCGCTCTAGTTTCTAAAAGAAAAAAAATGAAACAAAGAGTGGAACTGTCACATTATGACATCTGGAAAAACAAGAAGGAAAGTGAAATGTGTACCTGTCGCAAAATTGGAAAAGAAAAACTCAAAATGCAGTAGAAGACATGCACAGATAAGTTTACAAAAAGATGATAACAAATATTACCAACAAGTAATAATAAATGAAGCACAGAGACCCTTTATGGAATCTGGAAAGCTTCATTTTACCGAGCCAAAAGCAAGAAGATGAATCTGTTCAAGATGGAGCCTTATTTTATATCCATTGAAGAATAAAAGGGGCACTCGTATCCATCATGTGCTAGTTGGATCTCCTGTATGATTTATTATACTATGCACACCAGTAAGTATCTTGACTGCACAGAGAACTTTGTATCACAGCTATATCTCAAGCTTTTTATGCCACGCTGTCAATGTACTTAGAATTGACGTGATGGTAAGTTCAGATAAGTCATCTTGTTTGCCCACTTCTGCTAGTACCCACAACTTCTTCTCATTCACATAATTGATTTTCTTATACTGTTTGTAAAATCACGAAAAGAAACCTACATCTTTCGTTTGAACATTGACAACAGAAAACTCACACAAAAAGACTGCATGCATAGGAACACCAAATGCATGCGGTTACTACCCTTTGATACAAGTACATTGCCCCAGCAATCACTGACTATAGAGTAACTGGATCACACACACAAGAATGCTGTAAAATAAACCAACCATGCACTGGAAAATGGAAGAATACCAGGATCGCAAAAGCACCAATGCAAAAGCTAAAATGAGAACATAAAGCTAGAAATGTGGAAGAAACAAATCCAGAACAGCAATCGCAAATCCAATTCCATGGGCTACAGTTCAACTTCAATAAGTCGGTACAAAACAGAATCCACAACAAAAGGTGGAACTACTTGAACACGTAATTCAAAATGGAGGTACCCAATAAAAAAATAAGAAGCAATCAGGATAATGAAATATTAGACCAGAAATTATCGATTGGATAGCCAGATTGATTCTATAAACACAATTCAAGTTCCAATTCCCATATTCTGACTAAAAGAAAAGACAATCATTGAAAACCCAAAAAGTTATAAAGAGACGTAGATAAGAGAGAGCGACAGGAAAGGGGCAGTACATCAAGATGATTAAGCAACTCATCGGTGGAAGACATAGGGTTTAGAAGCCTGTTCCCAGCATCCTTCAGCTGCTCCTGAATCTCAACCTCATTAATAGCCATTTCACACTTTGAGAGACGAGAGCTCGAAAACCCTAAAACCCCAGAAGAACAATAACTAGAAACTATCACTTCTACAGACTTCTCTGAGCTTTTTGCATGCCTTCCTCAAAAGACAAAACCCACAACAGATTTTGTTACAACTCAGCAAACCTAAGGAAGGTGCTTCTATCAATGCGTAAAGCATGCAAGCGGAGGTTACTAAACAGCAATTTCAGATTTGCCCATAAATTTACTAAAGTACAGCGTATTGGGGTGGTCTCGAATTCAGTGGCAATGCTATCTTGCACCGGGTATATACATAGCACATAGAGTCCTTGTAGTTCTATTACAATGGAGGAGCTTTTGGCTCTCAGTCTCAGTGGCTGATGCTTCATTTTAGCCAAGTATCGCACACATAACAGTCATTTTAACTTGTGAAAGTTACATGGCAGCCCTTGAAGAAGTGGTTTTTTCTTCACAAGTCACATTGCACGCTTGCACTGACAAGGCAACACTTTTGTCGTGTACCCAGTTCGATGATACGACCTTTTGGGTCAGCTTATGTCGCTTAAAGTTGGCAATAAAGTTCGGGGAGTTCGCAAACAAAGAACAATATAGTCAAATACTGTAAAGAGACTTCCTGAAAAATGAAGCATGTGGATGACATGAAGATTTCGTCCTTTGTGTAGGAACCAACCAAATAGCTGCCCTCAGGATTGTCTATGCTAGTGTGCAAGGAACAAGTCCATTGCTAATATAGCTTAGCTTTCCCAAAATCCTTTTAACTAATAGTCGATATTCTATGATGTGATCCATAATTCCAAATCTGTCCTATTTTTGAGAATAATTGGTGAATAAATTGACTGACACATCGTTTTTGGGGTTTATTTCAGAAGGGGACATCTTTCGTTGTGGTGGATGAGACCAATCACATCCACATTCCAAGAATAAATAAGCAATAATTCAGTAAAACATAGTTAAAATAAATGGTTCTCAACAACAATTTCACAAATTGATCGTCATCTCAAAAAGCAAACATCTCAAGTAGAAAAAATCCAAAAACTCATATTAAAAAACAAAACTCATAACAATGTTCTGCTTCTCAGTTAGCTTTGATGTGTTGTTGAACGACATTAAGACCTTCGCTCTCTTCCCCAAAATCCTGCAAACCAGTTTAGGAAGTAGAATTAGCCCAACAGGAGACACTAGAATAGCCAAAACAACACCTTAATTTAACTCATACCTTCACAACTACACAAGAGCAACCAACTACCTTCCTGGCCTTGCCCTCGGAATCAATCTTACACAACTGCAAGTAGGATCCAATAATATAGTTCCGTCAACTTTTACACAACTCACCACACAGTGATCATGAGCATAAATAAATAAATGTTTGTACCATAAAATCTGTGTCACCATGCAAACTTTGCATTGAAGAAATCCATTAATGACCTATTTTACGACTAAATAAGTTTTAGAAAAGAAATTAAATATGTAGACGAGCCCTGGAGAGAAAATTTTCTTGAGGCACCATACTCATCCAAAATGACAATATATTTTCAGATGCCTAACGAGTGATACGTAATTCAAGCAAGAACGATAGATGGTAATAATACTCATGACCAATATAAAAGTTGGCGCATTGTAATTTGACTATGTTCAATATTCATGTGTTAACACAAGTTAAAGCATGAGGCAAAACACAAATGACTCCCCAGACATGGATGCCATTCTATTAAATCCAAAAAATATCAGAACTCTCATTACATATCATTGACTACATCAACCTTGACAATTCTTTCTATAGTTTGCCGTCTGTATTTTGCCATCAATTTGAAGGTACCACTGCATCGTATATATTCAAATATTTAAATCTAGCAAAGCTGCTTAAGGTAAAGTTCATCTCAAAGGAGATATGTCTATATAGAAACATGATCCAGGAATTGTAAACTTGAGACATTAGAAGCTCTGTAAAGACATCTACAATAACTCATTAATGAAATCACGAGTCAATAAGCTGATAAGATATACTTACACCAGCCCACTCGCCAAGGGTCTTGGCACTAGGAACAGTTAATAGGCTCACACCATGATCAGCACAAAGCCCTTTGACCAGTTTAACATAGTCAGGTTGATTGCAGTCCTCTGCCAACACACAAAGCTGGGCAGCATGCTTCTCAATCACTTTTGCACCTTCATGAAGACCTTTGGAAAGGCCCCCATGAGCCAGAGACTTTCTCAATACAAGCTGCAGTGCAGTCATCAGGTCCATAGGCTCACCAAGTGGCTGAGCAGATGCGTCAACAGCAATAGTACCCTCTTCACTGCAAATTTGGAAGTTAAATCAGGACAAGAAACATGTTTTTCTTCACAGAAGTGATTAATGCTCTATTTGGACTTGACTTTTACATATATGCCTGTTTCAATTTATCATAACAAGCAATGAACCAAATTTTCTGAAAGAATGACACAACACGACAGTTCGTACAAGATACATAGACATTTCAGAAATTAGAAAGAAGGACGAGTCTGTTGTTAATCAACTAATCTTATCAGTCCAAAAACAAACAACAATGCTGAAGACTTAAGGCAACTAAATATTCATAGACAAAACCAGGTAAATCAGTGTAGGAGATTATCGTACCCTCACCTCATCAAAGATTTAACAGTGAAATATAATATACTTCTCTTTGCAATGGTATAATCCTAAATTCAAAATCACGTACCATATAGATTACAGGAACTATAACAATTAATTTTGGACAATCATGCATCTAAAATTACTTACGCTGCCATTGTTCTTGCCAATTAAGCCCAACTACTATCTCCTTCCTGCAGAGAAACAAGGCTCCAAATCAAATCTCGAATAACAACAGCTCTAACATTTCCAATAACAAATTGATACAAGCAATAATCTTCTTTCTGAACAGATAACTTAAAACAATCGTCATTACAGTTGATAATACCACTTACCAAAAACCCTTTAACCGATAAAGATTGTTACTTAACAATAAAAATGGACACAAAAGTTAACTTTAAAGTCTAATGATTTTGGATCCGCTGTTAGTCATAAAATTAATGGAGGCTTAAATTGAAAAACACAACAAAAGGAAATCTTTAGAAAATTTTAAGCTTATTTTTTAACAAAGTTTCGTGCAAAGAGAAAGAGAAGGCTAGAAATAGAAGAGGGAGACCCTATAGCAACGAGGCAAAATGCGACTGCGAAGGAAAGGAAGGGAGGCTCACAGCTTTGCAAAACCCTAAAACCCCACCAGAAACATGGGCTAAAAATGGGTCCAAACACACCGAGGTGAAAAATGGTTCCCAAAATAAAACCATAATTTTAGTTTGGGCCAATTTTATCCACTGTTTGAACCCAAAAAAACTGCTTAAGAAACATTGCGTTTTACTAGCAGAGTGCGCAATTGCGCAGTGAGAATTGAAATAAGAATAATGCCCACTTAACTTAAAATTACGGAGTTTTTATATACTTGCCTGCGAGGTTTTTCTACATTATAGTACGACATAATTAAAACAAATAAGAATAATTTTTCTTAAGTATATATATAATTACGGGTGTAATATGTTAAGTCACACCCGTGAGATTAGCCTAATTCTTTCTTATGCTTACGCCTGTGACGTATGATGCATTCTAAACATTTTAATGCTAGTATATGGTTAAGTAGCAAAATAGTAGTTGGAGCATTTGTCATCCAAATTGTAGAGCATCTTGGTTTACTAACTGAGAGAACAATTATATAGTTAGTTTCAAGCAACTCTAGTTTAGATTACAATCATTGGTGTCCGTGAAGATTGTTAGGTGACAAGGTGATCGCTATGCTCTTGTTAACAATGACACAGCAGAAGCTTCAAGTAGCAAGCGTAGTCACGTCGGAGTAGTTAAAGGTAGACAAGAGGATGATGTTTTGCCACCCAAAGCTAGATGTTGGAACATTGCACCTACTTCTGTTGAATATCAATCATTTCTAAATCAACTAATTACATTTCAACGTGGAACGAATAATAGAATGGACAAGATTGAGGCTAGTATAATGGAGATAAGGAATTTCCTACTGAATTTAAATCCTCGTTCTAGACAACGTCCACCTTCATCTTAGTATTATATTTCTATCTTTTTCTTTTTATTAATTTTATTGTTTGTTGTTAAATTATTTTTAGTTTTATTGTTTGTCTTTATTTATGTTGTTTGCATCTTAGATCCTTTGTTTTCTTAGTATTGTACATTGCGTGTTTGTTTTCTTGTTTAATAGTTAGAGATGCATGGTTATTAAACAAACTTGACTGGGATTGTAAATGCATAATATGAGTGAATTAATATATTTGCATGCTTAGACTGATTGACCTGGATTTCAATTGAAATGATATTAGCTTGTTGTAATAGAATGAGACCTTCCTTTAGTAAGAATTTGAGCTTTTTTGAAATATTAAACATCAATTAAAAGTATTCATTGATGAGAGCATTCTTTCATGGTTAAGCAAATTTAGAACTTACTTGCAAATGTTAGTCAAAATTACATAATCGTATGCAAACATTGAAGGGATGAAGGCATTTTGGATTTATCTTAATAGCTTAAAAAGTCACCATGAAATTATCCTTAGTGAGCCCCCTTAAGCTTAAACGAAACTTTTTGTTTGTTGGAACTCAAAATGTGAGCCTTGGCCTTGATTGTTAATCTCTTTTCATTACATCCTCCGTAAAAGCAAGTTGAGCATTTAAAAGGTATAATCGACCATAGGGAATAATTGTGGGAGAAGCATAGCATATAGTTAGGTTATAAGTTAGTGATGGGTTGGGTTGTAATAATTTGCATTTATTGTCCACATTTTTCCCTTTTTGAATTTATGTTGTTGTAAATTAGGGAAAAATAAAAATATATCAAGTAAGAAAAATGAGAAAAAGGAAAAAAGAAAAAAAGAAGACAACCAGAAAACGCGAAGGAAAAAAAGGAAAAAAAGGAAGAGAAATAAAAAAAGAAAAGGAAGTTGAGAAGGGAAAAGTCATGGAGATTGGTAGGGTTAAGTTTGTAATTGAAAAGAAAAAATTGTATGTTTTATGTTTTATTGGTTTGTATTAATTTAAATGCTCAATTAGTTCTATGATGTAAAACATGGTTTTATCTTTTTTCCTACTTTAACTTAGCCCCATTACAACCAAAATAAAAACCTTCGGATCAATGTTTGTGTTCAATATTTGGTAGTGAAGATTGAATCAGTAAGCAAGCTTATGGTAGATGTTTAACATGAAATGAAACCTTTGAATTCGTGAGAGAATGAAAAGTGGAGTAAGTGTCTATCACACTTATGAATGGTCTTTCAATTGACGTACTTGTTAATTATGGTTATGCATGTGAAAGATATTTTTTTCATGAATTATTATGAGTTTGAAAACCTTAGGTTGTGTTTATTGAATTAATCTTTGACATCTTTAATTATTAAATGAGAAAATAATTTGTTGTCATTATTAATTTGTTCTTTTGTGTTTGTGTTTTCAAAGCTTAGTATTTTTGGTTTTG
The DNA here is from genome assembly GCA_025629805.1 of Erythroxylum baracoense. Lineage (NCBI taxonomy): Eukaryota > Viridiplantae > Streptophyta > Magnoliopsida > Malpighiales > Erythroxylaceae > Erythroxylum > Erythroxylum baracoense. The sequence continues at coordinate 15,639,781 of JAOTAY010000001.1, forward strand.
GTTGAGTACAAGTACAATTTAAGTATTGAGGTATTGTTCTCATTAATTTTGTCTAATTTGGTTTCTTTTTACACATTGAAATTTTTAAGAATCTTAATGACAGTATGTTGTGAACGAGGGATGAAGAGGCATTAATCTTCACTCATTTCATCACGTTTGGAGACTAGACGAGATGCAGAGAAAGGAACAAGAGAAGAAAATCAGAGAGAGTTGGTGAAGAAGAAAGAGTGTCGATAATTAATTTATGTATTATGTGTATGCATAGGCAATTCCAAATTTATTCTTTTGTTATGTGAAATGTTTTATTTGTCAGTGGAAGTTTTTGCTTCCTAAATAGTTTTAGTTTGTTGGGTCATCGTAGATTTTGATATTTATGTAGTATTTGATCTCTTTGTTGAAAAGATTTTACCATAATATGTATGTTTAATTAATAGTCTTAGTGTAGGTTTAGGAAAAAGTTAAAATCAAAATAGTTGGCCATATTGTTAATTTGATCTTATTAAACTTGGTGAGTTTGATGTAGTAATAGGTAGGCAAATAGGTGAAAATGATTGGGATGTCGTAGAAGACAGAGAATAAAATTCTAATGTTAGAATATTATAAATTTGACAAAATAATAAAAGCAAATGGATAGATCATAGTTGCTTTATAATTCTAGCATTTAGCGACTTTTAGAGATAAGTTTAATTGTTGAGCTGAAAGATATTTAGAAAAGAAGAATCAGCAAAAAAATTGTAAATTATGATATGATAATACATCCATCAAATATTTACAATAGATATTGATTGTTTCTATTGCTTTATATGCTAAGTAGTTATTTATTTTATATTTCCAAAATAATATTGTAAAAAGGACGGGTGCATCTATGCTATTAGGCATATTTCTTATCGAAAAAGGGAAGCATATAAAAATAACAAAGTTTTAAGACAAGAAAGGTAAATTTTAAGTTTCTTGTATACGCTTTGGAATTGTTACAAGAACAAGGCAAAAGAAAATATCTAACAAGCTTTCATTTGTGTAGAAATAATTCAATCCTATGTAATATCAACATGATTGTTCAAATCAGATTAACATTTTCACCTTCTAAAGGTAAAGATGAAATTTTTATTATGTTGTTGTTGTAGTTATGGGAATTTATTCAAGAAACATGTGATAGGAATTAAAATGCAAGATGATACGCAAGAGTAAATTTTTTTTTCCTAATCAGAAGCAAAACACATAAGCAAACCCAAACTACTATGCAGGTATACATAATTTTGTTATAGGCTTCCCAAGACTATTAAATTAGGAGCTAAAAATTTAAACAAATAATAAATTCAAGTACAACCAATAAACAAATGAAAGGCTAACAGGAGTTCAAGAAAAGAGAAAATTAAAGCACAACAGGTAGAAAAGTTACATGCTTATGTTGTTTGACATATTGTGAAAAAAGTCTATGACAATTTGGGTTTTTTGTTGATGTCATCAACATCTGCATTTAAGAATGGTGTGGGTCCAGTGTCGCTGAATCTTTTGTGAAAACATTGCCTTACTTTTGAAGAAGAAGCAATAATATCTTCTAAAAATATTTAAAAAATCAAGTTATATTTGGCATAGAGTATAATTTTTTGATAAAAATGCTGAGTAAAGGAATAATAGATGATAATATAATTGACAAAAAAAAGAAGTTGAATTAGTTTGATTAAGATAAAAATGCAAAAATTGATTGAATAAATAATGATAAATACCTGAAATAGCTGTAAGTGTAATTTCAGCATTGTTATTTTGATCGTCAGTTGAAATTTCATCATTTTTTCAGTCAAAGTTGAACTCTTTTCTAATTTAACATCAACATTTTGCCGATAATAGATAACAATGAAGTGTTGTCTTCCATCTGGTGAGTAGATGTGGACAGGTTTGATATGAACAAGAAAGTTCTTAGTTTTCAATTCTGTGTGTACTTTTTTTAGAGGAAGTTCGATGCTCTTGTTATAGGAAGGCAAAAATGTTAATCATTAGTCATATGATAAAGTTGTCGTAATTCTTGTAATGAAATGTAAATCTATTTGTAGTAAGTAAAAGATTTATAACTTGGTGGTAAAATTGCATAGCTTCAATTGCACTGTATTTCAATAAGTTTTCACCAAGTTTGCCAAAAATAAAAGTTGTGACAGTTCCTATTTCATCTGTTAAATCAACATCATAGTGACATCTACATTTGCAAACAAAAGTTAATGAGAAAATGTATTTATTACTTATTATAACAAAGTACATTATTAAAAAACAGATTATATTTCCGACCTAACGGACGTGATATGTTAATTCACTCCTATGAGAATAAAAAAGTAGATTATTAAAAGACATTAAATTTTCGAAATTCGTAACGGGCGTGACATACGACAATTCATTTTCTATAATCTAATGTTCTGTGTTGTTTCATAACTGTAAGTCAGGGTTAATAGGCCGGATGAATATTTAAAGTTTTCCCTCAACATTGAGTTGGTAATGTTAAAAAAATTGATTTCCCAACAAATTAAAAAGGCCGAAAATTGAAAAGAAAAAGGGCAAAAGAAATGAGTGGGGCTCACAAGTGTGACTTAACATGCCACACTCGTGACATTCAACAATTCATCATCTCTTATATTATTCTGTGTTATTCTCATAGGTCTAAGTTAAGACTGTTACGTGGGATGAATATTTTAAGTCTTCCCTTCATTCGTTTGGTTGTTGACAAGATTAACTTGCTAATGTCATAACAAAAATTAATATTCCAATAAATACGCCAGAGCACAAGAAAAGGCAAAAAATTGAAAAGAAAAACGAGGAAAAGGAATGCTTGGGTTCAACTGCGAGTTTCTCCCTGCAAGAATTATACGTGAATGTAATTCCATATGTAGCGGTTGTTGAGCAAAAGCATTTTTTGTAAGGCATATACTAGTAATTTTGCAAAATATGTTGAAAGGAAATATGAGCTTTAATCTATGTTGTCTGCAAATATATAGATAGATTTTTGTCAAAAATATTAATATCATAGACAATTTGTGAGGTAGAAAAACTACAGTAGAATATAAAATATATTTACCTTAGTGGTGGACTTTAAGAAGATAATTTTAGTAATTTTTTGATGTGATCTGAAATACACATCAGGATTATATATGAGATAAGCTTGTTGCTTAACAAGTTTTTGAGCTCCTTATTATTTCATTATGCCCTGAAAAATGATAATTATAAATGTAAAAGCATTACAATATTATAAAATTTGTATATAAGTGTATTTGTTGCTAGAGCAACAAAAAAACTGACAATACTAATTTTTAAGATCTATAGCTTCTTACATTGGCTGATCAATAAGAATTGCGGAGTCAAACCATGTGGATAATGCAACACCTAAAATACTTCAATTGTAAGGAAAGGATAAAATAGAAGGATCAATAAAAGAAAATTGTAAAAGTCCGATGGGAAAAAAAACAAATTTACCATTATAAAAGTTAACTTTTAGTCAATGACAGACAATTGTCAAATAAGTATGTAACAATTCGGCAAGTTGTTGCTCATTAGTAACAATAGCATTCCATATTGACAGTATAACGATTTTTTGCCTAATATAAAAACGAAAAATGTCACGACTTATAAAAATGGAAATATTAGCAAAAAGAACTCGTGTAAGATTTTTATAGTTGTAGAGAACAATATAGAATGTAACATACTGTTTGCTTGCAAAAACAAATTTTTGGACAGTTGAAACCATCTTTGCTTATTTCTTTCCGATCCACGACTTCAACAACCACAGCCAAAATATCTATCACACGTTAAAGATAAATATAATTAGATATAATAGGAAAAAAATCAAAGTTCTAGAAAGAAACAAATAAAGGATCTAACCGATTGATTTTTCCTTGTTGTTCATATAGTTGATGAGATCTGTAAAACATGTAAAGTTGAATTTGATAGGGATGATGCTGTCATCATTTGTTACAGGTTCATCAACCATGCGACCTGTAATAATCCATTGAAATTTCAAGTCTTCAGTTTGGTACTGAGGCAGAAATGCCTTAACAATGGCGTTAGAAATGATATATTTCTTATACGGCTGAAAGATATGACTCATTTATTGGATATCATTATTAAAGATAATAGCTTCAACTTGTGATCCTTGTTAATAAAAAAGATAAAATAATAAAGTTAATTAAAGGAAAGATTTCCAATGAAGAAAGTATACTTGTTATACCTCATAATTAAAAAAAATAAACTTTTGTCTCTTCGATGGCGTGCTAGGTGATGTGAAAATATGTTGTTTTTCTTGGATAGTAATTTCACATAACCACCATTAAGCACCATGTAAAATACCTTTCATCAATAAACGCTTTTCTATCCTTAAAAAATATTTAATTAAATAATCATAAGAGTAAAATTTATTTATATGGAATAAAATTAAATAAACTTGAACAAAACAATTCACATTCCTTTTAGATAATTTTTTTACTTTATAATTTAACTAATTAGAAAACTTCATGGAACACAATATTTCTTATTTTTTGATCAATTTTGAAAACTCAAAAGTTCCTAGAATAATTAGAAATTTAACTGATTCAAGAGTCTAAGCTCTTGACAAAGCCACATATAGTTGTCCATGTGAGAATACGGGCTGACGGAGATAAATTCCTACATAATCAAGTGTTTGACCCTAAGATTTATTTGTGGTCACTGCAAAACATAAACAAACAGGAATTGTGTTCTGATAAAAGGTATTTCATCTTTTTATTTTTCTAAAGATTGCAAAGGAATCTTAGGTATAAAATATAGTTTTCCTTTGTGAGGTCCAATGACAATTTCAACAGAAATTGTATGCTCTTTTAATTGTCTACATATCAACCTTGTGCCATTGCACAGTCCCTCAGTTGGATTCAAATTTCTTAAGAGCATAATTGGAGAGCCTTCTTTAAGCAACAGTTTGTGTGGAGGTAAACCTTCAGGATTTAACGAATTTAGAAAATCTTCATAATCTGCTTGATGTCTTCGGTCAACCGTTTTGTCAAAACTTATGTTCGAATGCAGATTTCCTAACAATTTGTTGATCATTATGTCATTATTTTCGTCAACACAGCTGTTTGTTAGACACAGTACACATCTATTTATCATCTAATATGGATCGGATGAATACAAGCTTAGGTCAGGGAAGACATTTTGAAGTAACCTGGTGAAAGCAATGGTGCACAAGAAACATGTTTTTTTTTAATTTTTTATAAAAATTGATAGTAAAAATAAATTATAACAAATTTAACTTGTTAAGAGATTCATTCTTATCATGGTAAGGAAATTTGATCTTGCTCGTCGGCTGGTTCTGTACCTTCCCCTACTGGTAATAAAAATTCACAAAAGCTAGATTTGATATAGCTCTCATATTTATTGTTAAAGAAAATTCACGCATGTGTGGCCAGAGATGTGAATTTAGAAGACTTAAATCAATTAGTTGTTGTTTTTAGTGGCTTGGTCTATAATTGGTAAGGTTTGACAAAAATCACCGCCAAATACAACAATTTTTCCTCCAAAAAGCTTATTAGAGTTCATGATATCTTGAAGTAAGTCATCAAATGCTTTAATGGCTTCTCGTTTTGCCATGGAAGCCTCGTCCCATAAGATAAGACTAGATTTACATATCAAATTTTCAACACTACTCTGCTTACTCAACTGACAACATTGATGCTGTAACATCTGATGTAGCAACAACAATTGCAGCATAACTTTGTGACCATAAAATTGCAAGAAGAGCTCGATATAAGAAAGTCTTTCCAATTCCACCAGGACTATCAATAAAAACACTGCTACCACTTGAAGCCAAAACTGAATGCAAAATCAAATCAAATTTGTATTTCTTCAAGTTATTCAACCTTGAATGTAACAGTACGTCTTCTGGATCAATCTATATATTTTTCTCACTTTGTATTTCTTTACTATGATCTTGATGATGGTCAAATTCAAAGCGATAATCAGTAAAATGATAATCGCTTAAGCTTTTCCCCATTTGTTCAAGGGATTCATTGATATCTTGAAGGGTCATCCTTGTAACGTCCTCAGACGTACATGCACAATAGCAAGAAGCATGTTGGTAATCAGAACAAAGATCATCTTTGGATATTTCCCAAAGCTACTTAGGATTTGTTGGTGAATAACAGAACAGGAGTGTAGCAAACAAAAGTCTAAGCGAAGCTGACATTTAAAATAAAACAACTTCCTCTAGAGTTTGTTGTATATAAAATTCAGATGCTAACAGTCTTAACTTCAGTGCAGCCTCCCAAAAATAGCTTGTTTTTTCACCATCAACAATTAACAAGTGATTAAATGATGTTGGTCCTTTAATATGTGTAAGTAATAACATCAAGTAGTACCTTTCTCCTTCTTTAAGATCAACAATAACCAATCTTCCAACCACTTGTTTTCTGACTTCTTTCTGACCATGTTTTTGTCTTTTGATTCCAAACAAAATGTTCAGGAAAATCTTTATACAAACATTTAATCTTTTCTGCCTTTTTATTTGTCAAATTCATCTTAAAAAATTCAGTCAACATTGTTTTGGAGAAGTCAATTCTTCTCAACAAATATAATAGATTTGCATTTCTGTCAAAGGAAATAAACTGTTGCTCTAGAAGATGAACTTGGAATATATAAACTGATGGATTAATCTCAGCTAGATGAAATTTATATATACGTTAGAAAGCTTCAGGAGGTGAAATCCAACGACTTTCTTGAAATTACTAATTTCATCAATATCAGTTGTGGTCTCTTGATCGACAATCCTAAAATTGACAAGATCATACCCCTTAAATACATATTTATATAAGTACTTAACAAGCTTAACAGTTGAACATATTTCAACATTTATGTGGCAATCAATAAGCAACAAAAGGTAAAGATTATGAGGAACCACTCATCTATTATCAACCTCATATCTATAAATCTTGACTTTTCGACCATCATCTCTTCATCTATAACATGGATAACTGTCTTCACTATGAATAGTAAAAGGAGCAAAATTTTTAGAGTAATGGTTCTTAAACACACCATTTCTCATGCAAGGTCAATCTTTATTCGTAAGACCACAAGAACCATGAATTATATGTTTAATGACAAGAGAACATAACTGCGAATTTTGATCAGGATCTGGTATTTAAATGAATATGATATGGTCATAAGGATATAGATTTAGCAATTTAGAATATGGCTGAAGTATTAGCAATAAACGAGCATGAGGGAATCCACACTTTTGAAACTCAATAACATAAACACATGCAGCAAAGTCTCCAAAGATTTTTTTATTAGCTCATTTTTAAGAATTTCAAATTTAGCTCTAAAAATGATAAATCCAGCCTATCTTGTAGCTTTTCATAAAACTTAAGGTTATCTTGAATCTCTCTCCACATAGGGTTGCAAGTCATGGTGAAGAAAATATCTGGTTTACCATACTTTTGTATTAGAGCCATTGAATCAAGATAATGTTGTTTGTTGTCCCTTGGACCACCGACAAATGAAGCTAGGAGGACAACTCGACAACCGATTTTGCAACCTTCTGTTTGACAAGCAGTAATACTGTCTAAAACACCTTGTAGTATCTCTGTCCTTATCTCATTTTTTTCTATAGAAATCAAGTCTAGATGTCTCAATCTTTATATAAGCTCCCACAACAAATTGTTGAAGCAGCCTTAAGCTATGGAGTAGCATAGATTCATCATGTTCTCCTATCTGAAGCCTATAATAATAATATTCTCTACTAGAAATAGTACCATCTTCACAGTATTCTTGATCAGCAACCAATAATCAAACAAATAAATTCAATAAATAAAATGATAACATTAGACAATACTGTAAGAACGAAAACAAACTTGCCTATGTTTTCCATAGTGAACAATTCAGATGGATCAGTAAAAGAGCTGAAATTAACATCACATCCTTCACTAGAAACAATGCTTCTACTTCTCTTTGAAATTAACCGCTTAATTCCACGATGTCATCCAAACTCACCATAGGAAATAAAAGAGGATGTTGAAGGGTGTCATAACATGCATAGTAAGACTAGTAAATCAATTGAAACAAAGAACAAAAGTCTCACAACATTCAAAGTTCAATAACTAGGATTCCGTAAACCAAGAAAAAGATTTAGCTACTCATAATGAAATTGAACATAAAAGAAATAACAAAATATATTGTCTCCATCCCAAGTCTTTCCAGAAAATTCGAAAATAAAAAAACACTGCAAAAAAAAAACTAACTATAGCTGCTGGAAAATAAGAAGAAAGACTGCACAAAACGTAAAAAACTACTCCTAAAGTGGTTTCGTGAACAATAACCGTGAAGCAAAACACATGCAAAAAATCTGAAACTAATCCTAAGGTGAATGGTAGCTGTTGAAACCAAAGGAGAATACTGCAGAAATTATGTAACTTTCTAAGGTGGATGGTGAAAAGCAAAAAGAAAAACTATCCTAAAGTGGTTGTCACAAAACACAAAATAAAACAATGCAATGCAGAAAATCAAATCTCTTATGTCTCTCTCCCTTCAGAAGAACAACAGCTGAAGAATAAAAGACTCCTCCTAGGACTCTATGAACAGTGCCGTGAGCAGTAACACTTGTAACTGTTCACGTTTTTTTTCTTTTAATGTCTTTTTCTCTCTCTTTCCTTCCCTTCTTGTAATCTTTTCCAGATAATTGTTATCCCACTTCAAGTTGCAGATCTCCTTGATAAGGTAGAAGTCTAATCTTTAAAGTTTGTCAAAATTTTGGATTTAAACTTTGAAACAAAATCTGCATAATCTTTCCCTTTCTTGCACGTGGCCACGTCTAGTGATTACTTTGCTGCTAGATTTGAAATTTCGGATTTTCTTCATTTCTTTTTCATCTTTTTCATTCAATTTCATCTCCAAGGTGTTAAAAATCATATGCAAACAATTATAAGACAATTCCATTAATTTTGAATAATAATTTCAAAACATTAAAGATAACTAAGTACAAAATAAGTGCAAATTGATGACTTAACATTCAGTTACCAACGTTCACCATGAAAGTTGATAACATCTTTTATGTCCTTTAATTGCCACTATTATTATGCTCCAATGTCCCTTCTCCTTTACCAATGTATACATTGTTTCTACTATAAGAAACCCCCTCACTTATACTCTTTCACTCACTGCCACTATTACACATCTTCTCACATTCTCTAAACAAGACAAATATCTTTTTATCTTGTCTATTCTACTTTTATTTGCTTTTATTAATTCTCAGAGACAGTTCCTACTCTACCCTTTAGAGTGCATCGAAGATGATGGAGAAGGCATTAACCCTATGATCAGATCCCGTTGTCCTGCTACACTATAGAGGGCGGTGATTTTTTACGATGCCCTACATTTCAAATAACCCTTTCCAATTTTAATAATTACTGCTATTTTCTATAACAATCTAAGTCAGAAATCTCTTTTGTTGCATTACTACTACTGTCAGAAATTGTGTTGTTCTCCTTATTACTAGTTTTGGGTTTACTACTGGTTTTTGGAAATTTCTGCATTTTGTTTTTTGCTATTATGTATTTAATTTCGATATAAGTTAAAATTATGTCGTCTGCAAATAAGACAAAGTTAGGTATTGCCTCTTTCACTATGACCCCCAAAATTATACCTGACCTTACTAGATTAGAGCCTCCACATGGGAGAAACTTCAAAAGATGGTTTGAGAAAATTCTTTTTTACTTTCAACAATATGAAATCGAAATTTTTTTTATCTAATTTTATACAATAATTAGATAAATATTGTAGTCTATAAGTACTTATAATATGTTTTTTTATTTTTTCAGAAAGAATTTTTTTAGGATTCAAAATTTGATGTTGTCATTTTCGATATATAGGAGAGTAGTGCCTATCCATGTTATAGAGACTTTATTGGCTTAATACACAAGAATGGTGTACCACTTCTTTATATATCTGAAGAAATATGGAGATATTGGTGGTAGTACTAGGCAACACTTGAGGTAATCTCTACTTTAGAGGGAAATTATGTAAAATAGATAGGGAGAACTAAGAATCTACCCGTACACATTGAAGGATTTAAATCCCACCAGGAACATGTAGATAAAGTTGTAAGTATCTAAACTTTACACTTATATTTTGATTTTTGTATTAATTACTACCAATTAAATTTCAATGTAATTTGATATATGAAATTTAGAATGAAAATATATATGTATTATGGAGAATGATAATTTTATAAATGTCTACTGCCATGAATGAATATGTTGTTGAGAAATTTTGTTTTGCTTTTTTTTTAAAAGAAAACTGAATTTCCATTATGAATCTTGATAAAAGACAACTAAATATGGTGGGATATAATCCCAAACTTAGTGACGAGCATAATAGAAGGCAGCCCTAGCAAGAGTATGAGCGCCAGTATTAGCTTGTCTCCTAATCCATCTAATAGCAACATTAGATCTTGACGACAAGAGAAACTTACAGTCTTGAAAATTTCCACCTAATTCCGACAAGTCATTAATAGGTGATAGCAAAGCTCTAACTAAATTTTAAGAGTCAGTAAATATGCATCCAGGTGAAAGAAAATGGTCCTGTAACCATATCAAGGTTTGGAGATAAATATCATAAAAATAGAGAAAACTCTACTAAAACTTTTGTAAATTGTAGTTCACTTATAACATTTTATTTAGATGCAAGAAAAGTCTATACGTACAAAACCTACGCTGTGTCAGCTCTTTTTGCGCACCTATACTAAGAAGCATAATGGTGTGGTCTTCATCAACACCCAATAGAAACAACATAATATATGTAAAACTTATACTTTAATATTAATTTAATAAATAATATTAGTTAAATATTATCATTTATTAATACAAACAATTATAATAATTAGACAAATACAAGAAAGCATTAAATGACATGCCCCTTTCCTGATGACTAAGCCACCTGCTCGACACCTTACTCCAGTCTATATCCAATCCAAGTAGAAAATTCCCCTGGAGCTAAGCTTTTTCCCTTTTCTTCAAAATATTTTAACTCAATATAAAGAAAAAAAGGGTAATGTTGGAAGTCAATACAAAGATAATTTCCTTTTCTTTTCAAGCAATAACTAATGTTTTGATATATCAAATTCATATAATCAATATACATGTAAAACACAATCAAGTTCCTCTTTTCTTATAAAGTAAACAGATATGGCAATCGATAGTTTCATGAACTTTCTCTTTAAAAATTTTCTTTGTTATTTGGTACCGTTAGGTGTAAGGCCATGAGGCTGGTTTTACACTATTTACCGTTACCTGGCTAACTTTTAGTAACAGAGCTGATTTTGCATTGCTTACCAGCACTAGATTAACCAGTATATATGATTGTTATGAAACTGGTTCTGCATCGCTTACCCATAACAGTGTTGACACTACATATAAATTAATGGTTATAGAGCTGGTTCTGCATTGCTTACCCGTAATAGTGCTAGCACAATATAGTCAATACATGTAGAGAGTGACTCACAAGATATACTAATAAATACAACACCACCCACCGTTAGTGATAGACTCCCCTACCCCCCAACCCTGCCATGCACGTTAGGACGTGCTCTAATTGGTATAATCATATGTCTAAGGAGACTTAATGGCGTAACACTAGCTAAACAACAATTAATACATAGGTGCATCACATTTCTATACTAATTCAATTTATGTTCAAATTCCATTGTCGTGCCAATTCAGTGTATATGCAATTTCAATTCGATGCCATCTCAAAGCATATATATAAATCTCATAAAAATTAGCTTTCAAATTCAAGTAGGAAAACTAATGAACTTATTCATAAACATACTTTTATGATAAAATAGATATTCATAAAATCAGTTTAAAGATACACTCACAGTTTTATCGTTTATTGCCAAGTACGCTCATGTGTTGAGTGTCTCTTCTTGACCTATACAATTTATAAATCGTTTAATCATTTATTTCCACTATAGGAAATAAAGCATTACAATTATCAATTCGATTTTAACTAGCATAAGTTATTCCATTGGTTTCCATTCCAGAATGTAACTTTAAAATTTACTTTAAATGTTTTCTTTTTTGAAAAAAAATCATCCCATCTGTTTAAATCATAATATGGCCGAATAGGTCATGTTAACTTTTTCCATTTGATTTTTCATGAAAACAACCTTAACTATAATTGAACTTTAACAAATCACACCATCAATTAGTTTCCTCTTTAGGGCTGAATTGTCCTCACTACACACATATATATACTATTCCACTTTCTTTCAAACTTTTCAACACATTGCACCTAATGTTCATACTAAGCATCATTTAAACTCATCAAACCAAAAATTACAATTTTTTTCAATATTTCCCAGCTTGGCCAAATACACCACTCTTTCACTATCCTTCCATTTTTCTTAACACTTCTTCTCTTCATTACACTTAAAAGAACTCAAACTAATTCTAATTCAATCCTTTTTCATTTTACTTCATTGACATCAAATCCATATCATGAACATCATAACCCTAACCTTCGTTTCTTGATTCACTTTTGTTGTTTTCAACCATTACATTCTTTCAAGTTTGTTATCTACTCTATAATAAGTCAAAAACAACCTTTGATCTTAAATAACTCGATTCCAAATGAAATCCACAAAATAAACAACTTAAACTAAGAAAAACTTACCACTTTTTCTCCCAATCTCTTAGGAAATTGGTGAAAACCAATCCTAGGTCAAGATTTCTTCAATTTCTACTCCAAATCCACAAAAAATGGCACCTCTCTTCTTCTTCTTCTCCTTGGCCGAATTCTCCCTCTTTCTCTCTTCTTTTCTTCCTTTCTTCTGGTTCTCATGAATCCTCCTTTCAAATGAACCAAAATTTGTCTTCTTTTGCCTTTTTATGCTACTTTAATACTTTCCACATGTCATTTTCTTATTAAACATCTTAAATGACTCATCATAATCTAATTTAATGTTTCTTAAACCATATGGAGTCTTGAAATTAGTAGATAAATGTGATTCATTTAAAATTTATTAATTAACTCCATTTATGTAAAAAGACCAATTCGTAATTTCATAGATTATTACACCTATAAACTAGATTAAATCTAGAAAATATTCCACAACTATCTCACCATCAGATTGACTATGGGATACTTTAATTAGGATTAATACTTAGTAATTAGGTGCCTTAAAAATTTTGAATGGGTTTAAAATTATTAATACTCATTATTTTTCAAAATCCAATTGGACTTGTTTTCGATCCGTTTCAATGTCATTTGACTCTAATACCTATTCTGGGTATTTTCAATTTTTTTAGGGGTTGGGTTCTCAAAATCCCTATTCAAGTGAAAATACTGTTTACCCAGGTTCACTATTCATTTGAAAATACTATTCACCCAGAATAAAATCTATAAACCGATGGAAGGGAAAGTTCGAGGTTTTACAATCACTCCTCCTTATAAAAACTTTCATCCTCAAAATTTAATTGAGTGTACATGCTTGAAATAAATGAGGGTATAATGTATGCATTTGCCACTCAAGCTCTTATGTAGCTTCCTCTATCGCGTGGTTCCTCCATAATACCTTAACCATTGGAGTGGTCTTGTTATGCAGAATTTCTTCTCTACGGTCAAAGACTTATATTGGTTTTTCCTCGAAAGTCAAATCTTCTCTTAGGTTCATCGGTTGTCCTGTGATTACATGTTATGGATCATCTAGATATTTACGAAGCATAGACATATGGAAGACATTGTGAATCTTCGCAAGTTCATCTGGTAACCTCAACAGAAGAAAGCTTGTGATAAAGAATAAAACAATACGAAGAAGGGAGGCGCAGTGAAGAGCAGAAAAGGGTTTCAGCTAGGGTTAGTTGAGTGGGTTGAAGCATTTCTTTAGAGAGACCTATAGAAAGCTAAGTTCCTGACGTCGGTTCGGAGGCGACATCGGCAATGACGATCTGGGTTAAGTGTATTTTATTGTTTTTGTTATTTCTTTCTCTCATTAGAAATTGATTATGTTATCTTGTTGGATTGATTGGGTATTTGAATGATAATGATTTTAATGCTCTATTGAATTATTTTTCATGAAAACCCATTACTAGAATCAAATGCAATACGTAATCATTGTATTCCCAATTCATGTGTAGCAACTAATGGTTCCGAATCATTAGAGATAACATAACATAGGTTAAATAATCTGACCATATGTGATTATTATCTAGATTGGTCTGTTTTTTGTGATTCGTAAGATAGTTGTCTGGATAAACTTAGAGAGCATATTCTAGGTTTCCTGATAGTTAGGGTTAATTAACGAACTTTTCGTAATTAACTAGGATCTAAGGAAAAATCGGGATTAACAGAGCTTATTGTTAATCTACAATCGATAATTGCTACGAGAGATAAAAGAACAACAAATCAATGAATTATGCTTAATTAGGGTGTAGGTCGAGATTGAACCAAAGAATCGGATCCCTACCGAATTCTCCAATTTTATCATTTTTCACATGTTTTCCTTAATTTGTTTTCATTATATTTATTTTATTTTATTTTCTTATTAAATCCAAAACTCCCCATTACCTAAACATCAATTAATTTCATTTCATAAGCTAATCAAACACTCCCGGTGGGATCGACCCAGACTTACCACTACTACAGTAGTAGTCTAGTTATTTTATTATGAGTAGCGTTATGACACGCCTGTTAATAGCTTTTCTATCTATCCTGGGCAATCTTTAATCTATCCCAAATAATTTGGACCTTTTATGTTGTCACTTGCACAAGTTTAGGACCTATCAGTTTCCTTTCTCCTACCTCGTCCTAACATATTGGAGTTATACTCTTTCTTCCATAAAGCTCCTCATAAGGGGCCATGCTAATGCTGACCTGATAATTTTTATTATAGGCAAATTCTATTAGTGCTAGGTGGGTGTCCCAACTCCCACTGAATTCTATGACACAGGACCTAAGCATATCCTCAAGTGTCTAAATAGTTCTCTCTGACTGACTAGCCGTTTGAGGGTGAAATGCAGTACTAAACTTCAATCATGTACCCAAGGCTTTCTGTATGTTGGGTCAAAATTTAGATGTGAATCTAAGGTCGCGATCTGAAACAATAGAGGTTGGTGCACCATAGAGCCTCATTATCTCATCCACATAAAGTTGGGCTAATTTATTTAAGGGGTAATTATTTCTGATCAGAAGGAAGTGTGCAGACTTTGTTAACGCGTCCATGATCACTCATACAGTATCGTGCACCCCTCTGACCCCATGGAAGCCCTACTACGAAGTCCATATTAATCTTTTCCCACTTCTATTTTGGGATTGGTAGGGGCTGCATCATTCCTGCAGATTTTTGATGTTTCGCTTTAACCTGTTGACAGGTTAGACATTTAGCAACAAATTCTACTATTTCTTTCTTCATTCCTCTCCACCATTAATGTTCCTTGAGGGTGTGGTACATTTTTGTGCTACCTAGATGCATAGAATAAGTTGATGAGTGAGCTTCCTCTAAGATTTCTTTCTTCAGGTCCCCTACATTTAGTACGCACAATCGTTGCCCCCTCTTTATTGTACCTTCCTCTTGGATTGTAAATTCTGTCATCTGCCCGTTCACAACTTCTATTTTCAACTTCATCAACTGGGGATCTTGTTTCTATCTCTCTCTAACCTACTCCAACAAAATGGGGCGAATATGAAATGTAGCCACCAATGCTCCCAAGTTTGCCACATTCAATCTAACTCCTAAAGATCTCCTTTCCACTAAAAGTGGAAGGTATATTGTCTTTAGTTGCACTATTGAACTGGTAGGTCTCCTACTTAAGGCATCAACTACTACATTGGCTTTTTTAGTATAGTATTCCGTTATACAATCATAATCTTTTATTAATTCTAACCATCTCCTTTGCCTTATGTTTAGTTCTTTCTGAGTGAACAAATACTGCAGACTCTTGTGATCTATGAAAATTTTACAAGGAACACCACACAGGTAGTGCCTCCATATTCTCAATGAAAAAACCACCGTTGTTAGCTCTAGGTCATGGGTGGGATAGTTTTGCCCATGTTTTTCCAATTACCTAGAAGCATAGGCTACAACCTTATCATTCTGTATGAGAACACACCTTAATCCCTGTCTCTAAACATCACTATAGATTATAAAGCCATCTCTTCCCATAGATAATGTAAGCACAGGAGTTAATGTTAATCTTTCTTTTAGTTCATCAAAACTTCTCTGATGGGCATCTAACCACTAAAACTTCTCCTCTTTCCTTGTTAATTTGGTCAGTGGGACTGTTATTTTGGAAAATTCTTTAACAAATTTCATGTAGTAATATGCCAATACAAGGAAACTCTTGACTTTCTATCACCTTAGTGGGGGGTCTCCAATTAGTAATAGCTTCAATCTTTTGAGGGTCCGTACTAAGTCCTTCAGTTGATATGATAAGACCTAAGAAAGTGAACTTATTAAGCCAAAACTGGCACGTACTAAACTTAGCATATAATTGGTGCTCTTATAGGGTCTGTAAAACTATCTGCAGATGTACTACATGCTCTTCTCAACTGTCGAAATACAGTAATATGTCATCAATAAAAACAATCATAAACTTATCTATGTACTCTCAAAACACCCTATTCATCAAATCCATAAAAGCAGCTGGAGCATTTGTTAATCCAAAGGGTATAATAAAGAATTCATAATGCTCGTACCTAGTCTAAAAGGTAGTCTTCGGGACATCTTCATTGTGGATTTTCAACTGGTGATAGCCTGATCTCAGATTAATCTTCGAATGTACCCTGGATCCTTGTGGTTGATCAAATAGATCATTAATCCTCGGGAGGGGATATTGGTTGCGGATTGTCACCTTATTCAGCTGTCTGAAGTCGATACATAACCTTAAACTCCCATCCTTCTTTTTAACAAAGAGGACTGGAGCTCCACAAGGGGAAGCACCAGGTCTCACAAAACCCTTATCTAATAACTCCTCCATTTGTACTTTCAATTTCTTTAACTCCACTGGAGCCATTTTGTATAAAGTCATTGAGATTGGTCCTACAGTTCACTCTATCCCAAACTCGATCATCCTATCCAGAGGTAATCTCAGAAGATCCTCTAGAAATACATAAGGGAACTCTCTAACTACTAGAATATCTTCTAATTTCACCACATTTTGCCTTGTTCAATCATATACGCTAGATATCCCTGGCATACTTTACTGAGCATTTTCCTAGCCACCATAGTAGTAATTATACTTGTGGGGAGAACTTTTTGTATTCCACGAAATGTTACCTCCGGATTCCCCAATTGACTCAATCTAACCTCCTTTTTAAAACAATCCACTACTTCATGATGTATGGACAACCAATCCATTCCTAGAATAATTTCAAAATCTTAGATATCTAATATAATTAGATCTGTCAGAAACTTCTAACCATCAATCATTATGTTACTGCTAGCAAACACTCTTTCAGTGAAAAGTGAGTTTCCAGTTGGAATGGAAACTATTATCCCATTGTCTAACCATTGAGGTTCAATAGCTAATTTTGCAGAAAAATTCAGTGACATAAAAGAGTGTGTAGCATTGGGATCTACTAAAGAATATGCATTATGCTCTAAAACAAAAATCATACTAGTGACTACATCTGGTGTGGCGTCTGCCTCTTGATGAGTAACAGCAAAGACTAAAGCTTGCGTGCGGGGTTTACCTGCTTGCTCTATGGGGGCTGCTCCCCTACCTCCTTAACCTATACTAGATGTAGGGAAACTCGACCCTTTAGCTTGAGAACCTCGACTGTCCTTTCTAAAAACCCCTCAGGAGTGCTAAAGATCTCACCACTGACTTCTCTCCAGCAATCAGTTGGGGACAATCTCTCCTAAAGTGACCCTCCTGTCCATAGTGGAAATAACCCGTTGTATTTATTCGACACTCGCCCAATGTCTCTTTCCATAAGTAGTAAACTCTAGCACTAGTGTTCTGGTGTCAAGAAAATCCCTAGGTTTATGAGGTGACCTAAACGATCCCTGACTGGTTAATCCACCTCTGCTAAACCTTTGGCCACTGGTCCATCTTGACTTGTTTTTTCTTATTGAACCCTTAGATGAGCTAGCTAGTGCACTATGTTTTTGTTACGATCTCACAGCCTGGGTGATCGCCGTTAGATTTCTTTCCACCTTCATTGCAGGTTCCACTAGCTCCCTATAGTGTGTCTGTGAGGCCAGAGACAAATGGATCCTCAAAATAGAACATGTCTGATAAACTTTGAAAATTTCTTCTCATATTCTGTCACTGACATCAGAACCTACTCCAGACAAAAAAATTCCTCTACTTGGGCATCCTTGTAACTCTAGGGGTAGAACCTATTAGTAAACTCTCTCTGAAAATCATACCAAGACGCCCTATTTGGATGACGTCTCTCAACAGCTTCCTACTAATCCTTTGCCTTGCCCTTGAGAAGGAAGGTGGAAAATACCACTCTCTGCTCATTTGTACATCCCACAACTCAGTATATCTTCATATTCTGGTCTAACCATACGAGTGCAGTCTCTGTATCTCCACTCCCATCAAAAGGCTTTGTACCTAGTTTACACACTCGTTCGATCTAAAGTTTTTCCACTTTTGTGTGACTGCCGCATTGCCGCGGTGAGTATATGAACCATATGCTCTACGGTAAAATTTCCTCCAGTTGGTTCTATTAGCCTTGACGCTTGAGAATATGGTTGATTCATGGAAGCACTCACTAAGTCTAGCAAGTGTTCCTCTTCCCTTCCTGGTGGTGGCTCAAGTGTAGGAGTCATTGGTGTAGCCCTGTGGGGACATCCACAGCCTCATCTGTGCAACGTGCTATGTATTTGGAAAACTGTAAATGTATAAGACTTTTATGTCTTGAACTATATGCATGTAAATCACAACATTTTACAGGTTACCTCACTTTGAAAACAACTCCAAAAACATTTTGCAAACAAATTAAATAGAAAGGGGTAACTTGGCTCTGATACCAACACTAATAGACCCCTTTCCTGATGACTAGGCATCCTGCACGACACCCCATGAAGCCCTCTAATTGATATCCAATCTAGTTGGAAAGTTCCCCAGAGCTAATCCTCTTCCCTTTTCTTTAAAATATTTTAACTTAATATAAAAAAAGGCAGCAGTAGAAGTTTTTAAAAGTAACCTTCATTAAAAATTTCGATAGCATAACAGCTGTTATTTAATAAAACGAAAAATTTTAGGTTCTTGAAAAGCAATTCAAAACATTTTTATCCACTTAACCAAAGCACCACTGCTACTTTTGGACTTTAAGTCCATTTAGAAACAATCTCAAAGGTTCAAACACATTTATGCATTTAGTTAAAGAAAAGAACATTCATAAATAACCATATTTTCACAAAACTAAGATCAAGACATATTTATGAAGATGATGAACTATATGTAGTAAAACATTTACCATCTATCTTTACACAAAATATGTTGAAAACATGTTCATAATTATGCAATACATGTAAAACAAATGCACAAGAAAAACTGCCTACACAACTGTACATGACGAAGATAGCTACTCAAATGGTGGAGTCCCAGCTCTTGAAATCCTGGAGTGTGCACATGGGAGGTTAAAATTTGAAAAAAGAACAGAAAATAAAGGGTGAGTTAAATGAGCTCAGTGAGTTTTATGTTTTCCATTCAAAACGTTTATACAAACATTAACCTCCATAAAAAACAAAGATAATTTCCTTTTCTTTTCAAGTAATAAACAATGTTCTGACATAACAGATTCATACGATCAATGCACATGTAAAACACAATCAAGTTCCTCTTTTCTTACAAGGTAAACAGAGATGGCAATAGATAGTTTCATGAACTTTCTTTTTTAAAATTTTCTTTGCCATTTGATACTGTTAGGTTTAAGGCCAAGTGGCTAGTTCTGCATCGCTTACCCGTGCATAGCTAATCTCTAGTAACGGAACTGGTTCTGCATCGCTTACCCTCACTAGGTTAACCACTATATACCGATTGTTATGGAGTTGATTCTGCATTGCTTACCCATAACGGTGCTAACGCTACATATAAATCAATGGTTACATAGCTGGTTTTGCATCGCTTGCCTATAACAGTGCTACCACAATATATACTCCATATGTGTAGAGGGTGACTCACAAGACATACTAACAAACACGACACCACCCACCATTAGTGATAGACACCCCCAGACACTGCCATGCACTTTAGGACATACTCTGAGCGGTATACGTATAAAGAGACCTAACAGTGTACTGTAGGCTAAAGAGCAATTAATACACAGGTGCACCACATTTCTATACCAATTCAGTTCATGTTCAAATTCCATTTTCGTGCTAATTCAGTGCATATGCAATTTCAATTCGATGCCATCTCAAAGCATATATATAAGTCTCATAAAAAATAGCTTTTAAATTCAAGTAGCAACACCAATGAACATATACTTTTCTTGATAAAATAGAAACCATTTTTCTTTCATAAAATCAGTTTAAAGATACACTCACAGTTTTGTCGTTTATCACCAAGTACGCTCATGTATTGAATGTCTCTTTTTGACCTACACAATTTACAAGTCGCTTAATCATTTATTTCCATTAAAGGAAATAAAGCATTATAACTATCAATTCGGTTTTAACTACCATAAGTTATTCCATTGGTTTCCATTTCAGAATCTAACTCCGAAATTTACTTAAAATGTTTTTTTTAAAACATCATCTCATCCGCTTAAATCATAATATGGCTGAATAGGTCACGCTAACTTTTTTCATTTGATTTTTCATGAAAACATCCTTAAGATTTCGAGTTATTAACACCTTAACTGTAATTGATCTTCAATGAATCACATAGTCAATTACTTTCCTCTTTAAGGCTAAATTGTCCTCACAACACACATATATGTATATACTATTCCACTTTCTTTCAAACTTTTCAACACATTTCACCTAAGGTCCATACCAAGCATCATTTAAACTTATCAAACCAAAAATTACAAATTTTCTCCAATATTTCCTAGCTTGGTCGAATACACCACTCTTTCACTATCCTTCCATTTTTCTTAACATATCTTCTCTACATTACACATAAATGAACTCAAACCAATTCTAATTAAATCCTTTTTCATTTCTTTACTTCATTGACATCAAGCCCATATCATGAACATCATAACCCTAACCTTGGTTTCTTGATTCACTTTTGTTGTTTTCAACCTTTACATGCTTTCAAGTTTATTATCTACTCCTTAATAAGTCAAAAATAACCTTTGATCGTAAATAACTCCATTTCACATGAAATCCACAAAATAAACAACTTAAACTAAAAAAAACTTACCACTTTTTCTCCTAATCTCTTAGGAAATTGGTGAGCACCAATCTATTAGAAAGGCAGGCTTTCCCACAAAAATTTAACTGTACTTTTCAATCAATCCTCCATTCATTCTATCTCTAGTTAATATTTGCTTGATCTGCCACATATTTAGGATAGTTTAAGAGCCTGCTTTCTCTAATTTCATTTTTCCTTAGGTCCTAGAGAACTTTCGGATCTACTTGTTTTTCAGTTTCTCCTTTTGATGATTCTACCGGATCTTTATATCAAATTTTATTTATAAAGCTTTTTTCATTTTCCGAAGAAAAACAAAAGCCATTAAGACTCAGCTCATTAGTTTTCCTTAATGTTTAATAGTCAACCCTAAGAATGTAAAATTTGCGTGTGGATATCTATACCTATAATTACACTTTTAATAAATATCTAAAAAAATTATTTTTAAAATTATATCAATGGCAAGTAAATTTAGATTATTCAATTGTAATATTATATAAATTAAATTGACAGTATAATTATTAAAAATAACAAAACAATATAATTATATATAATAACAAAAATTTTCGTAAATTTAAAAATAAAAATATTAGAATGCGATTTATCACTCTTATCATCCCAAAAAAAAACTCCAAAGCCCTCTTTGATCATTTTCAGCTTAGACTTTCTTGTCATACAACATATAGTGCAGTGCGGCGGTGCAGAGCAAGAAATACCTTTGTCCCATTTGTCTCAACTCAACTCTTAAAATCCTAAATTCTCAACAAACAAAAAAAATCTCTTAAAATCCTAACCGTATCTTTTATGAACGGACTTTACTCATCTTTCCACCCTTATCTTATTATACGCATCATCACATGACATGGGTCCAGGATGTGAGGTTTTCGTGTCCAAATTTTGCACTTAGCTTAAGAATGATGAATTCGAAGGCCAGCGCAGGAATACTTGGTTAATTGATAATATATTAACATTGAATAGATAATTTTTTTGGATAATACTCTATTTTTATATATTTTCTATTATTATTCTTTTAAATGAACCAATCACACCCAATGTTATGAATATCATACCGAACTTAATATCATATTGGGTTCTAATACGGTATTGTACCAGTACCGATTAATACCAGATACCGTTTCTGTTAATTTTTTAAATTTATGAAATAGTCCCTAAATTTTTTTTAAAATTACAAAATAATCTATTGTCATATTATATAGTTGTACTGTATACTTTTAACCATGTTTCCAAAAATCAAAATAATGAATAAAAATTACAATTAATATGAAATAATAATAATTTTTAGATATTTCACATATAAATAATAACTACAATTTATATGGAAAAAAAGACAATCATTATCATACAAATATAAAATTAAGAACAATATAAAGTATTTAAAATATTACAATTTTAATTTTCATTATATAATAAATAATAATTACATCAAAACATTCAATTTTATTATATAATAATTACATTATATAAATCATGACAGAATGAGCCATCATATATTAAAAATAATTATATTAAAATTTAATATGAACATTTAATAGTATATTTAAAAATATAAATTGGTTAACAAAATAAAACATTTTAGTTTTTTTTACAAATCTCAATTTATCATGTTTATATTTTCAATTTTTTTACTCCAAATTTCAATCAAACATTTTTTTCTTTTTTAAGAAAAATAAAAATTAAAAAATAATAGTAATAACACAAAAATTACCAAAAATAATTGGAGTGGACCCAGAACGTTCAATGTTTTATTTGTTGTAATAACCCATAAAGACTTTTAGAGGTGTGGATGCTCCAAGTCCAAGTAGATACCAACATGTTTTATTTGTAAAGGATTTTTTCTATCTGCGTAAAGTATACGGTCGCAGACTCGAGTATCTAAAGCTGAGGTTTTGTTGTCCAGACGCAAACTTACGCGTTAACCCAGGGACTACTTGTCGGAAAATAACTAAGATACACGATTCTGATTGGCTCTCAAGTATTGCTCTTCCTACCGGTCAAAACGCAAATTTTAGGCCTATGACTGATACAAACGAAACGGTGAAGGTTGCCTCCAAATGATAAGAAAATATTCTCAATAAATACTTAAATGTTTAGAATTATTATTTTTGTAATTGTTGAAATATGAAAATATATATTTGGTAAGTATAATAACGATTACTGAAAAGAGATAAAATGATTAAAAACTATTGATTTAATAAACTATTAATCATATAAATAATTAAAAATATATTATTCATCATATAAATTTAAAATTATAAATAATAAAATATTACATTAAAATATAAATATAAATAAAATAAATTTAGTAAATAAAATATTTCATAAAATATATTATTAGTCATATTAATTAAAAGTATAATAAAAAATAATACTTATAGTGAAGATTATTAATGGAAAGTAAAATTTTTATCATAGAAAAGTTTCTTACCGCAATCCTCTTTCTATTTATTAATTTCTGTGATAGTACCGCACTTTTCTTTAATCTTCAGTTGTTTATCACAGAACCAAATATGTGACTGTATTTAAAAATTATAATGAATAAGTACTTATTCCCATCACACCGTAAATCCAATCGCAGCTTTACGCCATCACTGGTACATACTGTAAACTCCCTTGCAGTTGTAGTTTGCGCATTTCACCTGTCGACAATAGATCACATCTTTATCGATCCGCCCAATTTTTTGCTGCCTGTTTTAGTATTCATCTTCTGTCAAGTTAAGAAATGTTGGGATTTAGCTGGTTCACTGTCAGTCGGCCGATGCTCACGGAGGACGGTAAGAAACCTCTCCATGTAACCACCTTCTTCATAGCTAACAAAATTAAATGCTTCAGCAGTTCGCCTTCCCCTGTATCAAACTCCTTCATAGCTATAGAAAATTCAGTTCTTTTGTATTATTTACCCTGCCGTCACCACCACCTTCTTAAAGTTCCCCTGTATATCAAACTCCTTCATAGCTAACAACATTAAATTCTTTAGCAGTTCACCACCTGCTTCGGCTATAGAAAGGCCAGTTCTTTTGTATTATTTACACTGCCGTCACCACTACCTTTTTAAGGTTCCCGTGTATCAAACTCCTTCTTAGCTATAGAAAGTCCTGTTCTTTTGTATTATTTACCCTGCCGTCAGCACAACCATTTTAAAGTTCCCCTGTATCAAACTCCTTCTTCGTAGCTAACAACGTTAAATTCTTTAGCAGTTCGCCACCTTCTCCGGCTATAGAAAGTCCAGTTCTTTCGTAATATTTACCCTGCCTGTTTTGTAGAAAGCATATAATAGATCACATCTTTATCGATCCGCCAAATTTTTTGCTTCCTGTTTTAGTATTCATCTTCTGTCAAGTTAAAAAATGTTGGGATTTAGCTGGTTCACTGTCAGTTAGCCGATGCTCACGGAGGACGGTAAGAAACCTCTCCGTGTCGCCACCTTCTTCATAGCTAAGAAAATTAAATGCTTTAGCAGTTCACCTTCCCCTGTATCAGACTCTTCCTTCATAGCTATAGAAAGTCCAGTTCTTTTTGTTGGACATTTTTGCCCCTAAGGGCAATTTTGTCAAATTTCCCATTCAGTGGACAGTCATTAATTGTAATTTGGTTTTCAAATTAATTACCAGTTAAGTTGCGTAATTTGATCCAGATAAAGATAATAAAGTGGCCCAATAAATGATCTACATTAATGGGTCGAAGTTCAGATGGAAAATGGACCCCTTTCAGTGTGGACCTGGACCGTATCGGCCTTGTGATG
>JAOTAY010000001.1:15664951-15682444 GCA_025629805.1 Erythroxylum baracoense
CATAATGAAATTGAACATAAAAGAAATAACAAAATATATTGTCTCCATCCCAAGTCTTTCCAGAAAATTCGAAAATATAAAAAATAATGCAGAAAATAAAACTAACTATAGCTGCTAGAAAACAAGAAGAAAGACTAAACAAAACGTCAGAAACTACTCCTAAAGTGGTTGCGTGAACAGTAACTGTGAAGCAACACTACAGAAAATATGAAGCTAATCCTAATGTGGCTGGTAGCTATTGAAAACAAAGGAGAATACTGCAGAAATTATGTAACTTTCTAAGGTGGATGGTGAAAAGCAAAAAGAAAGACTATCCTAAATTCTACGTTGAAAGCAAGAAGAAGAATGCAGAAAATATAAGAACAATCCTAAAGTGGCTGACGTAAAACACAAAGTAAAACAATGTAGAAATTCAAGTCTCTTATGTCTCTCTCCCGTCAGAAGAACAACAGCTGAAGAATAAAAGACTCCTCCTAGGACTCTATGAACAATGCTGTGAATAGTAACACCTCTCACTGTTCACGTTTTTGCTCTTTTAATGCCTTTTTCTCTCTCTTTCCTTCCCTTCTCGTAACTTTTGCAGATAATCGTTATCCCACTTCAAGTTACAGATCTCCTTGATAAGGTAGAAGTCTAATCTTTAAAGTTTGTGAAAATTCTGGATTTAAACTTTGAAACAAACTCTGCAGAATCTTGCCCATCCTTGCACGTGGCCACGTCTAGTGATTTCTTTGCTGCCAGATTTGGAATTTCAGATTTTCTTCGTTTCTTTTTCATCTTTTTTATTCAATTTCATCTCTAAGGTGTTAAAAATTATCTGCAAACAATTATAAGACAATTCCATTAATTTTGAATAATAATTTCAACACATTAAAGAGATTTAAGCACAAAATAAATGCAAGTTGATGACTTAACATCCTTCTTTTCAGTTCCTCATCAGTATCAAAGAAATAGAGTTGGATACCCGATACCTTATTAGTTTTTGAAACTAAACTGTCAAGGAAATGATAAACTTGACCTTGAACACGAAATGTATAAATGCCTTTCTTATTTTTTGTTAGTTCTCGATCATACCTAGCTCTATATGAAGTAAAAGCCACATTATTATTATATGTACAAACATTCTTCCTAAAATGTTCAGATTCTTCATCTTCACTAATAAATAATCATTTCAGAGCCTATAGCATTTTAGGAGCAACAATGCACATCTCTCCGAATGAATAACAAAATGACGGGGGTTTTAAATAAAATCCTTTCACATGACAATGTTCACAGTTTGGGACAAGACGAAGTTGTAGGGGCTGAACAGATAAATTTTATAGGGATGCTAACTTTGACGAAGAACAATGACAATTTATCCCTTGTAAGATTTACAGAAAGGTTGATCACTTTTTGCAGTAATAATTGAAAAATAGAAAGAATACAAGTAAAAAATGTTTACCTTGATTATTGATAGGTATCATTGTGCAAGGTTGAATTGAAAAGGAAGATACAGTTGGACAATCTAAATTATGACAAGTGATATTAGATACTTCAATTGTTGATTTTGTATAAGAAATTTCTTTTAGTTGGAGAGAGGGATGAGTTGTTTTGGCATGATCTACGTTACAGTCGATAGATTTAGATTGATGAATAAAAATTTTACCGCCAAAAGGCACGTTATTAATGGTATAATAGGAAGGTTGATGACCAATCGTTTGAGAAAAAGAAGGCAAAGTAGCATTTCTCTTTTTTGCAGCACGAGCTTCTTTACTTTGTCGTCGGAATTCCTTTTTTCATGTTCTAGCATTTCAGCATACTTTTTACGTCTCTTGGCATTTCTATCCATCTTTGAAGGTAAAAAAGAGTCAAACGAAGGTAAAAACAACTAATAATAATTAAACAAATTTTATTAATTATTTATTGGACAACACCTGCTTCTATGGACACACTCACAATTCAGCTTTCTATAGGTGATTCCTACTTTTCCTCATCTCTTCAAGTTGTATCTTCTTTTGGATTTTCCTTATAATTGCCCAAGGGAATGCTGAAAGAGAGGAAGGTTGGCCAAGTTATGAGATGCTTCTTCAGGTACTTATTGTTCTTGAGATCCAGTCACTCTCAGTCGTTTGCAATTACCACATCTGTTAGATTTGGTTGTTAGTCTCACAATCTTAGACCTTCTCTCACCTCCTCTCTCCATATACATTTGCTTTCTTTGTTTGGGTCAAGAGACCGGTGTTTTTTATTTCAATTATTAGATATATGATTCTTTGATGATGTTGTCCTGTTATGTTAATCTAATTGACTTCTAGATCTGTCATCTGTTGTATGCTGCGTTAATCTGTTCTAGTTTTCTTCCCATATTGGTTATGTTCTCTGATTGTGAGTCGGATGTTCTTAGGCTCTCAAGATAGATCGATTTTTCTTTTCTTAATTTTATGGTGGCTCTTTTTTCTGTTTAGATCTTTTTAAGTTTGTGATCCACCTGAATGTGGTTTCTTTTATCTTTAGTATTGTGTTTTCTGTCGTCCGATTTATGTCTTTTACCAATAGATCAAAGGCTTGTCCTTCCTCTTGTTGTTGTGAAGTTTAAGTGGGTAGATACAGGTTCGGTGGAAGTAGTGAGTTAAGTATGGGGTTAAGAGGATTTGAGCTTTTAGGTTTTTGGAATGTTGACCAAAGGGGAGGAAGAAAAGGGGTTGAAATAGAGTTGGGCTCTCCATCAGAACCCACACCACCAGAGGCAAGATTGTGGGTCTCCAACCTGAAAGGTTAGGATTTCCGTATGGAGCTTGGAGGTACCTAAGAGGTACATAAGTGAGGGATGAGATGAGGCAGAGAGTGCTAAGGTTATAATGGAAGAGTTTTTTATTGGACAACTCTATCATTATTGACAAACTAGATCGTAAGTGTCACAGAAAACAAAGGGTGTATGTGTCATTACTTGACTTTTGTAGCTATGTGAATGTGGAGTTGCTTCGGCCTGTTTATTTAATTAGGGATTTAAAACTTTGACAAGGACAGAGATGGTCTCTTTTTTAGATCTCTGTTCTCTTCTTAAATCTTATGTTTTTTTGCTCTTATCTTTTGGTACTATTTTTGCTTTCTATTTTGTGATTTCTTCATGTTGCTTGATTTATATTGTTTGTGTCATTTTCTATTTTGATTTTCGTTTAGTTGGATGTTTTGTATTAGATTCATGTTTGTGTGTTGATAGCGTGGAGAAGGATGGGTATTTGAGTGGACGTTCAAGTTTTGCTTTATGATAAATGCCTGTTGATTTTTTTAGTGCTATTTGGCTTTCTAGTTTGAGAGTTTTAAAATTGAATTTATTAGTCTTTGAGTTTGTTCGATGTTAAGATAGAGGCGGAAAGCTTATAGTATTTGTATTAGGGATAAGAAACGAAGAGATGTGTCCAAAGGTAGCTTCACGTCAAGTTTTCTTTTACTATCTCTTGATACGCTTCATCTCAATATTGGACTTAGATAGATCTTTCATATTTTGAGGCGATGAAGTTGGCTTGCTTGTTTGTTCTTGCTTTACTAACAACTCTCTTTAGCTTACTTTTTTGTGTACCTAGATCTTGTTCTTGCACTTGAGTTTTATATAATCCATATTGGGAGATGGGATATATATCAGGTATTTTCTTTGTTTCTATTTTATTTTATTTCTTTATTTACTTATTTAATTTTATTTATCTACTTTTTTAGCATATCAGTTTTCATATCTACTCTTTTAACCTGCATCACTTTTTCATTGTCACATTCACATGTAGGTCCACCGGAAGCAGTCTCTCTACTTTGTAGGGATAATGCTATTTACTATCAGATCTCTCCAGACCCCGCTTTGATGCGGGACTCTAACTGGGTGTGATGATGGTGATGGTGATGAATATATTTTCTAAATATTAAAATATCTGTATTAGTAACATTTACTTTAATACCACACATTTAACCAATCATACATTTAACAAAGAAGGTAAAAATTTGAAAAGGTCACCATAATAATATTAGTGGAATATACTATCAGGTAAATAAAGGATTAGAAGAAATAAGAGGTTATTTTATACCAATGTGATGTACCCATGCAATGATAAAAATTTAAAGAATTTATCATGCATTATAACACTGAGACGAGAAAATGCCATGCACGTAATAACTGTTCTCAACTCTGTTAAGCAGTACACGTAAGTCGCGATTGTGATTGAAAAAGATAGAAAACAACTTCATTATATATTTTACCTAATATAATAAGAATGAATGAAAGATTAATAGGATATAATGCGACACATTTAATTTCTATTGTCAACTCTATTTCTATTGTGAGTCACAATCGTCGATAGAAAATAGGTCTATTATATATTTTAGACTAACATAATAATAAAGAGTGAAGAACTAACATAAGGTGATACATCTAATTTATCTTCTCAACTCTATTAAGTGTATATAATCATTAAATTGATAAAAAATTTAATAAGCTGAAGAATATATCATGAAGGAAAACGAATAACTTACAGATGGTGGATAAAAAAAGGGCTAACTCTTGTTTGCTGAAACGGAGAAGATGTGATGCGTTCAATATATCGCTTTTTATAGTTTTGAGCTGGAGGAACGTGTTTATAAATGTACTGACAAGGAAACATTTGTATGGTTAGAGAAGAAAGGATACGAATCACAACCATATAATGATAGAAATTAAAACAGTTTATCATATATTTTATAGAACATAATAACATTAACAAGATAAAATACGAGACACGTAATTACGGTTTTCAACTTTGGTATGTAAGTGACGATTGGGATTTTCGAGCAACAGATGATGAAAAAGATAGAAAACAACTCCATTATATATTTTACACATGTAACATCTATTGTCAACTCTATTAAAAAGTTGATGGAAGTAAAACGACGTAGACATGGTTGAATGTCATCGGTGTGACATGTTAAGTCACACCCGTGAGACCTTCTCACAGGAATGACTTAACATGTCACGCTCATGAGGCTTTTTTTATGAAAATTTTTTATTTTAATTTGTTTTTTTACAATCTCGTTTCATCCTCTCATCGTTCTATCAAATAGCATATGTCAACAACAACATATGGAAAATAGCTCTTTTATATATTTTACACAACATAATAATAATAAAGAATGAAAAATTAATACAACATAATGTGATACATGTAATTCCTCTTCTCAACTCTATTAAGTGCATATAATGGCTAAATTGATAAAAATTTTAATAAACTGAACAACATATGATGAAGGTAAGACAGATGGTGGATAAAGAATGGTCAACTCTTGTTTACTAAAAAAGAGAAGATATGATGCCTTGAATATGTGACTTTTTATAGTTTGTAGCTGGAGTAATGTGTTCATAAATGTACTAAATGAAATTTTTATTTCTCAACTATCGATTGAAGATCAACAATTAGTAAATTTTTTACTTTTATGTCCATCAAAATGTCACATATAATAAATAATGAGTCATATATGATAAATAATGGGTTAAAGCGCTCGAGGCTTTAAAATGACTACGGAAGGTAATAATTTTTTTCTATTAACATCAATCAAAATGTGGGGTATTTTAATAAATTTTGCATTTTACAATTGATTCAATGACATTTCAGTTGCTTGGAGGTAATACTTATATTTTTATGTATCTCAATTTCCAACCTCTACTACTTTTTTGTTTGCATGAACATGTGACGTATAATGAAAATAAGTTTTAGTTGGTGAAGATTAGGTTTATTAATTTATTAATTACAACCTATTACTATGGAGAGAAGCCGGTATAGGAAGATATAAAATTATATATAACGTAAAAATATATCTGGAGCCATCTTATTTGGATTATCAAATAAAGTTTAAAGTGGCATGAATGTGAGTTAGAAGATTGCCAATTTTTAAAAACTTAATTGGGGAGATAATCAAACTTTTGATAAGTAAGGTATTAGTTATTTCATTTTGAATTGACATCAGGTGACTGAATTCACAATGTTTAGTAAATAAAAGTGTAATTGATGGAAGGTAATAATAATTTGAAGTTAAAATTAAAATAATTCACGGACCGTGTTGTTTATCATGGTCACGGGCAAAACCTTATGTCACGATGAATCCAGTAATGTATTGGTTATGAGGAGCAATTTTTTGGAATATAGTATAATAAATTATAAATTATACATTATAAGTAATTAATAATTAATAATTATATAGTATTTTTAAGAACAACAAATTTTTAATATACATTAAAGGATCCGACTAATTTGTTTAGATAAGTAAATCTCTAAAATATGCTTATAATAAATCATTAATTATACATTATAAAAAACTAAAAATTATATACTAATTTCAAGTACTATGTCACAATGGTGTGCGATAGTGAATGATAACATAGAGGAGTAATTCTTTAGGAATATACTTATTATAAATCATTAATTATAGATAATTAAAAATTATGTACTAATTTCAAGAAATATTAATTTTTAAGGTGGCATGTTAAGTTTTTTAAGTTAAGTGTTTAATTTCTAATAAGACTTATAATAAATCTTAAATTATACATATTAAATAAATTATGAAAAATATGAATTTTGTTAGAAAACAAAAAATAATATTTCCGCATCCTTTAGGTAAAACTAATCTCTGATTGGCAGCTACAACGTGAATAATAGGTTGGGATTAGATTGATAGGTAAAGTCAGATTTTCATTAAAAAATTTATTTCTCAACTATCGATTAAAGATTAATCATTAGTAAAATTTTCACTTGTTTCAATATAGATTATTTGCTTTTATATCAATCAAAATGTCACATATAATAAATAATGAGCGCGAGGCTCTGAAATGAGAGTGTAGGGTAATAATTTTAAATTTAACATCAACGAAAATATAGTGTATTGTAATAAATTTTGCAATTGATTAGGTTTATTAATTTATTCATTAAAACCTACTAGTATTAATCTACGGAGAGATGATGCAAGGCAATAATTATTTCTGTTAAAATTAAAATAAGTCAACCGTGCCACTTATGACAACATCACGGTTGTGATTTTTTAAAGTCACAATCGTGAACCATTAGACTAAATTCAGTAATATAGTATAATAAATCATAAACTATATATTATAAATAATTAATAATTATATATTTTTTATAAGAACAACAAAAATTTAAAATATATTAACAATTATATACTATTTTTAAGAACAACGAATTTTTAACATATATTAAAGGACCCAAATAATTTGTTTAGATGACGAATTCTCTAAAATATGCTTATAATAAATCATTAATTATACATTAACAATTTTAAAAAAAATTATATACTAACTTCAAGCACTATTTCACAATTGTGTGACATAGTCAATGATGAGGTAGATGAGTAATTCTTTGGAAATATACTTATGATAAATCATAAAGTATAGATAATTAAAAATTATGTACTAATTTAAAAAAGTTTGAATTTTTAATGCGGATTTTAACATGTCAAATTTTCTAAGTTTATTATTTTTTCTAATACGACATAATAAATCTTAAATTATACATATAAGACTTCAGTAATTTTTTTGCAATATAGTATAATAAATTATAAATTATAAATAATTAATAATTATATACTATTTTTAAGAACAACGAATTTTTAATATACATGAATGATGACATATAGGAGTAATTCTTTGCAGATATACTTATTATAAATTATAAATTATAGTAATTTTAAGAAATATTAATTTTTAAGGCGGCTTCTAACACATTAAAATTTTTAAGTTAAGTGTTTATTTTCTAATAAGACTTATAATAAATCTTAAATTATACATATAAAATAAAATACATAATAATTAGAAATTAATCTGAAAAATATGAATTTTGTTAGAAAACAAATAATGATATTTTAGCATCCTTTAACTAAACCTAAACCTAATCTATGTTTAGCAGCTACAATATTATTTATAATAGGGTTAGAAAGTCATGAATAATATGCCGGTCAGGACTAAATTGATAGTAAAAATTTAGATTTTCATTAAAAAAATTATTTCTTGACTACCAACTAACTTGTTTGAATGTAGATTGTTTGCTTTATAGCTATCAAAATATCACATATAATAAATTATGAGCTAAAATGAGCTAAAATGCATGAGGTTGTTTATTAATTAAAACCTATTACTATTAATCTACGGAGAGAAGCAAGTAGGTAGATACAAAATCTAAATATATGTTTGACAAGGTAAATATATGTTTGGCACCATCGTATTTGTGTTATTAAATAAAGTTTAAAGTGACATGATTTTATTTCATTTTAAATTAACTCTAGGTGACTCAATTATAAGTGGAATTGTGTTTTAATGCCATGGTTATTTCTCTTAAAATTAAAATAAGTAAAGTCATGCAGGTTATCACACGGTTAAGTCACCGTGAATTGTGTTTTTGCGACATAGTATAATAAATTATAAACTATATATTACAAATAATTAACAATTATATACTATAAGCTTATGTTGTGAACAACCAGCTGGCAAAGAGAAGACTTGAAATATTCATTAGAGTTATACATGTGAGAACGAGAAAGAACGATATAGAAAATGATGAACAGTTGTATGTTACAGGTGTGACATGTTAAGTCACACCCGTGAAAGCACATGACCCATTTTGATTTTAGGAAGATCAAGTAACATCTGGAGTTTTACTTGGATTAACATTTTTTGGCGAATGTGCTGCATCTAAATCTTCGAAATTCAAAATTATGACAATTTTTTGTAAAAGATAGGGAGCTAGACATATATTAATTTTTTGGAACATTCAAAATTTTTATTCTGACCAAGTTAAGCTTCAAATAGTATGGCCTTTTTCATAATTTTTAAAATAATTATTATTTTCATAATGCAAAGCTTTGAAATTGTTGTTTTGTTAATGTAAATCGTCTCTTCTAGTACTCAAAAAGATTTCTTCTAGTACACAAAAAGATTTCATCATATATGATGCGAACAATACTACAAAAGAATTTCATCATATATGATACATGATACTAACAAGATAATGTGAGTATGAATTGAGGTCAAATTAACTCTTGCTTCAAAACCAATGGTATATAGACATGTGACATCGCTTGAGATGAGGTGGTATGATAGACACAAGACCTTCGAGAGGTGGTCGCATAGTTAGCCTATAAATGATCTCGTCGTAGCGGCATTTGTAAAATTTTAGGAATAGTAAGAAAGACTCGTTAGACTTGTCAGATTTATAGCTCTTTTTGGAAAACAAAAACATGACGACTAATTGAAAGAAAGAGGGTTGTGGGGTTTGGGGTTCAGCAATTTCAAGTGTTTCAGTTGTGATCAAACGTTGTGGAATGGAAGTCAAGGGGAATAAAGCTTTTTTGGTGGTCGTTGCATAAGCTTTGATGTTTAAATGATGTGTTCTATCAATGGGTGATGCAAAGGAGATAGATCTAGCATTAAATGGGATAATCTATGCTGAGGCCAAAGGAGACTTACCAGTGGACCCTATTTCTAAACAAACTGGGTGCATTAAGGTAAGGTACTATGGTTTAACTGAGTTAGAATATTGCGGCACAGTAAATGAAACCTTGATGAACATAAGCCATCTTTAGCTGTTGCTCTGATGGATGAAGGGTCAAATTGAAGGGAAGAGTCTCACGGGTGATTACACAAATTATAAAATTCTAATGATTCTTTAAATTCTAGTGAAGAAATCACCATAGTGATTGTTGAAAATTAAACAAATGATCGAACACCCTGTAATCATCAACATTCCACAATTACTTAACAATCAAGATTTTAATTATAAGTTCATAGCAATACCAGGCTCCTGTATGTTAAAAAAGTCTAAAGAATGAGTGTTTTTCATAAAGAAGTTAAAAGGCAGACAAAATAAATAAGAATTAGGCATATAAATAATAGGATTACCTTCCATAGATAAGAGAAAAAATAAGGTGGGTCGATTACAAAAGCTCTGTAAAGTATGGACGTGTAATAATCGGTAACATATTTCAATGTTGATAAAAATACATTTACGAAAGTTAAAGCAGATCTGAGAAACCCTGAGAAGATAAAAACAACAATTATAAGAGCACAAATTACAAAGTTATATCCAGCTACTGATTTAAATCTAATTTAAAGGCTTTTCACAAGGTAGGAAAGGCATAATAATGAAATCAACATACTGGCATCAAAAAGGAGTACAAAGTGTTCACAGTGTTTTCGCATAGTTGATACGACAACTTCCAAAGTAAACGCAATGACACGTGTGAATCTACAGAAATTGAAGCAAAAGATAGAATGTTGATATGATTAACTAAGAAGGATAAAAATTGAAATAGAGGCACAATAAAAAATTATGCATGGTTACTTATAGTTTTCGAGAACAAAACTTTTGGTAATCTTGTTTAAGGTGAAAAATCTTGAACCAATGGCAATAAAATAACAGTAAAGCTTTTGAACAATTAAGATGTAACAAAAGTCAAAATGAAATTTATAAAAAAAACATATATAAACAATCTTATTGATAATTTCCTTGAGTTAAAAATAAAATGTAAAAAAATATAATTTGTAGAGTTTAGAAAATGACCAAAATAGGTCTCGAATCTTCATCATTACCTGATAGAAAGCCCTTCAATGATTTTAGTGAAAAATTCATCTGTTGTCAAGTTTTCTACATTTCAGAGAAAAAAACAGAAAGTAAAATAAACAAAATTCAAACGCAATATTTTGAAGCAATGTTCTTTATTTTGATCTAGCAATTAATTTAAGACTGAACTATTTTAACTTATAAAAAACACAAGATTTATTTATAATGAAAGAAGTAGAAAAAGGATTGATAAAAAAGAAGACAAAGAATCAGCATAAAAAGTGTAAGAAAATTTGATTGCATTAAGAATATTATAATACAAATTATTATTACATTACCGATAAATATGCTTTCTCTCCAAGAAAGGCAGGCCTTTAAACTTTTTGCAGCTAACTTAACGTCGCCACCATTAGCTTTAAGGAACCGTTGAATACAAGCCTTAATACAAAATTTCTTCTGTCATATGTAAAAAATAATGTTAACGGCAGCAACTATTTTGTGCATATAATCTTGCTTCTTCATCAATAAAAAATCGAAAGAGTAGAAAAAGAGAAAAAATCTGACTTGATTCTATGAGAGAGAAGTTTACTTGGTTAGATGATGCATGACAGATTTATTTTGTTGAATCGATTGGGGAAGATCTTTATTAAGCTAATATAGGGATTCTTTGTTCCTCATTTTTAACAAGTTAAGCAATAAGAAGGAAACAAAGAAAATAAGAAGGAAGACAAAGAAAATAAATATGGCAAAAGATTTCGCAAATGTGATTGATGAGAAAGAAAATTGAAATGACGAGTGATGGTTGTTTAAGAACATATTAAATGTTTTTTAAAAACAAAATTAATTACTTTTAGATTTTATTAGTAACAACCGAATAAAATTTATTTATAACATAGAATTTTTAAATCAACGTATCTGTTGAAAGATTGTCTGTTGAAATCGGTGGTAGAATCTGTTGAAATCGACTGTTGAATATCATGTTTTGTGATACGATGAAGCTTATTTGTTGGGATATTAATTTCTTTTTAATGTTGTCAACAACCAAACAAACAAATGAAGGGAAGAATTCATTCGACATAAACTTAAACCTGTGAGAACCAGATAGAAGATGATGAATATATGCTAGAATTATTGTATGTCACAGGTGTGACATGTTAAGTCATACCCATGAGAGCAGCTTGTCACGGGTGTGACATCACACTCGTGAAAGTAGCAAAGTGTGACATGCTAAGTTGCATATGTGAGAATTGTGTGAAAGTTAAGAAAAAGAAGAATCTCGCCATTAATTAAATGGACAGTGGGATGGGTTAATCCCATTCGTCCTTATAAGTCACACCCGTGAGACTCATGTGAGAATTAATATATCTAAAATTTTATAAATTTCTCTAAAAATATAGATATTATAAAAACAATTAGAGTATATTTAGATAAAAGAGTATATTTAGAAAAAAAAGAATATTAAATATAAATATATATTAACTGACAAGAAAAAAAAGAAAATACTTAATGAGTTCCGGCTGTGACTATTTGCATGAGATAGGGAAGAAAATGAACTGTGGGATGGAAATAGAAATATATTATGTCGTGTATTCTATTCAACCATCCTAAAATGTGCTCGTTCCTAAAACATGGTTGTACATTTGTCCTTAGTGAATGGTAAGATATATGTATATTCAACTATCCTAAAACATGGTCGTAACATAAGAAGAAAAAAGAAATGACATGTGTTACGGCTGAATTATTTAAGTCATAGACGTGAAAGGCGTGAGATAGGGAAGAATATAGGCCGTTGATGAAATGGACGGTGGGATGAAATTTCGTGGTCATCCATCACATTTGTCCTTAGTATATATATACTTAATAAGATGTTTACTTGCTTGGATATTGTATTCCGGAGTCCGCGTCGATGATACATCCCATGTATGTTTGTTTGATTGGTAATTTATAAATTAAAAAAAAAGAAAATGAGACGTAATTTGCAAGCAAAATGGCTGCATAAGGAACTGTTTGCTTATGGATTATGGCTATTGTTATCCACCTGACTTAAGAATTTTGGGATTAGACTTCTCATATTACTTTTGTTGTTGTTACACATTCTCATTTGGAGTTTGAATCAATGCTATAAGTACTATATTAACATTGGTACCAAATTTGATTCTAGTATGGTACTGTATCGATATCGGTGAAATACCAAGTACTGTTTCAGATAATTTTTAAATTTTATAAAATAAT
Organism: Erythroxylum baracoense; assembly: GCA_025629805.1. Classification (NCBI taxonomy): domain Eukaryota; kingdom Viridiplantae; phylum Streptophyta; class Magnoliopsida; order Malpighiales; family Erythroxylaceae; genus Erythroxylum; species Erythroxylum baracoense. The sequence continues at coordinate 15,677,743 of JAOTAY010000001.1, forward strand.
CTCTAAATTTTTTAAATTTATAAAATAAAACTTAAACTTTGCTTGCAACAACAGGACTCTTCACTCAGAACAATTTGATTGTGTAATGGGAAATGCGCCAGCAGAATTCCACGAGGAAGAAGCAAGATAAGAGAAACTATGAAGCTTGCGTGAAGGTTGATAGAATCACATTTTCAGCCATTTTGGTTTGATTGGTTTTTTCCCAGCAGACTTTGGTTCTTGAGGAAAAGGGGCCAGAACTTGTATCACAGGTTCGGGTTCAGATTGAACAGGCTCCCTTGGTTCATCCAATCCTTTCAAAGACATAATTTCTTCATGAAGGAAGGGACCTGACTTGATGGCTATATCATCTTCATCCGAACAGCAATATAAGAAACATACAGAAAGATATAAGCGAGACAAGCTGAGGGACACATAGTGTAAACATAAAACCAGAATCGGGAAAGATAATTTTACCAAGGCACCTATAATTAGAACGTATTCAAATGATTGTTCTTTGGAAATGTTAAAATGGCATAAACAAATTACAGAAAATTAGGATAAGATACTAAAAGAGAGGATTGAGAAGTTCGATGTTGGGAATCTTGAAAATTAGAATGTAGTATGAAACTATAAATTCTTAAATTCAATCCAAGAACTTTTCAAAAATAAAATGAAACTTATTGAGAGGGAAAAAAAAGAGCAGTTGGGCAGGCGGTCCGATGATGGAGACTCCATTGGTGCGATGGCAGGCGGTGGAGCGACTCGCGGAGCAGTGGCGACCGGCGACTACTGTGCTGCCTGTGTGAGGGAGAGGCGATGCTGGGGTTGGCTGGGAGTCTGGCACGCCGGAGACAAAGAGAAGAGAGCGAAAATAAAAAATGGGAGACTTTCAGAGATTCAGAGTTCGGAAGCGGAGGTGGGAGGGGTGGGTTGGTATTTGTCAACTTTTTTTTTACAAATAAGTCTTTTAATGTTTTTTTAACTTTTAAGGTATCAGCCGGCAAAATTTCAAACGGTTTTTTTGTCGGTAGTGACCAGTACGGTACCAAATCCATAAAGTTTGGTTTGCATGATTTGTTCAAATGTTTTAGTTTTGTACTCACAAAAGTAAAGGAAACTAAGGCTCCAGCATTTTGGAACTGTTATTGCATACCAATCTAATCTTTGTATTCTACCCAGTTGCCAAACAGCTTTAACATTTCATTCCATGTGCAAACATTTTTAACCTGTAGCAGTTCTCCTTGTCAATTCCAGCAGTATAGGAGAACTTTTATCGATCAGGTATAACTACTGGTTTAAGCATTAGATGCTGCATTTCGAACTAAGGAACAAGAACTATAACATTGTCAACCAAATTGCAACCGGAAAAGTCATGGGGCGAGACAAAACGGAAGCGTTATGGTTGTTCATAAGAGAGAAACTAATAGCAGAAAAATATTCATAAAAGTTAAAAGCCTTGTTGACAAAAAAAGTGTACGACAGATTGAAGGTGCAGAGAAACACATACAGTTGAATAAGCATCTTTAAAGTCACTTCTTTTTTTGCTTTTAACGTTTCATACCTACTCTTCACAATCAATGAGCATCCTGTTCATTCTCAACGCCTAAACCATACAATACACCAGCATATTTCTCCAAGGAGCCGCTAAAGAAATTATCCTTCAGTTTCCTGAATGTATATGCAGTGAGTAAACTATCTGAACCCGCCTGATGGCATATACCAACTCTCTCCACTTCCAACAACTCTGCGAGTTTGTTCAACCCTCCATGAAGGCTATTGCAGTACCTCATCAAATGCTTGATATCATAAAGGGTCGGGAAGTAGATATTAATCAAATTAAAGAACGCAACTTGCGTCTCTGGCAAGTTTTGGCACGTTAAGAGCTTAAGCAAGTAGCCAAAATCGTAACCACTGTGAAACGTCACCCAATGCACACTATCATTCAAGACAATCCCTGAAGACATCAAAAGCTCACCAAATCGCATTGCATCAATACCCATTTCATTATTCTTCATGAAGTCTATCCCGCTTTGTCGCAAAAGCTCAATGGAATCATTAGCAAAAACGTCCTCATTCACGTTGAATTCACAAAAATTGAATTGCCAAATGCAATACTTGTCAGTTCCACAAGTCGGTAAATTCCCTAGCTCATCCGAAAACGTGAGACCCAATTGAATCAACTTCAACATATCCACATTTTCCTTCAACGTTTTGTAGTGATAGTCATTGCTGTTCTTAAAATTGCCAACCGGACGCAGGACAATGCCTGGAAACTCCGTGTCCATTGCAATATAAGGGTAATCATCGACAATTTCACGGATAAGAGTGAATTCTTCTTCGATGTTGTCATCCCACACCTCGCGAATCTGAATTGAATCGCCTTTAGGCAACAACGACATTAAACCCAACACAGAAAGCGAAACGATACAACCCCAGGTCTCCAATCAGATCGTGCATTCAGTTTAGCAAACCCTAAAACAATTAAACTCAAACGTTATCTACAAATGTGCGACAAAAGATTAAAACTTTAACAACAAATCACCATCTACGAAGAAAACCCTACACAAAATCTCAAATTTAAGGGATAACCCCAATCAATTTTAGGCATAGATCTAGAGAAACTCGTAAAAAACCAGAAGCCATCGGAAAATGCAAAACACGCCCATATTTATAGGAGAAAAATTAGAAGAAAGAAAAGGAGATATATACGGAGAAAAGGAATCTGACCTGGACTTTGATAGATCTGAAGCAGAAATGTCAGATCTTGACCAGCAAATTCTAGAGAGAGAAACAAGCGTTTCTTCGATGTATGTCGTAAATATCAATTTTATTTTTATTTTATTCTTATAAATGAACGAGAAGGAAAAGAAAAAATCCGCGGCTTTTGAATTTGATTGTCTCTTCCCTCTTTATTTAAATTACTTGTTTGTTGGCCAAAAAAAACAAAGAATTTTAAAAAAGTTCATAGTATGATATGTAGAATTTCCTGAAATCGTAAAAGGGAGGGAAGAGATGCCCTGTAAATTATGTTTCATAATTATCCGTTCATAAATACTTAATAATGATAATTTAAATCTTAAAAGAAAAAGTTGGAGCGAAGTTTCCAATAAAAAAACCTTGAAGCTGTACAATTTTGGAGCTCGTCGGTGATTAAAAACATGATTTTGAAGATGTATAATTTTGGGCATCCTAGTTACGTTTGGAAATTTCTTACACTAACGAGCAGAGTTTAGAATACCGTTCTGTACTGTTCAATACTAACCGGAATGAAGTGATACGGGAAAGAGTGGTATCGGCCGATACCGAGCGTTTTCATCTAGTACCGGCCGGTACCATGAATCCTCAATTTCTAAGGAATGATCTGTAAAAATGAAATTTTTTTCCCTAAGACTACCCCCCCTCCCTTGACGAGTCTTCTATTCTCTCTGCCTTTCATTTTTGGTTTTTTCTCTCGCAGCCTCACTCCTCCACCGACTCATCCTCTCCTCTCTTTGTAGCTCTCGTCGTCCTCTCTTCCACTCCTGGCGGTTCGTCGTTCTCTCCGGTAGTGCTTGGCTACTCCTCTACCACGCGACGCCCGCTAGCTTCGCCTTTCGCCACCTCGCCAGCTCCGTTTGTCAAGAGTTGCCAGCTCTGCCTGTCGCGGGTCGCCACCTCCGACGACCACCAACACCAAGGCGCAACATCTGACAGATCTGGGAATGATACCCAAATCTGGACTCAACGCATCCAAATCTATTGTGAAATTCTATTTGTTAGGTGTGTTTTTTTTTTCAATTTTTGTTAGAATATTTGTATTAATTGTTTGTGACTTTGTGTTGTGATTTGTGACTGTGAGGAATGAAATTGTGAAGGATTTTTGGTAAATTATTTGTGTTGGAGGTGGATTTGAAGTTAATAAATGGTAAATTGTTGGTATTGGAGACGGATTTGAAGTTATTTTGTGAAATTTGTGGTTGGTTCGTTTATGGTTTTGGTAATGAAAACATGAAATGTGTGGTTGGTTTGGTTGGTTAGTATTTGGTAAATGGGACAGGTGAATGTTTGGTTCATGAAACTTGTGGTTGGTTCATTTGTTTGGTTCATGAAACTTGAAAGTCGTATATTGCAATGTATTATGGTTAATTGTAATGATTTGTTGGTTGGTTTGGCTCACATTGAATTTTTGAAATAAACAAATTTTGTTCATTAAATTTGAAAATAAAAACAAAATTAAAAATAAAAACAGAAAATTAAGAAGATCCATTCATGCTTTGCTAAATGGCATCATATTTATAATAAGATTCATTCAAGCTATACTAAATGACATCTAGCTGTAAGTGCAATTACATTACCATTACTTAAAAGAAAAGATAATTTGTCTAAGCATACACAAAAAAGAACCTAAATTGAAAAAGCTCAAATGACATCATATTCATATAGAAGAAAGACAATAATTAGAATTGACTATTTTAGATATATTTAAAATTTGATTTATTAAATTTTTATTAAATTAATTTTTATTATTTATTTAAGAAGTCATAATTAATTGCAATGTTTAAGGTATATATTAGTTTTTAAATTTCAATTTAATTCTAATAATCTTATCCAAATTTACAGTGGAATATTTTATTATCCCCAATTTTCTTGATTCATCTTGATTTTTGTAAGAAGACAATTAGTAAAAAAAACTATGTGGTAATGGTTTGGGAGGTTCTTTACATATCATTGCTAATTTTGT
>JAOTAY010000001.1:15703896-15740624 GCA_025629805.1 Erythroxylum baracoense
TCCTGTTGTGTGTTTTACTTTCAGTTTAAATGAACAAATTGTTTTAAAAAGAAAAAGTGATCACATATAAGTGAAGTATAAAGAGTTTAAAAAAAAATACCGAGTTTTAAATTGTTAAGTGATGTGACACGCCACCCTCGCGGGGCACGGACTCGGGTATCACTGTCGATATCGGGTTCGGGTCCAGCGGGAGTGGGGTGTTACATGGAAGTTACTTCTTACTCCTTTGGTAATAGCTTTCGCAAAACCTACATCATTCACCATGTAGTTGTTAAATATGAATAGATAATGCTTCTTTTGGATGCGAAATATGTTTTAAAATGTAAGTGATCAGATAGTGATGGTTTTTAATTGAAGCTTTTTCTTTGTGGGTAAATCTGTAGTTGTCGTTGATTTAATAGCATCATTTTTAACTTTTTCCTAAGGAACCATTCTCCTTTTTATTTATTTCTCTAGGTGTAAAATTCCCTTTCATGATTAAATTTATTACTTAGGTATAGTTTGCACAATTCTTAAAGTCATATGTGTAGTGCTAAGCTCAAAACTTATAGGTATGAAATTTGTGGGATTTAGTGATTATAAACTTCTGTTTAGTGCTTTGTTGCAAGAATTTTTACATATGATCTGGGTCATAGATATGCTCATTGATTCAATTTCAAGATGTTAGTTCGTTTCATATTGTATGATTTAAATTCCTTTTTTGGGAATAGAAGCTCGGGGATTTATATTTAGGCCTCCCATCACATTGGCAATTGGAGCAAAGCTTGTTCCATTAAGAAAACCAAAGAAATTGCCTCGTATAATTTCTTTAATTTTGTATTAGTTTCATCTAATATGTCCTGGGATATATATGTGCTAGGTCCAATGGCATAGTCATTAATGAGTTTTTATATTCTTCTTGAATAGTCTAACTATTTATATTTGGGTTATGCTTGAATCATTAATGAGTAGATATATGCATGCATAAGAATTTATTATAAGTGGAATGAATTTGAGATCTTATGGATGACTTAAGGCATAATAAACCCTTAATATGGTATATAGACTAGAAACCTGTGATGCTGCTCCCGTGAGGCTTATTGGTGAAAAATTCTATGAGCCTAAGACTCACAGCGAGAACTTATTTTCTTGATTCACAGGTGTAAACAATGCCATATACCATAGTTTTAAAATCAATTGTAGCTCATTAATTCGATCGATTAATACTTTAACTTCGATGTGATTAATGCAAACTTAGTATTAACACAAGGAATTAATACATTTTATAGACAAGACAAATTCTTTACATAATAAACCCCTAGGATGGTATATAGGCTAAAAACCTGTGATGTAGCTCCCGTGAGGATTATCGGTGAAAAATTTCACGAGCCTAGGAGTCACAGCGAGAACTTGTTTTCTTGATTCACAGGTGTAAACAATGCAACATACCATAGTTTTAAAATCAATTGTAGGTGATTAATTTAATTAGTTAATACTTAGGGGATGTTGTGTAAAGTTTAGATGTTATGTAAACTTTAGGGAAAATGAAGGATACTAACTATGAAATCACTGTTTGAAATTAATTGTTTTACATAAATGAGTAATGTTGATAGATCTTGGATGTATAGATGATTAACACTTGATGGTTTCATTAAAGCCCCAAGCTTCTATTCCTGAAAAGGGTTTGTCCCAAATTATTTTGAGTGGACACGACATAGGGAACCATTGATTTGTAACAGCTCAAGGGGTAATGAAGTACAATCATTAGTGAACTTAAATGAGTTTAAAGGGGGGATTGGATTTAGAACAAATAATGTTGATGCAAATGAAAATCCTTACATGCAAATGGTTTATGATGCAGCCGGTTGTACCTTTCAGGAAAATATAGAAAATTTTGAAGAAGAACCAAACCCATATGCAAAATAGTTTTTTAACTTACTACACTCAGCTGACCAGGAACTAGGGCCAAATTGTGAGACAATGACTCAATTGTATTCAATTGCACGAATATTGAACATAAAGACTGAAGAACATATTTCTGATCATAGTTTTGATAAAATTCTTGGCTGGTATAATGAATCATTGCCTCCTGATCATACAAATGGTTGATAGTTTTTACAATATGAAGAAACTTATTAAGGGTCTTGGTTTGTATGTTGAAAAGATTGATTGTTGCAAATTGAGATATATGTTGTATTGGGAAGATGATGTGGAATTACAAGAGAGCAAATTTTGTGGTCAATCTACGTTCAAGCCTAGAAAGCGTTCTATTAAACATAAATTAGTACCTTGAAAGTGGATGTATTATTTCCCGCTAACTCTGAGACTTCAAAGACTATATGCTTCTAATGTTACTGCATCTCACATGAGATGGCATAATGAATACCAATAGGAAGATGGAATAATGAGTCATCCATCAGATGCACTGGCATGGAAACATTTCAATGACACCCATTATGAGTTTGTAGCTAAAAGTTGAAAAGTTAGGTTGGGATTGTCGACGGATGGATTCCAAACTTTTGGTCAATCCGGCTAGCAATATTCACCATGGTCAATCATAATTACTCCTTATAATTTGCCTCCATAGATGTGTATGAAAGAGACATATATATTCTTGACAGTGATTGTACCAGGGCCTACAAATCTAAAGCATAAAATTGATGCATTCTTACAACCATTGATTTATGAATTGCAACATCTTTGGGAATAGGGCATCGAGACATATGATGTGTCTCTGAAACAAAATTTTATGTTGAGAGCAGCTTTGATATGGACCATTAGTGATTTTTCGACATATGTCATATTGTTTGGATGGAGCACAGCAGAGAAATTAGCTTGTCCTTACTGTGGCAATGATTCTGATGTGTTTTATCTTACAAATGGGGGGAAAATATGTTGGTTTGACAACCACAGAAAATTTCTTCCTCCAAATCATCCGTTTAAACGCAATAAACAAACGTTCATTAAGAATAGGATAGTAAAAACACCTCCTCCCCCTCACAAAGCTGGTGAAGAGATATTGCAGGAGATTGAGGAATTAGACTTGCTGAAAGTTACATAATTTGAAGCTGATGAAGTTAATACAAACATTAGTAAAAACTTTGATTGGAAAAAATGAAGCATCGTTTAGGATTTACCATATTGGAAAACTAATTTGATATGTCATAATCTAGATGTGATGCATATTGAAAAAAATATTTTTGACAATTTGTTCAATACCATAATGAAAACTGAAGGGAGGACAAAAGACAATGCAAAATCACGAGCTAATTTAAAACACATTTTGTAGAGGAATGAGTTACATAAAGATCTTCGCATCGATAAATCCAAAAGCATATTACACTTTGGATAAAAACCAAAAGAAAATTTTGTGTGAATGGTTGAAAAGTCTAAAGTTTCCTGTTGTTATATTTCAAACTTGGCAAGGTGTGTGGACATAAGGAAATACAAATTATTTGGGATGAAAAGTCATGATTGTCATGCGTTTATACAAAAGCTAATTCCAATTGCATTTTAGGAGTTGCTACCAAACACGGTTTAGAACGTTACAACATAATTAAGTTTGTCTTTCAAAAGCTTAAGATCATCTAAAATAAGGTTGGTTGAAATGGAAAAACTAAAAGGGAAACTCCAGTAATTTTGTGTATCTATTTGAGAGATAATTCAACAAAAATATTGTAATTGAAGTAATAACATGTTTTAATAACATAATTGTAATAACCATATTCGCTAATATAGGTATTTACATCACCTGAAGAAAAATGTCAAAAACAAGGCTAGAGTTGAAGGTTCGATAAGTATTTCTTATTTAGTGGAGGAAACTAGTACATTTTTTCACATTATTTGAAGCCACAAGTTCACACAAGAGAAAGAAAAGTTCCTAGTAATGATAATAGGGGAGGAACGGGTGATGCTGATGGTAACTTATCCATTTTCACATAACTTGGATGAACATATAGAAGTTTAATAAGAAGAATATTAACAGAGGAAGAAATTGAGGCTATCTATGGTTACATTTTATTGAACTGTCAAGGTTCAACCTTTCCTGCAGTAAGTTGAAATTGATTATTTGATTTTTTAAATTTAGGGTTATTCACAAATGAAATACATAATAATATTTTTAGATTATTACATGAGCTAATGCTTGAGAAAACACAGCATGATATCAATAAAGAAGTTGGAAGACACTTTCTTTGATGATTTGATAAATATGTAAGTTTTCACTTACAATTATTGAAATGATTGAATTATAAGATTAAAGTGTTCAAATGACATTATATTGTTTAATATGATAATTTCTTTTATGTAGGCCTTAGAAAATCCAATAGAGAACAAGTTCATATGTGATCCTGCGAAAGGACCTTTGTAAACTGATAAATCTTATTTAGTGTATTTCGTTAATGGATACAAATATCATACAAAATATCATGGTCATAGCATGGCAACAATAAATAGTGGACTTTGTATACAGGGAGAATTGATGGATTACTATGGTAAAATTATTGAGAAATTTGAAATTGAGTACCTTGTATTGCCTATAAAGCGAAGTGTGATATTTAAGTGTGACTAGTTTGATCCAACTCCAAATGTTAGTACAATAGTGCATAGCTGATACAATCTAGTTGAAATCAACCAGTAAAGAAGATTTAGACAATTTGAACCTTTCGTGCTGGCAATGCAAGCGATCCAGGTGTATTATGTTCCTTTTCCTAGCTTACGACGAGATAAGTTAGATTGGCTGGCTGTTTGCAAAGTTAGACCCAGAGTTGTTTTTGAATCATATGGAAAAGGAGAACAGAGAATTGAAAATGAAGCGCTTCAGGAAGATGTTTATGAAATAAATTCATCTGTTATATATGACGAGAATGAACCTTTAAACAGTCCAAATAATAAATATGTTGAAATTTCATCTTGAGAGGATAAGGAGGGAGTTTGATTTTAATTCTTCAAAAAAAGAAGATGATAATGATTCTGATTTACAATTAAGTGCTGATAGCGATTAGTTTGTGTTTCTAATAGAATATTATATTCAATAAATCAATCATTGAATTTTCAATATATTGAATTGAAATTTTTATATTTCTAGAATATTTAATAAAATATGAATTTTAGGTAATATGCCACCAAAGAGAAAACAAGATGTGATGTGACCAAGGTTCAGACCATAATTTGGAGCCAATTACCGTCCAAGTGAAGCATCACATTCTACAACTGCAACCGAATCAGATGTTGTACCTCCAACTATTACACTTACAAATGAGGCAACACCTTCCGTACCCACTACTACACCATCCACCACCCCTGTACCAACAGAGTTAACAGGGGTAAACGATGCGGATGAAAGAGGTGGCCTCTAGCTTAGAATTGAGGGAGTTTATGGAAGAATTTACATCACAATTGTCAATAATCTGCAAGTGAAAATACATGAAACACCATATGTTTATAATTAACTTATAGGCTTAAATTTAAAAATGATATAAATTATTTATTTTAATATTAGGTTGATTCTGTCAGGACCGTGATAAAGAAACATGACATCCAAATTCAAGGAGAAGATTGATCTTGAGGGTTATATATGGAAGAATATCTTTTAGGCCACAAAGGATTTTCAATATCAGGAGTTTGAGGTACAACTTATATCTTTTGTATTTTTAATTAATTTTTATAAATTAATTGGACAAATATTGTAGGTTATAAGTATTTATCGTATTTTTTCCTGTTTTTTCAGAAATCAATTTTTTGGGATTCTAAATTTGATGCAATTATTTATAAAGTATGGGAGAGGTGAGCTCGTACATGTTATAGAGACTTTGTTGGTGCGATACGCAAGACTGGTGTACGACCTCCTTATATTTTTAAAGAAATATGGAGCCGTTGGCAGTAGTATTGAACATCACCTAAGGCAATGTCCATTTTAGAGCATAATTCTACCAATAGACATGGAGGATTGGGAGGGAGAGAGTCTTCCCGTACATACTAGAGGATCTATTACCCACCACGAGCATGCAAAGAGACTTGTAAGTATTTACAATTTACACTTATATTCTGATTTTTTACTTTGATGTATTTCATTTTAATTTGATGTATGAATTTTGGAATAAAAATATGTGTATTATGGAGAATGACAATGTTATAAATGTCTGGTGTCATATATAGTTGTGTTGTTTAGTTACTTTCTTTGTTCAACAGGGGGTAAATATTATAAAAATAGAGGAAACTCGGCCAAAATTTTTAAAAATTGTAGTTCACTTATAACATTTTATTCTAATGTAGGAAAAGTCTATAAGCATAAAGCCTACACCCCATCACCTCTTTTTGTATACACACACTAAAAAGTATAACAGTGTGACCTTCGTCAACACCCGATGTAGAGAACTAAATGTATGAGAAATTTATGCTTTAATATTAACGCTTAATAATTATCACTTATTAACATAAACATTGCCTTCTAATAGGACCGAGTATAAGAAATCATTCAACGACAGTCTCAACAGCTAAAAATATTGATGAGAGTGAAACCTATCTTCATACAGTGGGTGGTAGGGACCATCATGGAAGGATCTTAGACTTAGATTCATTTATGAACACATGTTATTTTCAATCCTACACATCCAGTACAGCAACATCTAGTAGTCGATCGACATCCAATAAAGTCCATGAGCTTCAAAGCACAGTGCAAACATTGGCAACTCAGTTGCAACAGTTAATGGAGTACATAGCCCGGCTCTGTAATAGGTGGATGAGTTGAAGGGGAGGGACAACACCTTATCGCAATAGTTAGAGCATCCATGTTCACCAAATGAATAGCGTACGTGTAGTCATTTCGTATGAATTAAATACTTATTATATACAAAATAATTTTTTATTATCAATTAAGTTAATTTTTACTTTATATCATCAATCAACTTTCTGTTTTAATAAATTAAACGTAGAAAAAATCAATATTATCAAAAAATAACTGATAAGTATATAAATCATGCATCAACCATAAGATTATCAAATAAAATTAAATGCGAGGAAATTAAAAAAAACTGTTTTAGTAAATTTAATGATGGAAAAACAAAGTTCTTCAGTAAAATCCATTTAATTTATCGATGGATAACTAAGTTTCATCAGTAATGTTAGTCGTTGACTTATCAATGGAATAACCAAATTTGTCAGTAAATTTATCGATGGATAGGACTTGTGTGTCGGTAAATTTACTGATCGAAACAATCTTTCTTTCGCTAAATTTACAAACATAACAAAATAACCGTCGGTATATTCACCGACGAGAACACAAAATATCTTTCGGTAAATTAGCGATAGAAATATATGATTCGTCGCAAATTATTACCTATGGCCATTTCTCCAATGCCTTGGTCCGATAGAAAATTTCATCGCTAACTTGGCTTACTAACAAAATGTGTAGGTTTTCCATCGAAAATGTCCGTCGCTAAACTCCATTTTTCTTGTAATGTCTAATCATATATTGTTGAAGGGCCAAGTCTGCTAGGAATCCAATTGGAGTTTATTAGTAGTTTATGTGAGGCCCTAAACTATACCCTAGTAGGAATGTTTCTTGTCCATCAAAGTATATGTAATGGGTGTTAACGATTAACAAAGTGAGGGTTTAGTTTGAGACATAATTGGTATTAATAAAATTGTAAGGATTTTAGTCATTTGTGTTAATTATGTTATATGCATAAAAATACATCAATCATGGACTAAATTGCTAAATGTATTCAGATAGAATGCAATTTCATAGATTAAGACAAAGGTGTGGTCATTTTTGTTATTAATGAAAGGTGAAAAGTATAAACCAATAGGATGGAACCATTTGTCATATGTCCCACACCATAACACTTAGCCATGTGGCAAATGGCATGTTACCCATCTACACCTTTGTCTAAAAACATGCAGATGAAGAAGGGGAGGGTCAGCAAACACAAAAATCTGCAGAAGATTGAGCTTCTCTCTCTTCATCCACCATCTTGTTAAATCCCTTTATGCTTTTGAAGTTAAGGTACGTTAATGGCATGTTTTAGTGCGAAGTTTAGCTCCTTTCTCATATCCTCTTCATGTAACATCCTATTTTCCTATGCTAAGGGTTATAACCCTAGAATAACTATACATGAGAGACATTATTGAGAAGTTAGAAAGTGCATTTTACGCTCACGCATCATGTAGCATACACACACATGTGAATATTAATTTTTGCACATACTACCATGACTGTTCATGCACTCATTTGACATTTACCAGGTATAAATGATTTTTTTATGTGATTATGATGTTAATTGTGGATTTTTTGTCCTGAAAATTGATTTGGTGATAATAATTATTAATTTAGAATTTTGGTGAAGATTTAGAAAATTTTTGAAATTATGAGTATTTTTAGGACTAGAAAAAATACCAAGTGGCAGGACAATTAATTAATGGTAGTAAAAGTAAGTGATGAATGACAATAGAAATAATTGGCATATGGCTTCAGGATTTAATGACAAATTTCATAGAAAATTACGAGATAATTGGATTCAAAATTAGTGAAAATTTGTCTAGTTTTAAAGAGGGCCAAGTGAAGACCTATAGGAAGTGGACATGTGGCAAGTGAAAAATGTCACTTGCCATACCATATCGTCACCCACGATATTTATCATAAATGAAAGACCATTAATTTGTCTTTCACTTTATTATTTGCCTTCATTTCTTTGTTAATCTCTCGTCTTCATCTTCTTCATTCGTCTTTATCTATGACACTCTCTTCTCACCTATCAACGTTAAACCTTGCTCTCATCTTTTCCTTGACTACTCCCATTTTGTTTTCTTCTTCATTTGTCACCAAAGACCTAACTCTACCACCTTTGAATTATGATGAATGTGTGATGCTTGAAAGCTAGGGTTAAATGTGATTTGAAGATCTTGAAGCTAAATAAGTAAGTACCATATTGTTCTTCATGATTTGTTGAATGAAACATTTATGATGATGGTTAGTGATAGATTGATGAGTTAAATGAAGTTTATTATATGCTATAACGTGAGTGAAGAAATGATCATAGAAATGTCTTTTTTTTATGTATATGATGATTAATGATTTATAAGATGTTGTAAAGATGAGTTTGTGATAGAAAGATCGTTATAATGGCGTAAAGAGAATGCAAAAAATTCATGAAGAGCTGATATACTCATGTTCTATTTTTGATGCATAATAATGTAGATTTTGGGTTATTGTTATTAAGGTAAACTAAAATTAGTTTAAAGCTAAAGAAAACGAGTAGTGTGGTGTCTTGAAGTGAGGTGAATTAGGGTGATAATTTGGAAATAAAATGAAGGTGATAATGAAGTTAAGCATGGGTAGAAATTTATGATGAGTGTGTATATATATGAATGCTATGTTTTTGGTGTTTATGATCAACCATAGAATATGATTTTTTTGTGATTGATATTGAGTTGAAATGGAGGTAAGAATGAATGAGGAAATGATGAGGAACTAAGCTAGAAATGATAGACTAAACATAAAATGTTTTTTATATAACTTGAAGGAGTTAAAAAAGATGGAAAATTGGAAGACAAATGCTGGGATTTTCAGATGGAAGCAACCCACGATCGTGGGAATATGTCCACGATCGTGGGAACGCCTAAAAGGGGCTAAAAGTTTCTATTTTCATAACCCACAATCGTGGGAAGTCATCCATGATCATGGGAAAGGTTTATACATGAAATATGCTTCTTTTATGTGAGGTTTGAAACAACAATTGATTACGTACTTTCCTATGATGCTTTTAGGCTTGAAATGAGCTTAGTTTAATGATGGAATAAGTGATTAAATGAGTGATATATTTAGGGTGATAGTTAAGGTTATAATGTAAACATAGATGGTGGATATCAATGAGATAAAAGTTGGAAATTTGGAGATGTTATAAGAATGAAAGTTATCCTATGAAGGCTAATATGATTCAAAGAAGATGAATGTTGTGTATTAAGTAAAGATGAATGAGAATTTAGATATTATATGTTCTTAAAATGCTAGAATAACCTTAGTGAATGATTAAATGATGAACTTAGAATAATCTTGAATAATTGAGATGTTAACCTAAGTTCAATTTAGAAATATATGAGTTATGAAATGTGAATGATCTTAAGATATGAATTAAGGAAATATACTTAGGATTTTCAATGAGCATGCATTATACATAACACATATACATATGTGTATGATTGAGTATTAATGTTATTGTGCAAATTAGTAATGTGTAAATGTGTATGTGTTGCATGATATAGAAGAGCAACTAGAGCTACAATATCCAGACGTTGCCGGGATATCGAGGCAATAACTATCTGGAGCATACTATGAGTAACCTAGATGGTCTCACATTGATTAGTTGTTTGTTTTAATTTTTTGTATTGAATTATTATGTGATATGAATGTGTTGATTCTGGACATTGAATGTTTAAGGTGTTTGATGCATGAAAAACATATTGGAAGTGCTCATTGTATGTGAATTTGACAGAAGTAAGTGTGCTTAATGTCAGGCTTAGTTCCAAAGAAAAGTGTGAATGTGAATGATAGAGCACAAGTGATTGATTGAATACATATGATGCATTTCATTACATGAATGCACGACAAGATAAAGGTAGTTGTGACCGAAGTCGCCAGTGAAAAAGAGCTTAAAGCTCATAATGTGGTAAGAGCCTCTGGCTAACTATGTATAATGAGCCCAGTATTCCCAACTGATACGGGGTAGTTATTAATGAGCCTGGTATCTACAACGGATACGGGATAGTGAAAAAGGCACTCGGTCACAACAATGTAATAATTGAAAGTGAGTCTCATGAGCATTGCATATACATTTGATATGTATATTTAAATGATTGAAATGTACTGTTTGAACCGTTTTGAATTAGAGATGTGAAATATGTGAATGAAGTGAAATATGATTCTATATGATGAATTAATGAAGATATGTGTATTATGTAATTGTATGAATTATTGTGTTATGAGATATGAGTGAGCCATCGATGATGGGTAGCTTACTGAGTTAGCAAAACTCATCAAAATTGCAACGTTAACTTTTCAGGTACGAGAGAGGGGACTTAGCTTCTAAGTCAACTTAGAAGAAACCTAGTACTGCTTTTGGATAAAAGAAATGGCTCAAAGGTGGGTCAACTAAGACTGAAGAATTTAGATAGAATTTTTATAAAATTCCTCTTCCATATAGAATGTGTAAAAGAGCAATAGACTCTTATAGTTTTGATGTTGTACATACATATGGATCTTATAGT
This sequence comes from Erythroxylum baracoense, assembly GCA_025629805.1. NCBI lineage: Eukaryota > Viridiplantae > Streptophyta > Magnoliopsida > Malpighiales > Erythroxylaceae > Erythroxylum > Erythroxylum baracoense. The sequence goes on from JAOTAY010000001.1 coordinate 15,715,138, forward strand.
GTAATGCTACAATGTATATTGTGTTTTATGAATGAAAATGAGGAATTAAGGTTTAGAAATTAGGTATTGAGTTTTAATTATGATGCCATGTTAAGTAATTTGATTGCTCTAGGACACTGCTTCTATCAAGCATGCACTCGAATGTTAGAAGGACGTACATGCACGTGTTGGATAGGAGTGGGGTGCTTCACTTCATCTAGGGTTTTACTATACATCTGTGATTTTTAGAAATGAGTAACGAATGGATATGTTGTGTGAAGAAGAGAAGAAGACCAAAAAAGGCAAGCAATTGGAGTAAAGAATAAGGGTTTTGAAATACTCCTTTCAAAGGTATGGAAGTTTTGATATGTTACTGGGTTTTTTAAGTTTAACATGAGGGGTTTTATTAAGAGAAGTATCCTAGATGAAAATGGGATGTTACTGATTGCATACGTCTTTGGCATTACTTTTGCATACTAAGAGTGAAGTGAGCTAGTTGGAGTGGTTCCACTAATAGACATCAATATTTTAGCCATAACTTGAACTGTAGATATCCAAATGGGATAATTTTAATTAGATATTAGACTACATACATATTCCTACAACTTTCATGAAGTGATAGAATTTGAATTATGTCTCTAAGGGTAAATAATTTGAAAAGGGTTTGCAGCTACTTATGTTTTTAGACACTACCGTGTCTTTTGTTTTAGAGACTTAAGTCTCTTCTGTTTCTGTAGATACCAATCATAGGTATCTTCTGTTCTGTTTCTGTTACCCACTTCTAAAAAGATCAGTAGACAATTCTATATGTATTTTGATATTTGTTCTATTTTGATGCAATTGATAGTCAGGTTACTCTCTGATTTGAATAATCAAAGATTGCTACGTGATATGTCATGATTCATTTGCATATAAATGTTAGATGACTATAGGAAGCAGTCACCATCTTATATCTTGTTTTATTTAATTTCCCACTAAGCTATATACTTAGCACGGTGGTTTTTCCTCCATGTAGGACTTGATAAAAAAGATTAAGGCGGGGACAACCGCAATGGCCAAAGAACATATTATGTTTAGGGAGATTTTGTGCTTAAGCTTTAACTTGTATTCAATATTATGAGAAATTTTTTGCAGTTTGTGTAAGTGGCCTATAATAACCATAACATAGAATGGGTTTGATTTTAAGGTATTGATTTGATAAATACAATGTGCATATTGTCTCCTATTTATAACCTAATGACATATGAAATGTGATATATGTTTACCTTATTTTTTGGGGATTGTTGACATGTCTTGGTTTGTTTTATGCGACATCTATATATCCTCCTAGGGGGTATTAAGGTGTTACAATTTCGTATCAGAGCATGGTTTAGGCAATTTCAATGCTTAAATATTGCTTGTATATGGATATAAAAGTTATGTCTGGTCTAATGCAGTTTGTCCTATGATTTAGTTCTAGATTTAAGTATGGAAAGATCTCATGAAGCTGTTGATGAGGTTTCTAAAAGTAATAATCCTATGCGATCTCTCCCATCTAATCTGGACCTTCTAGGGTAAATCGAAATGAAGCTAAAACACCACATCCTCCTCTACCTCCAGCTTAGGGGGAAGCTTTATTTAACTTGTCGCAAGACATGATGATTTTACTACACCAAATGACTGTGCCCAAGACTCTGATTGATTAGTTGCAAAAGTATAGAGTTGAAGAATTCACTGGAACATCTCTAGATGAATCTGAAAAAAACTAAATTTTAGTTAGAAAAGGTAAAAAGGGTGTTGGGTGAAATTAACTGCCCACTTAAACAGATGATGCATTGTACTATCTCCATTCTTTATAGAGCGGCCTATGAATGGTGGAAATTTGTTCTGAGATATCCTCAACTGTCTAAGCCTCTGACCTTGGATTTTGTTTCACAGGAGTTTAAAGTGAAATATGTTACGGGAGCCTATAAAAATGAGAGGTAGAAGCAGTTCTTGAATCTGAAGCAAAGAAATTTGTCTGAAGCAAAGAATTCAATCGACTTAGAAAATATGCACCTGAACCTATACCTACTGAGGATTTTCGGTGTCATCAATTTGAGGACGGTTTAAACAGCTCAATTAAAGAGGCATTTTCTCTTTTGCAACAAGTGAGTTATCATCAGCTGGTGCAAGCTACCATTAAAATAGGTAAACAAGAGATGGTTAAGAGAGAAAAAGCTCAGAGAAGAGGTTTTGCTAGAGGAGGTCAATTCTTGGGTAAGAAAAGTCATGAAGGTACTTCCATTGCACAAGAATTCACCCACAGATCTATAACTAGAGGAAGGCGACAAGACTTTTCCTTATCGACTGATTCTGGTAGGGGTTCCCCTGTAGGCTAAGGCTCTGGTGCATTGGAGTGTCCTCATTGCTCCAAATACCATTGAGGTACTTATAGGAGGACTACGGGTGCATGTTTTTAATGTGTAGCATTGATCATTTGGTAATAAATTGTCCTATGAAATAGTCTTAAGCATCATAAGCTAGTAGAGAGGTTTCTCGTGCACCTATAAGGAATAAAGGACGTGTTAGGGGACGTGGAGGATCTAGCCAGTTTAGGCCTAATATAAGTACTCTTTTAAAAATTGTTGACCGACCTACTGTACCTTTTGTTACAGCTCGGGCCTATGCTTTGAAAGCTCACAAGGACTGGGACACACCTGAGGTCATTGCTAGTACTGTTTCTCTCTTTAACTCTAAAATGTATGCTTCTATTAATCCTAGATCTACCTATTCTTATATCTGTGTTAGAGAAATTCCTGATAAAAAAATGCCTATAGATTAGTTAGATTATGATATCTGTGTAACCAGTCCTCTGGGTAGTAGTGTGGTGGTTAACCAAGTTTATAGAAACTATCCTATTTTGATCCAAGGTAGTGAGTCTGTAGCAGATCTAATTGAATTGTCTTTTTATAAATTCTGTTTGATTCTGGGTATGGATTGGTTATCCAAGCATCAGGGCAGTGGTTGATTGTAGAGCTAAGACTATTATGCTAAAGAAGACCAATCAACCTGAAATAATATTGTATAGCATCTGCATTAGTCCTCTAGTTAATATGATATTTGCTATACAAGCCCGAAGGTTCCTTAGGAAGGGGTGTGAAGCTTATTTGGCTTTTGTACTTAATTCTAAGAAAGAGAGTGTTAAATTGTAAGACATTCCAATGGTGAATGAATTTTTAGATATTTTTCCTGAAGAACTACCCAGGCTTTCTCCTAAAAAGGGAGTGGAGCTATCTATTGAGATTATGCTTGGCACTGCTCCTATGTCCAGAGCACCATATAGGATGGCTCCTACTGAATTAAAGGAGTTGAAATTTCAATTGCATAAGCTACTGGATAAGGGATTTATTCGACCTAGTATCATAATGAAGAATAAGTAAACGTTGCTTAGGATAGAAGATTTTGATCAATTAAAAAGTGCAGGGTATTTTCAAAGATAGATCTGCAATCAGGGTATTATCAGCTTCGAGTAAAGGATGTGGATGTTCTGAAGACTACATTCAGGAACTGTTATGGACACTATGAATTCCTGGTAATGCCATTTCGGCTAACTAATACGCCAGCAGCATTCATAGATTTGATGAATAGAGTGTTTAGACCCTATTAAGACAAGTTTGTTATGGTATTCATAGATAATATCCTAGTCTATTCCAAGAATGAGCATGACCATGTTCAGCATCTACAGATTATGTTACAAACCCTGTGGGAAAAATAGTTGTATGCTAAGCTAAGCAAGTGTGATTTCTAGATTTAAGAAGTATCTTTTCTGGGATATATTGTCTCCTCTCAAGGAAATAGAGTTGATCCTAGTAAAATTGAAGCAATTATTAACTAGAAGCTGCCACAGAATGTGACAGAAATGAGAAGTTTCTTGGGTTTGGCTGGTTACTATCGACAGTTTATGAAGGGGTTTTCGGTGATAGCATCTCCTTTGACTAAACTGCTACGAAAAGGAGTGAAATATGAATGGTCTGTTAGATGTCAAATTAGTTTTGATCAACTAAAAAGAATGTTTACTAAAACTATTGTATTGGCTCAACCCACTTTTGGTAAGCAATATGTCATGTTTAGTGATGCATCTAGAAACGTTTTAGGTTATGTTTTGATGTAGGATGGTAAGGTGGTTGCATATGCCTCTAGGAAATTAAAGCTATACGAATAGAACTACCCTACACATGATCTTGAGCTTACAACAGTAAAGTTTGCTTTAAAAATTTGGCGGCACTACTTGTATAGTGAAAAGTGCAGGATTTTCACTGATCATAAAAATCGAATACCTGTTTACCTAGAAAGAACTTAATCTGAGACAACGGGTTTGGTTAGAACTATTTAAAGATTATAATTGTATTGTGGACTATCATCCTAGTAAGGCTAATGTCGTGGCCGATGTCTTAAGTTGGAAGACCATTTTAGCATTGTTAGTATAGCAGGGTGAGTAGGGAATTGCATCTAATGGGGCTTTAATAGCTTAATTAAAAGCTAGGGCTACCTTGAGACAAAAGATCTGTGATGCTCAGAAAGTTGGTGATAAGTTGTAACAACTTATCTTGGCAACTCAAGATGGCAAGCAACCTGACTTTTTTGTGAAAGAAGATGGTGATCTATATTTCAAAGATCGATTGTGTATAACAGCTAGTGATGAATTAAAGAAAAAGCTATTGTTTGAGGCCCATAATACTATTTTCACAATGTACCTTGGTGGAAATAAAATGTATCAAGATCTGAAGTAGCATTACTAGTGGTTTAGTATGAAGCGTGATTTTGTAGATTATGTATCCAAATGTTTGACATGTTAGCAGGTTAAAACTGAGCACCAGGTTCCATCTGGTTTATTACATCTATTTCGAATCCTCAATGGAAATGGGATAACATTACCATAGATTTTGTCACTAGGCATCCTCTCACTCAAAGGAAGCATGATGCTATATGGGTGATTATGGATAAGTTCACCAAGTTTGCTCATTTTGTGCCTATTTGTCCTGACTATTCATTGGATAAGCTTATTGATATATACGTGAATGAGATAGTGAGATTGCATTGGGTACCATTGTCTATTATTTCTGATTTTGATCCTCAATTTACTTCGAGATTCTGGAAAAGTCTACAAAAGGCTCTGGGTACTCGAATCAAGTTTAGTACTGCTTTCCACCTCCAGATAGATGGACAATCTGAATCAGTTATTCAAGTATTAGAAGATATACTTTAGGATTATGTGTTAGAATTCTCAGGAATTTGGGATAAGTATCTTTCTCTGATGGAGTTTGCTTATAACAAGAATGATCAGACTAGTATTGGCATGGTGCCTTATGAAGCCCTATATGGTAGGAAGTGCGGGACTCTAGTTTGTTAGACCGAATTAAGTAAAAACAAAATGACAGGGCCTGATATTATAAAAGATACTAAAGAGAAAGTTCAAATTATCCAACAAAGATTGAAAACTACCAGCGATAGACAGAAATCTTATGTTGATTTAAAAAGGAAAGATGTTGAGTATTAGGTAGGAGATAAGGTATTTTTGAAAGTGTCACCATGGAAAATTTTACTTTAATTTAGGAAGAATGGTAAATAGCTCACGATACATTGGTCCCTATGAGATTCTTAAGAAAATCAGACTAGTAGCTTATTAGTTAGCTCTTCCTAAAGAATCGTCCACGTTGCACGATGTGTTTCATCTTTCTATATTGAGAAGATATCGGTCTGATGATACACGTAAGGTTCCTATATAAGAAATTCAAGTACAACCAGATTTTCCTTATAAGGAAGGACCTATGTCTATCTTGGCTAGAGAAGTCCGACAACTCAGAAATAAACAAATACCTTTGGTGAAAGTACTCTGGCAACACTATAGACTTGAGGAAGCAATGTAAGACCAAAATCAACTATAAGGGCCCAGCATCCCAAGCTATTCTCATCAAGTATGAATTTTAAGGACGAAATTCTTTTAAGGAGGAGAGAAATGTGATGCCCTAGACTATAACTTAGCGTAACATGAGGGGTTTCGTTAAGAGAAGTATCCTAGATGAAAATGGGATGTTTTTGGTTCATTTTCATGTGTCTTTAGCGTTACTTTTGCATAATAAGACTAAATTGAGTTAATTGGATTGGTTCCACTAAATAGACATTGGTATTTTAACCATATCATGACCTGTAGATATCCAAATGGAATAATTTTAAGATAAAATTACATACATATTTCTACAACTTTCATAAAGTAATAGAATTTGAATTCTATCTCTAATGGATTTGAAATTTGTCTTGAAGTGGAGTTCTAGTTGTTGTCCCTATTTGAGAAGAGTCTGTAGTACTTTCAGGTATAACTCTTATAATAATGAACCAAGTTTCATTAACTTTATGTCATTAGAAACTTAATACATAGAGGAACATTTATTTAGAAGAAAATATTGCCTAAAAACCTCAGTTTCTATGTCATAATGGCCATACAAAACTGACACAAAAACTTGTCTTGAGAAAAGCTGGAAATTGTGTACAGTTGTGCATTCCCCCATTTTTAGCCCAAACAAGAATTTTCCTTACCCAAGTGCTACTAAATCTCCTCCAAAACTCTTTCGAATATCATTGCAATTTAGCAAATCTAGTTATTAGGATAACATGAGACTCATGCTTATCATGTGTAATTACTTAAATGCTTTCATTGACGCATTTTTTTGATCTGGCGTGAATGAACACTTTCAATTTGAGCATAAGGAATAAATTCATATGTTATGCATTATTTCTCTTGCATGTGGCTTTAAAATGTGATATGAATTTCTTTAACCTGTCATGTTCTAGTTGTGAGTAAATAGACATGACTTGAAGGGTGTACAACTGCTTCTATTCTTAGACATTACGATGTCTTCCATTTTAGAGACTTAAGTCTCTTTTGTTTCTGTAGATACCAAACATAGGTATCTTCTGTTTTTTTCTCGTTACCAACTTCTGAAAAGATTAGCAGTCAATTCTGTATGTATTTTGATATTTGTTCTGTTTTGTTACAATTGATAGTCGGCTTACTCTCTGATTTAAATAATCAAAGATTGATATGTAAGGTGTCATGATCATTTCCATATAAATGTTAGCCGACTATAGGAAGCAGTCGCCATCTTGTATCTTGTTTTACTTAATTTCCCACTAAGATATATGCTTAGCACGGTGGTTTTTCCTCTGTTTAAGTTTTAATAAAAAGGGTTAAGGCTGGGACAACCACAGTGGCCAAAGAAAGACGTATTATGTTTTGGGATATTTTGTGCTTAAGCTTTGAGTTGTATTCAATAATGTGAGACATTTTTTGTAGTTTATGTAAATGGCCTGTAATAACTATAACATGGAATAGGTTTGATTTTAAGGTATTAATTTGATGAATACAATGTGTATATTGTCCTATTTATAACTCAACGGCATATGAAATGTGATGTATGTTTGCCTTATTTTTTAGGGATTGTTGAAATGTCTTGGTTTGTTTCAAGTTTGTTTTGTGCAGCATCCATATATCATCCTAGGGGGTATTAAGGTGTTACAGTTTAACACTAGAAAATCCACTACCTCAAGTATCTGCAGTCTATTTGCTTGTCAGATATTGTCCTGTTGTCTTTATAGGTATCGATTAAAGTGAAATCCACTATCAATATACCTACCTAGATTAGCAGGATCTTTTTAGTTTAGTTTTGGACTATTTTAAGATTGGCGTGTTTGTCTCCTTAACACTGATTGTCATTTTTATTGGTCTTTTTTGTTTGGTGTAGCTATACACTCTACCTCTTTCTTTGTCCACTCCTCCTTCTGGTATCTTGATGTTCTGCTTCAGTCATTCATATATGGTTCCACAGTTAGTTAGTAGCAGATCAATTATGTTCTACAAAATATGCAGTGTAATAGGCACTCTAACTGAGGATTCCTAGGTTGATGGACTTGATCTTACAAGAGCTATAAATTATCAATTTCTACAGGTCAGATTCTTTGTTTCAAATGTAATTGGGAGCATGTTTAAATATCTTTGTTTATTAATGTCTAATTAATTTGGAAAATTGAGGTGTACTTCCTAATGTTTTTTGTTCTTAATAGTTGTAATTCTGGAAAGCTTTATGTATGCCATTTTAAAAATTCTATATGCTTTTGTATTTCCAGTCTATATATTTGAATGACTAAGATGTAGACAACTTTGAATGTTATTATGTTGCAATTTTCTTGTGTAAGCCTTTCTATCCTAATACCATCTGCAAGTAATGATGCAATCAATCTTATTACGGCCAGTACTGTTTGCAGTGGGTTTAGTCTTGTATTATTTTGTCCCTACTTTTGCACAAGTTCCTGTATGCTTTCCCTTTCTCATCAGTCCTACCTTATATTTCTGAATATACAGTCACTTTGTTCTTAGGATCCCTACAAAATGCCTGCAGCTGGAGAGGATGTAAAGGAAGATTACCTAAAGGATGTGACAAAGACGAACACATTAGTGATAAATTTATGGTAAAATATAATCTTTATTTAGTGACAACATTATTGTAACATATAACTTTCATACTTATGACGAAATATGTTAGACAATATAGTCATTTATATAAATTTCTTTTACCAATAATGCAATGCCATTATTTAATTGATAGTTTTACTTATGATAATAATAAACACATTAGTGACTACTTTTTGTAAGAATAAATTTTCATTGTTGTGACAAAATGATGTTGACACTTTTTCTTTAAAATATTAATGACCAAAAACTAATGGACATTGATTAAAAACAAAACAAGTGACAAATATTTTGTCACTATTTTCAATTGTTTTAGTGGCGATGATATTGTCACAATAAAATGAATTACTGTTACGACTTTATTCGTCACTAATTTATATTATTTGTGTCAACAAATTTGTCATACATATGTAAAGTTATTGTGACTATATAGTTTTGTCACACATTTCATAGTTTTTAGTGTCAGCACTTTTTTCATAAAATTGTTGTATAATTGTGACCATTTTTCTAAATTAGTCACTATTTTATTAGTGACAGAAGTATTTGTGACAGAAGGTGACGACTTTAAAAATTGGACACTATTAATAGTAGTGACTAATATTACTGTTTTTAGTGACAATTCTTTCTTTTATTAAAAATCCAATATCTTGTAGTGATAACATGGTTCAGGATGCGATGGTGTATGGATTAGGGGTTTCGAAAAATTTAAAGGCCTTTATAGCATATTCTCTTTTTAATTTCTCATTTTTATGCTTTAGATTGTAAATTCAAGAAAAAGAACTTTTGAGGAAAGAAAAGGATTGCAGGTTGCTTTTTTTAGGTACAAGTGATCCTAGTCACTTTTTACTTGAATGAGTCATTAGAGATTTTATTACAAGAATTAACCTATAAGTGATGGCTTATTGATGAGCCTTTTAAGTGATGATTTTTAAAATCATTTTACACAAAAAAACTTTTATTTTTAGTGCACAGACAATTACCCTAACCCAAAAAATTTTTCGAAAAGGAGCTTAATCTTAAACCAAAGAATTTGGAGATTGAAATGTCTAAAGTAGGTTCAAGCCAGAACATCTACACCACAAATCAAAAGATAGGAGGTGCTACATAATAAAAGAACAATTAAAACTGTAAAGGTCATTAAAAAGTCTAATATTAGAATACTGGAATTGAAATATGTAAAATCTAAGTTGTTTTGTTATTTATATATGAAATTTCAATGATACAACGAAGTTATAGAGTACAAAATTATAAGAATAACAATCCTATGTAGTAAACACTAATCAACATAAAGTCATAAACCCTTGAGTTGAAGAAAATAGAGCAGTCATACTTTGAACCTCTATGATTCAGACAACACAATAAATATTTTCAACTTAAAGCTAAAATTTGTCGAGTTCAACCAAAGATGTCACAACACCTAATATACCATTATAATCCACATACAAAAAAGTCTCTTAAATTTTGGTACACTGAAAGGGTGAGACATGAATTAACAGAGACAAAGTGAAGCTAAAACCATAATATGTCGTTCTTTCCCTTTTCTCTTTTAGGATGAATAAGGATAAATTGAAAGGATCCAAACTCAAACCTCAACTCCCACAATCCAGTAAACTAAACATCATACAATCCCAAAAGAGGGAAACAACCAATCGTACATCCCCCAATTCTTCTCCATCAAACCCACTGTTTCTTAAGCAAAAAAATGAAAACCTAATAAATTGAACATCTTTGAAGCAGATTCATAAACCATAATAAAAACAAGTCATAGATGTTATACTAATGAACCAAAGAAAGATGAAAATAAAAAAAAGGAGATTAAGTTTTAAAAAATTACCACTAAATCTTGCATGTTCTCTTTGTTAGTCTGTAATTTGCCCTCAATCACCACAACCAGTAAAATAAACAATAATAAACAAAGGTTTATTTATGATCTAGTACAAGGAATCAAATAATAAATAGACCAAAACATAAAAAAAGAAAGGTTGAAATAGAATAGAATACGTTAAAGAAAACCAATTGAAATGGGAAACAAATAGAAACATTGAATAAAACTTCAGTGTTAGTAAAGAAGTTGAATTTTTTCTAGAGATGGAGAATAAGATTTGTTGTGAAAAGTCGATATGAAATGGGAGATGAAATTTAATTCGATACGGAGACTGAAAAGTTGAAGAAGACAAAAGAAGAATATATGTATGATTTTGAAGTATTAACAGGTTCAATAAAAACTGGTCAATTTTTATTTCTAACAATTATAAAATTAAATCAAAACCAAAAATTGGCCAATTCTTACTTAGTCTGGGTTAACTAATTGGTCCAGTCCAGTTTTAAAATCATTAGACATAAGTGTTGATATAAGTCCTATAGTCAATCTATTGGTTGTAGATTTTATAACATAATTAATTAAAGGTATTATTTATTTTATATATTTTGTTAATCATATTGAATATTTAGTACTAAAAGTAAAATCCCCTACAACAATTATTATACAATTGAAATTGTGATGGGATCATAATTATGAGATTTAATATATTATTCCTAAATTGTTCTTAATTTTAATTTCATTAAGATGAGATACTGAAGAAACGATAACACTAGCACACATTTTGTTTTGTTTTTATAAAGAAAGTAATTGATCTCATAAATTGAAGTATGAAGATACATAAAACAAACATGTGAGTAATTATTCATTAATCTGACCCTATTAAGAGGATCTCAAATAGAATATTACTTATGTATATGTAGATTTCCTCATTATAATGGTTGTATAATTGATCCTTAGACTTGCGATTACCAAAGTATTTTATATAGAAATATCCATGTTTTGATGTTCCTTATGACTTATTCTATTTAGAGTAGCTAATCATTAGTACTTAGAATATAGAATAAAGCATATAAAGATAGCCGAGTAAGTAAAAAAAGGATTCGTTACTCTACAATAATTAGAGAAAATATTATATTATTCTTAAATAGTAGTGACTTAAGGTATTTCTATCAAGAGTGAAATGAGGTCTGAAAAGGTATTTTCAAATAGCAATTGTAAATTAATTACTAATTAGCAAAAATAAACATGATTGGATTTAATAAAGTAGATACTAAATCCATATTCTATGTTCAATTGGAATATTAAATGATAAAATTATTAAATTATACATCATAACCATATATGGACAGGTTGAGTCAAACTACTTTGACGTTCCTAATATTTAGATGGTCCTAACATATTGTTAGATGTCAATATTATTATATGATTATAAATTGTTTAACTAAAAATTAAAGATAAATTAAAAGGGAGATAAATTTAATGTATCTAATTATAATTATAATCATTTCAAAGATATTAGGAACTTAATGAATCAGATATAAAAAAGCAGTTAAAAAGAAAAAAATCAATTTAAATTAAGTTATATTTAATTATAAAGTTTGGGAAACTTCAAGAATCAAATATGAGATATTTGATTTTATTAAAATTAACTTGTAATTACAATTAGAGTTAGACTTTGATTATATTTAAGAAATTTAATTTTAGTAAGAAAAAATTGTAGTGTCTTTTTATATAAATAGGAAAAAAGGTGTAAGGGAGCTAGTATTATTACTTTTTTCCTCTCACGTGTTAAGTTATTTTTCTATGCTCTTTAGATACCGTTAGACGCTAAAAGTATAGATAGCTTGTAGTTAATAGTTTGAGAAGAAAAATTTATAAAGGAATCTGAGCTAGGTATGTTTTAACCCTTTTAATTGTGATTAATATTTTTAAGCTATTTAATTAAAGAGATTCGATTGAGAAATTATAGAAAAATTTATTATTCTACTGTACATATAATTAGATCGTGATTAGTTCCCAATACCAATTCTGTAGAGGTAATATAAACTTGACCTGAAGTTCGATCAAGTCAGGTTAATATAGCTCAAATTTGAGTCTAATCAAGTTTCAAATAAGTCAAAGCATGTCCAACCAACCCTACTATGCTTATTATTCCTTTTATTCTTTATAATGAATTGTTATTCTCCCGTTAACTTGCAAAATTTTTAAGTTGCTAAACCAATTTCCAATAATAAATTCATCTTTATCTTCTTACAAAGCTTAATTTAGTTCAAATGCATCCTCTATCAAGGAAAAAAAACAAAAGCCTAAAACTCGCCTGTTTTCAAACAACAAATTCAATAACCCTTTTAGATATGAAGAATGGAGAATGTTATTTGGAAAATGGAAGAAAATGAAAGATGAGTAATCTTGGATATTAGAGACACAAGACAGATATGGAAAATAGGGTGTAACATCCTGTTTCCATACTAAGGCTTAGGACATAGGATCCTAGACCATAACATATGAGAAATAACATTGAGAAAATAGTGAGGTGCATTGCATTGACATGCATAACTTTAGCATACACACACGTGAATATTGATTATACACATTACAAATATTGTATATACACTCATTTTTCATTTTCTAGGGTATGAATGATCTAATATGATTATGATGTGAATTATGAATTTTATGTCTTGAAAATTGGTTGAAGAATCATAATTGGTGATTTAGAATTAATTGTTATAATTGAGAGATTTAGGAATTTATATGTATTTTTGGACTAGGAAAAATGTCAAGTGACAAGATAAATTGTTAAATGGTGGTAGAAATTGTTAATAGATGGCAATAGAAATAATTGACAAGTGGCATTAGGATTTATTGACAAGAGACATAAAAAATTGGGTGACAATTGGTATAGAAATTGGGAGACAAATGGACTAAGCAATTAAGTGTTATTTAGCATTATAAGAAGAAAACATTAGCATAAATTATTTAAGTGTAAGGTGTCATGACAAGTGTCTACCCACCAAGTTTTAAAACCCACGTTATATGCCCATTTGAAAGACGTCTTTGTTGTCTTTCATGTTTACTAAACACTCTTTTCTTCTTCATTTTTCTCTCCATCTACGAAACTCTCACCAACCTTCATAATCTTGAACTTTGCTATCATCCAACACCTTTCTACTTCAACAAAATTCGATTATCATCATTTTTTAACCAAAAACCTAAAATTTCCTCCTCGAAGAGTTGATGATCGTATGTGCATGAAAGCTAGGGTTAAGTGACGATTTAAAGACGTTTAGAGCTAAAATACGTAAGTATATTAATGATCTTTATGGTTTGTTTTAAGAGAAACATTTTAATGATAGAGATAGATTGAAAGTGTTAATGGAGCTGAATATATGCTGAAATGTGGATGAAGAAATGAATATATATTGATGTTCTATTTTTGTATAAATGATAAATGATAGGTTATGAGTTGTCTTATAGATGATTGGTTATGAAAATGGTGTTTGAATGAGAGCTAAAAGTTGATGAACGAAGAGAAGTGTTTGTGTCTTATTTTTTTATGATTGATAAATAATGATTGATGATTTGTTGTATGGATGTTTTTGAGTTGGAATTAAAGTGAGAATGAAGAGAAAATGAAGTAGAAATGATGAACTATGTATAAGATGTGTTAGATGTAACATGAAGGAGTTAAAAATCTCGAAAAATTGTTGAAGTTGGTTAGAATTTTCAGAATACATAACCCACGATCGTAGGAAATGCAAGGAATGGCTAGAAAGTTTCTGCTAGTATAACCCACGATCGTCAGAAGTCATCCATGATCATGGGAAAGGCCATTAACGTGCGTTCTTCTTCTTTTAAGTGATGTTTGAAACAACTAATGGTAAGGTACTTTCCTATGGTGTATTTAGACTTGAATGAGGCTTGAAATAAACCTAGTTTGAGGTTGAATAAGTTGATAAAGTGTTGGATATGTTTAGGTTGTAATTGAGGTTATAACATAAGGAATGGATTGTTGATATCAAGTGTTTGAAATCTGAAAATTTAGAATTGTTTAAAGAATGAAAGTGTTCTTAGAAATGTTGTTTTGATTCAAAAGAGATGAGTAAGGTATATTAAGTAAAGATGAATAAGAATTTAGATATTATGTGATCTTATAATGCTAGATAACATTGGTGAATGATTGATTGATGAACTTAGAATAATCATGTTTAATTGAGGTGTAAACCTAAGTTCAAATTAGACATATACAAATGATAAAGGTTGAATGATCAAGACTTGTGATTAAGGATACATAACTGGAAATGTCATTGAGCATACATTGTACATAACACATATACATATATGTATGATTGAATACTCATATGAATGATCAAATTAGTAATATGTACAATATATGTATTGTTTGATTTAGACACTCAAGTCGAACAACAACATCCAGACATTGCTGGGACATCAAGGCAATAAATTTCTAGAGTGTACTATGAGTAACCTAGATGTTACTCACTAGGATTTGATATTATATTTTAGTTATTGAACTGTAAATGATCTGAATTTGATAATGTCGGACATTGATGGTCTGAGGAGTTTGAGAATTGTGATTATATTGGAAGTGCTTCATTGAATGTGAATATGAAAGAAATACATGTATTTAAAAAAATTGTTGAATGCTGAACTTAGATCCGATGAACATATGAAATCAACTGTGCGTCATGAATAAATATTATTGAAGGCATATCTTGTGAATTGATGCATCACACTGAAATGCATGATCAGATAAAGGAAGTTATGACCATAGTGGCGAGATAAAAAGAGCTTAAAGCTTAGAAAACTTGTATAAAGAGCCACAGACTCAGTATTAAAATGAGCCCGGTATCCACAACAAATATGGGACAATAAAAAGGTGTTCGGTCACAATAAATTAAAAATTGAAAGTGAGTCACATGTGCATTGCATATATAATTCGATATGTATTAAATGAATAATTGAATTAAGTTGTTTGAACTGCCCTGAAACTGAAATGTGAGATGATATGCAATATTCGATTATATGATATTTCTATAAATTAAAATGTGAATTGTCTGTGTGTTTTGATATGGGTGAGTGCATCAATGATTGTTCGCTCACTGAGTTTGTAAAACTCATCAAAATTGTTTGATTTTCAGGTATGAGAGAGGAGACTTAGCTTCTAAGACAAATTAGAAGAAACCTAATACTGCATTTGGACTCAAGAAATGGCTCAAAGGTCGGTCAGCTCAGATTGAGGAGTTAAATAGAATGTTTCATTTAGTTTCTCATTCCTTGTAGATTATGTTGTAAAGTGTTGTAAACACTCAAATGTTTTGGATACTGTATATAAATGGATCTTGTAGTGTAATGCTACAATGTACATTATGTTTTATTAATGGAACGAGGAGTTGACCTTTTGGATATTTGTGTATGTATGATGCCTTATAAGAGAATGTGACTGTTCTAACACATTGCCTTAATGGAGTATTTTCCCAAATGTCCCCAGGATGTTAGGAATGTGCCCCGTGGAAGTGGGGCGTTACAATTTTTGGTATTAGAGCATGGTTTGGCATCCATAGGGATAAATATAAGCATATAGACATAATATATAGTGAGAAACTAGGATAGTAATCAAGGTTATTGTTTATTATAGGTCACCCATTACTGGTGATCAAGTTGGAGAATCAGCTGACCTAGAGTTTGTAGGAGCCAATAGAGATCTCCTATACCTCAATCCGATCAAATGCCTCCAAGAATCCCTGAGAGGAGAGAAAAGAGGTACGATAAACTAAGAAAGTAGGGGGCTATAGACTTCTATGGAAGTACAAACCCTACTGAGGCAGAAGGATGATTAGAGAGGACAAAAAAAGTGTTTGATCAGATAGATTACATGTCTGACGAGAAGTTTGACTATGCAGTCTCATTACTGCAAGGTCTAGTGTACCAGTGGTGGAAGACTATACCAAGCAGTACCACCTAACCTTGTGGGTTAAAGTCTGAAGACTTTATGAAAGTCTTCAAGGAGAATTACATGCCGAAGATCTATTTGGATAGGAAGATGAAGGATTTTTTGGATCTGAAGTAAGGCAATATCTCTGTAGTCGAGTATGAGATAAGATTTAATGAGCTGATGGGATATGCTATTGCCTTGATTCCTACTGAGAAGGATAAGTGTAGACAGTTTGAGGATGGGCTAAATATGGAGATAAGGACGAGGCTAGCTATTACCAATCTGAGCAGTTTTTCTAAGCTGAGAGCTATTATGATCCAAATAGAACAGTTTTTAAAGGATGGGTAAGGAGAGTACAGATAAGAGTTCATAACGAAAAGACCTAGTGAGTCTCAAGTCGATTATAGCAGAAGATATAGTAAATGTCAGTATAGATATTATAGACCACCAATTGGATCAAGATAGTCAAAGTTTAGATAGAGGGGCAATTTTGTACAGGCTGGCAGTGGAAGAGGTCCAGTATTTGGGTAGATGCCAAATTGTGAACATTGTGGTAAGAAGTATAGTAGGGAATGTTGGAAGTTGTCAGGAGCTTACCTTCGATATGGCTCCTTTGACATCATATCGAAGACTGTCCCTTAACTTTTGGGGCACAGTTTGGAGCAAGAGGAGGAATAGTGACTGAGACAACTATCTAACATAATAGAGCAAATGGATCAGGACAAAGAGGCAGAGGTAGAGGAAGAATGAGTTCAACTAGTCATACTTTCAGGACTGAGGTGTAGAGTAATTAGCCCCATCTCAAGCCAGAATTTATGCCATCACCAGACAAGAGGCTCAAAACTCCCCAGATGTGGTAGCAGGTGTGTTAAATGTCTTTAATTTTGAAACTTTTACATTGGTAGATCCAGGATCTACGCATACTTTTTATCGCACCACATCTAGCATATAAACTACATTGTGATAGAGAAATGTTGAATTGTGTATTAAAAGTAATTACATCGATAGGTCGTACTACAGTGATAAGAGAAGTGTGTAAAGGGTACATGGTTCAAGTCGATAAGGCAGAGTCAGAAGCTGATTTAATTGTATTATAGTTAAGTGAGATAGACCTCATCTTAGGTATGGATTGGCTCACTGCTTATAGGGCTATAATGAACTGCTACACTAAGGATGAGTGCCCCACTCCCATTAACCATTTGCCCAAATGCCCGTCAGATGTTTGTGCACGTGCCTGATAGAAATGACGCACTAACTATATCACTTTCACTTAAATTATGGCATCATAAATTAAAACATACTAAAAACCCAAATTCCTCATTTCATTATGTAAACAATATGTACATTATAGCTTTATGACATCATCCATATAGATACAATATCAACAGCCTATAAGAGTCTACTGCTCTATCTACAAAATACATACATGAAGAATTAATAGAAATCTAGTCTAGATCCTTCAGTCCAGCTGACTGACCTTTGAGCCATGTCTTCAATCTAAAAGTAGTACTAGTTCTCTTCTAAATTGACTTAGAAGCTATATCGTCTCTCTCGAACCTGAAATGTCAATGTTGCAATTTTGGGTGAGTTTTGCAAACTCCTTGAGTTAACCATTCTCAATGGTTCACCTATATCACATAACACATCATTCATGTAATCACATCTTTCACATCATTTCATTTATCATCATGTAACATCACAAAACACTTTGTTTAGAAAATTTCACATAAATCAATCAGCACAATTTGACAATACATTGTAATCATTCAAATCATACATATCATATATACTTGCAATATTTATGAGACTCACATATGTTTATTACGTTGTTGTGACCGAGTGCCTTTTTGACTGTCCCATATCTGTTATGGATACCTGGCTCATTAATATTGTTCCTTATTCATTGGGGATACAGGGCTCATTTTACATAGCGAGCCAGAGGCTCTTACCACTTCTGAGCTTTAAGCTGTTTTTACTGGGGATTTAGTGACAACTGCCTTTATCTTTCATGTATTCATGTAATGAAATGCGCTACACGTATTCAATTATTTTGTTCAATCAATCACATTCACGTTCTCTTTCTCATTCACATTTGTCATCAGACCTTAGTCCGACATTCAACATTTAACTTAAGAAAACACATATTAAATCAAATTCACATTTAATAAACACTTCCAATATTTTATTCATGCATCAAATGCCTCGGACATTCAATGTCCAGAATCAGTGCATACATATCACATAATAATTCAACACAGAGATAAAATAAACAATTAATTGAAGTGAGACCATCTTAGGTTACTCACAATTTACTCCAAATAGCTATTACCTCGAGGTCCCGGCAATGTTTGAATGTTGTCGCTCTAATTGCTCTTTTATATCATGCAACACACATTTACACACATTACAACTTTGCACTATTATATAAGTACTCATTTATGCACATATGTATATATGGATTATGTACAATGCATGCTTAATGACAATCCCGAGTATATTTCCTTAATACGCGTCTCATAACCAATTAACATCATCTTTCAATCATTCTTTATTGCCTAATACACTTTCCTTACTTTAATCTCCTCATTCATCAACCACTAGGCTCATAAGATCATCATTCAAGCTTAAATACATCATAGGAACGCATTGATAAGTCAATAACTTATATATATTTATGACTTTGTGACAATAAGCATAACTTTTGTTGTGGATGTCAAATTAAGGTCATTTAAGTACGCTTTCGAAGAGGGTCAAAATTACACATTTATGTAGATGTCCAGACAATGTCCACCTAGCGGACTTATATCCCTCTAAACAAACATAAATTAGGCTGGAATGCTGGAATTCTAGAGAATGTCAGCCTAGTGGACCTGAAGTGCATCTAACGGACATCTACTGGCCATTTTTCATATTTCCAACTCCTACAATCACATCTAACACATCTTATGCATATATTATCATTCCTACTATAATTCCTCTTCATTCTCACCTCCATTCCAATTCAAAACATCCACAAAAAAAATCATACAAGATTGTTAATCATAACCCTATAAACAGAACATCAATTATATCTATACATTCTTCAATATTTTAGCGCACATTCAACTCCATTGTCACCTTCCCTTTAACTATAAACTATCATCCTAATTCTCCTCACTTCGAGACACTTTAGTATCCATTTCTTTCTCTTTTCACTCACTCAACTTCATCTCTATTACAATTACTAACATTCATGTCATTTCATACCACAGTAGAACATATTCATATACAGATTCATCATTAATTTTCTGCACATATTCAATTTAGATATCATCTTCATTTCACTCCTAATTGATCAACCTAACTTACCTCATTCTAAAGCATCATAATACTTCTTGTAAGCTCTAAACTCAAGAATGATCATTCATCAAAACACAAAAGTAAGAAATAACTCCTTTTTACGAATTCATTCACACATCATCATATTTCAAACTTCCTTTTTCATAATCATTCATCTCTTAAATCTATCATCACAAATGCTTTATTTAACAAACAATTCATGAATAATATTAACACCATACAATTTAGAACATGATATCTTTATCATTAATACACCTGTATATTACATATGAAATTTCATGTTCATGATCATCAATCTTAAATTACTCATCATATTAGATACATTTAACATTACCCATAAGATCAAAGCATAACTTTCTTGATAAGACTCCAAGTTCTTTAAGATCTCACCTAGCCTGAGCTTTCTTCTCTCACACGTGCATCATCATACAAAGGTGGGAGGTTGGGTCTTTAGTGAGAAATGAATGAGAGAACAAGATGGAAGCAACAATTGATAGATAAAAGCAAGCTGTAATGTGGATGAAGGTGGTGAAGTAAAATCGTGAAAAAAAAGAAGAAGGAAGAAGATGATGAAGATTACGAAGAGAGGAAGAAAAGACAAGATGAAAACAATTAAGTTGGCCATTCAAGAGTTAAAGAGTGAACAACATGAGTGAGGAATGAGTTGTAAGTGGTAGTGACACTTGTCACTACCTCTTGTCACCTTCTTATGGTCCTATTTGGACCACTTTCACAACTAGTCCATTTTGTCTCCAATTTCTACTCCAACTATCTCCCAATTTCCAATAACGTATTTTATTAAATTCTAATGTCATTTATAAAAATTTCTACTATCATTTGACTCTTAATTATACTTCTATTTATCAATTTTCTTGCCACTTGACATTTTTCCTAGTCTAAAAATACCCAAAAATTCTATAAATTTCCTAAATTTCACTAAAAATTCTAAATCAATACTAATACACACCAATGAAATTTTCAATACATATAAACCACAATTCATATAAAAATCACATTTATAAATCAATTATACCCAAAAATGTTAATGAATACATATACAATCATTTTAATGCATGCAAAAATTAATATTCATATGTATGTGCATGTCATATTATGCATAAGCATGAAATGCACTTTTTAGCTTCTCAGTAATCTCTCATATATAATATTCTAGGGTTCTAACCCTTAACATGGGATAACGAGATGTTATAACTCTCATCTCCTTAAAAAATTTCATCCTAGAAATTCTTACCTGATTGTTCGAGCAGGTGGGGATATTGTCTCCTTATATGCTCCTCTGTTTCCTAAGTTGCTTCCTCACTCGAGTGATTCTTCCAAAGGACTTTCACTAATAGAATTACTAAGTTTCTCAACTATTTCGTTTGATATCCCACTATCTTTATTGGCTCCTCCACATAACTCATATTACTAGATATTTCGATCTCCTGAACTGTTACACATGCATCGGATCCAACTGATGCCACCTGAGCATACTCACGTGGAATACATTTTGTATCTGAGACATCTCACTTGATAGGTCTAATCTGTAAGCCAGTGGTCCTATCTTCTCAATGATATCATAAGGATTAATGTGCCTAGGGCTCAACTTACCTTTCTTACCTAATCTCAATAATCCTCACCAAGGCGAGACTCTCATAAACACTTTGTATCCTACACTATATTCCATATCCCTCCGGTGTAGATCCACATAGCTCTTCTATCTATCTTGAGCTATTTTTATTCTACTTCTAATCAGTTTCACCTTATCTAGAGTATCTTGTATCAACTATGGGCATTCTACCATTCTCAAGCCCTCTTCATCCCAATATAGAAGCGATCAACACTTTCTGTCATACAAAGCCTCATATGATGCCATTTCGATACTACTGTGATAGTGGTTATTATATACAAACTAGATTAGATCCATTGTTGGCCTCCGAAATTTTTCGTTTAGTTAAGCATGATTTAAATAAATTATGAGGTCATGATAGAATAATTATTTGAGTTTAATTATTTATTTTAGTGTTAATAGGATTTTATTACACTGGTTAGTTAAATTAAAGTAGTAAGAATGTATTGAGGGCAATTATGGCACGAAACTTAAGTTTAAAAACCATGAAGCATTAAAGGAAGGATAGGGTTGACATTTCACACTCATTAAGGGTATAATTGGAAGAGGAAAATGTTGTTTTCTTCATAAGATGAAAAAAAACGTGTATCGAAGGGTGAGAAGAAGTAAAAAATGAAAAAGAGAGAGAAAAGGGAAGAGGGTTTCAACCATTAGAGAGAAAAGAAGAAGACAAGCTTAGGTTTCATCTTTTCTTAGTTTTCAAGAGTGATTTTGAGATTATTCAAGAAGAGAAAAGAAAGAGGAAGAGAAGAGCTTCCATTTGAGCCAAAAATATCTTTGTTTGGTGAAGATTCAAGGTAAGCCCATTTTTAATTATTTGGAATTTGGAAGGAATTTTGATTCATGAGGCTTAGGAAATACATGGGTTTAAGTATTTTAGAATCAATTTTTAGTAAATATGCTATTTGGATTCCCAAATTGTATTCCCATTGAATTGAATTTTTGCTAATGTTAAAGGGAATCAACAGAGGTGAGAGGAGCAAGAGGAGGGGCATTTTTAAGCAAGGAATCGAAGCGGGTTACATGTTTATAGTTGAGTTGATAAGCCATGAGTATTTTCCTAATCAACAGATTTAAATGATTTCAATTGCGTTATAAATGTTACATTTATTGCTTCTTAAATGATTTAAGTAATTGCTACACGTTTGGTACATGAATCTTGATGATGGGTTAGTTTTTTTCCCCTTTTTAATTGTATAGTGCTTTTTCTTGTGATCTTTCGTTGTTAAATTATTTTCATATTGAAATTGCTTAGAATCGTACTGGGGTTTTAGTTGAAAGTGCATCAGCTTCAGTTGCTTGGCAACTAAGGGATTTTTTTCATATGGTGGGCTTTGACCCCATGCTCTGATTCATCAACTTCTTGTTTGTAAGTAAAAGAACTTTAGGATTCATCTATTTCTTAGTTTGAAAACCTGATTTTTTCGAATATCAGCTTAAGAAATAGGTATGAAATTTGAGTTTGGGAATGTGTTTCTTGTTGATATGGAATCAAAAGACGACTGCTCTTAATTTTAACAAGTTGGACAGCTACATGCATCAGTTCAAGGGAAATAGCTCAAGGTAAACTAATATTTGGAATGTAAAGTAGAATATTATATTGGTTTTTTTTAAAAAGGTATTATCAAGTATATTAGATAAAAGCACTTCCAAGTTCTAATTATCTTTAAAAGCCTTCTTCTTCTTCTTACCTGTCTTCTCCTTCATGTCATTTTTCTTTCGTTATCTTTGGTGTGTCTTCTTCTGGGATGTACAGAAGCTGGAAGTACTGATATCGTAATGTTTGCTTGTTGAAAAGATAAGCTTTGATTTTTTGTTTTATGGAAGATATGTTTAATCTTTTTAACGGTTCTTATTATTTTGTTATTTTTTAATCATATATCAAGAAATTATCCTTTTTTGAGGAAAGTTTAGAGCTTTCTGGGTTTGTGTGGCTCTACTCAAGGGTGTGAATTGCTTTAATGTGCTTGTTCATGTTAAGGAAAGTAGTGGGGTTTTTAGGTTTGTTTCTTATTCGAAGGTAGGAAGTAAAAGAGGGAAACCTCAGTTTGCAAGAAGGAGAAGGTTACACTAAACAGTCATGATGAGTCAGTTGTTGTCACCTGCGGAGAGTCTACATTCAAAATACTATGAGGTGTTCATCCACTTCAAACATCGACATCAAAAAACATTTTCGAGGTTGGCTTGTTCTCTGCTTGAAAATGGATGCAGATAACAATGACCACAGATGCAGATTTGTCTTGAACAATCAAGGGTATGCTAGCGAATAAGTGTTTTCTTTTCCCATAAAGCAAGTAAGCGTTCTTTTCTCTCTCCACTTACTTTCTACATATTTGCAATTACATCTTTTGATTTTTGTTTGCGTCCCTTTTGTGATTTTTGGGGTTAGTCTAGTGATTTCCATATCTTTTTTTTATTGAGAGTTCAAGATTCATTGGATACGTTTGAGACTATTTATGTTCTTGGCATTATACGTTGTTTTTGCTACTCATCGTAAGTTTCTCTTTAAGTATATGTTAATTGTTTTTGGAGGGTCTAAGTTTGTTTCGTTTGGATTTTGCCTTTTAATTTATGGTAATCAAATAACAACATTCTTTACAACTAGACTTCAACTCAATCTTTTTGAAGTGCAAGTTTGTTTCAGAAATAGTTATTTTGTTGTTCCTATCAAGGCATTTAGTAAGCTTTACAAACAAATTTTTCCTGTTACATCATACATTTGCCTTTCATTGGAAATATCACCTATCTTGTGCCACTGCTATTAGGCCTACCCTTTACCTGCCTTTTTAATACTTTTCTTGAAAATACAAACTCATGTCTTATTAAATGATTAGGTTATACCTGCGTCACTTGTTAACTCAGTTTGTAGCATATCATATTGTAGATTATGAAATTACAGTATCTCCTACAAATATTTTTTCGCTCTTCCTTTTTCTTTTCTCTCACTGCACAGACATTTTAACACAGATATGTTGTTAAGTTTTCTAAGTCCAAACCAAATCCTATTCCTTTTGTTACGTTGAGCAAGTTGTTGTGATTAGTATTATTTTATTTTAATTTTGATTATTAAGTATTTATTATTATCATTAGTATTATTATTTATTAGTTTTTATGCATTTATGTGTGTAATTTTATTTATTTATTTATTTTAGTTTTATTTATTTACTCTTTTAACCTGCATTACTTATTTGTATTTTTTGTATTATCACTATATTTTTTTTCTTCGTGTTATAATTGTATGTGGATCTACCGGAAACAACCTCTTCATTCTGTAGGGGTAAGGCTGCGTACTATCAGATCTTCCCAGACCTCGTTTTGTTGCAAGATTTCGAACTGGATGATGACGATAACGACAACGATATATAAGACATAGATTTTAAATATATATAATAATTTGTCAATTATATGTTTTGAAATGACTTGCTAAAATAAGAAATCTGAAACACTATTTAAAATTAAAATTTGAATTTAATTAGAAACTCGTTTAAATTGAATTTTATTAACTTTGAGTTAGCTCTAAACCAACAACAATTTTGATTTTAAGAGCTTTCCATTTTAAGAAATTATAAATTTGCAGCTTGCTAAAATATTGAAAAGATATTCGATTTCGAAGAAAAATATACTAAAACTTGGTGAGTCAAATTGAATGGAAATTATTGGTTTATTAAATAATTTTATTTGAAATAAGTAAGTTATAGATTATTCATCATTATCATTATCATCACACTCAGCCTGAATCTCGCATTAAAGCAAAGTCTGGAGAGGTCTGATAGTACACAGTCTTACACATACAAAATAGAGAGGCTATTTTCGGTAGACTTATATGCAAATAGGACAATGAAAAATTGATAAAGGTTAAAAGAATAAATATGTAAAACTGATTTACAAAAACAGTAGGTAAATAAAATTAAAATAAATACATATCAAATAAAATACCTGATATGGTACCCAAATCTATTAATATATGATAAGCTGCAAAGTATTACTCTTCCTATTGCTAATTGTGCTAGGGGTCCTTGCTCAGTAGCCATGTGAGTATGACAATTCTATGGTATCAGATAGCCTTAAGGGACCTTTCTCCATACACCTGAGCTGAAAAACTAAATAGTATGATAGAAAGATTTGTCTACGATTTATGATCGATTGTTTTGAATCTTTGGTGCACCTTAAAAGATATCTTTTACTCGTAATTTATAGAGTATTACGTACAATTAATGATGTTAATAACTTGAATATCATTATAAGTATGTTAACGTGCATGATTAGCTCAATTACA
>JAOTAY010000001.1:15740724-15752531 GCA_025629805.1 Erythroxylum baracoense
ATACATTAATTTGATAAATATTATTACATCAAAAGTATTTATCGAATATTTTTCCTTTTATTACAGAAAGACTTTTTGAGATTCTCAATTTGACAAGATTATCTATAAAGTATGGGAGTTGAGAGCGCGTACACGTTATCACAACTTTGTTAGCGCGATACACAAGGCGACTGTACAATCACCTTACATTTATGAAGAAATATGGAGTCGTTGGCTACAGTATTAGACATCACCTGAGGTCATGTCTGTTTCACAACGTAACTCAGCCAACAGAAGTGAAGGGCCCAAGGGAGAGAGTCTTCCCGTACATACGGAAGGATCTATTACCCACTAAGAGCATGCACAGAGACTTGTAAGTATTTACAATTTACAGTTATATTCTCATCTCTTCTTTTTGCTGTATTTTAATTGAATTTGCTGTGTTAAAATTTGTATGTTATACTGGTGTCATATATGGCTGTGATTTTAGTTTTGTTCTTTGTTTAACAGGAGGTAGATTTCATAAAAATAGAGGAAACTCTGTCAAAATTTTTATAAATTCTATTTAACTTATAATTAACATTTTATTCTTATGCAGGAAAAGTCTATAGGCATGAGGCCTACACCTTGTCAGTTATTTCTGCACACTCACACTAAGAAGCATGACAGTATGACATTCGTCAATAATCGTTGTAGAAAACTCAATGTATGTGAAATTTATGATTTAATATTAATAATTCTTAATAATTATCGCTTACTAATTATAAATATTGCTTTCTGATAGGACCAAATACAACAAAGCATTGAACGATGGTCTCAACAATTTGAAGCTGTTGATGACAGTAAAACTTATCTTGAAGCGGTGGGTGGTAGGGACCGTCATGGGAGGATATTCAGCTTAGGTTCATTTGCGAACACTTGTTATTCGCAATCCTCCACGTCCAGTATAGCAGCATCTACTAGGCGGTCCACCACCAGTCAAGTGGAAACACTTGAGAGCACAGTGCAGACATTGTCGACCTAGTTGCAATAGACGTTAGAAATGTTGCAACAGTCAATGGCACAGCAACAATAGTCGATGCAGTTCATCTCTCAGCTCCGTCAAGAGGTGGATCAGTTGAAGTGCAAGGGTCAACCAGAGCATCCGCCATCTCCAGATCAATAGTGTACTTTTGGTTATTTTGTTTCTATCACAAATACTTATTATTTACAATGTAATATTTTTATTATCAATTAAGACATTTTAACTTTTAATCATTAATCAAAATTTCTATTTTCGCAAATTAAATGTATACTATAAATTTCTAATTATTAAAATTACGCATTAATCATAATTTAAATATAATGATAATATATATTACATATTTTTTTAAAAATTAAGTAATGCATTTACCGACGAAAAGAAATGTCCGTCGGTAAATATATGACAAATTACCGACAGTCCACGAGTACATCCGTCGCTAAGATAGAAAGAATTATCGATGGAAAGCTTTTAGCAAATATACCAACGGTAAGTTTGTTACCAAAGGTAAATATACCAACAGAATAATACAACCGTCGCTACATTGTACCGACAATCAGGCACAGAGCTAACCGTCGATATAGTTATCGATGGCAAAATAATATTCCGACGCTAAATTTACCGATGGTAGAAAATTTACCGTTGGTAAACTTATCGACAGAATCTGCTTTGACTGTCAGTAAGCATTAGCTACGGTCAAATCTACGACGCTTCGGTCTGTCAGTAAATATTACCGACGAAATGTTTGTGTTTTTCGTCAGTAATTTCTGTAGCAAAATGACATTTTTTTGTAGTGAAATATTATTTAATCATAACCCCATCAAATATTAAGAAATTTAAAATAGTTAAGGAATAATCTGGGGATAACTTTGTAAGTTTAAATGGAAGAAGGTGCCGAGAAGTAGTTTGACAATATAAAACTATCCTGACCAAAATGAAGACAAATAATTGGCCATTGAACTAAATGAAGTGTGGACTTTGGTTAATTTTTGGAGTCACGATTCCACCACAACATGAGCAGGTAAAGAGAGAGATGGTGTGAAGTTTGAGTGTGACTTACTTTTGTGGAGTGGAAAGAAATTGTGATCCTTAGATAGTAAAATATGTCATAGCATTTTGATATATATTCCTATGCGAGTTTTAGTTAGTGATGGAAAAAGTATCAAGTACTTCAACTTGGAGACTACTACTTCAAGAGTCAGATAAAGAAATCTAACAAAGAGATATTGGGTCCAATTCTTGATTAGACAAAGCAAGCCAAACCCAACAAGGGAATCATATCTGTTTTTTTCCATTGCAATAGACAAGCGCGTGACTTCAAATGCCAAACTTCACTCATTGCCCAACTTTTTCTCCCCCTTCCATCAATACCCCCACCCGTTTCGGTACTCAAATGTCAAATGTGTATCTATATCTATACGGGCATATGTATGTTTTGTACATATGAATCTTATCCAAAAGCCCTTTCTAAGTATTTTACTATTATATGTTACAAGATATCATTTTCTGTTTTTGTGAAAGCCTAATGACATATAAATAGGAAATGCTTTTCACTTTTGTGTAAAGAAAGTGGCATCTGCCACCAAGTGTTTTGATGTGGACATATAATTAGTTTTGTTTACTGATAACAATATTATTATTTTTTTAATAATGACCAACTAGTAACAATTGAATGTAAATTAAGTAAATGCTTGAAATCATACAATAATTTATTAATTATATTAACAAAGTAATAACTTAAATTTAATAATGATGAATTCCACTTAATTAATTGATTATAAATTTTAAAATAAAATAAATTCATATTTTAAATATAATTTGCAATGAGTTTTGAAGTTTTAAATTCACAATTTAAAGTGCTTGAATCTGTTTTAGAGTTTTTCTAGTAGTTGAGTCATTTGACAATTTTTTTATTAAAATTTAAATTTTGGCAAGAGTAAGAGGAAAAGTACAAATATGTTACACCTTATGGTATGCTAACATAATATCTCTCCCGATTCCTTCTTCATATCTTGATTTATCGTTTCACTAAATTTTAGTGATCAACTTCGAATCTTACCTAACTTAATGAAACCTAATTAACTTTGCAAGCCATAACATATCATTTTTTTCACTTACAAATATGAAAACATGAAGCATAGGACAGCACTATGGAATCACAGTAGATGCTGCTATACATCAACTTCCTCAATCTACTTGTCGGCCACTTGTCGTCCCCACCGTCCCTTCAGCTCCGCCACCTCATTAACGACAGACTGTATCCTTTGCATTAAAATGTGGGAATGTCCCATTGGATGTGCTGTCGATGAGTCTCTTAAAGTCCTTTCAGTTGGACTCGTCTGATTCATTTAGGTGGTGCCCCACAGGGAGGAACAAGGTTGTCTCGAAAGATGGAGGAGAGTGCTGTTGTTGTACTTTAATACGTAGCCTTCCATTTTCATTCACCCCACGAGTGGAGAATATATTGACTAACATTAATCTCGCAGTTGAATGGTTATCTTAACTATGTGGGACAGACAACATCTATAGTTGCTGATCAGCTCCAACACTATCTTGGGAAAGCCTAAACTTTCTCCATTTTTACATCATCTATGCTCAAACAGTTCATGGTCGTGCGTTCAATTAGTAAATTTCTACACGAAGTGGTTAGGATAGGAGAGTAGAATTTACGTGGAAATCCTTTTTGGTTTCTTAACAGTCAATGGTAGATATAACAAACATTAAGATTTGTAGTTTTCATCACTGTTTTTTCGTACCGCGGTTTGAAGAATATATTTTGATTGTATTGTCTCGTTTAACCATTCCATTACATTGTCTTACATTTCCTTTCTTTAGTTTTATATAAATGTATGGATGATTAATCATATATCTACCCATCATTTCTTTTCTATTGCTTTTAATCTACACCAGATTAATTCCCATACAAGAGTCAGTTGCTACAAACTACAGTAAACATTATTTTCATGGTTAAGCCAAAGGCCCCCGAAATAGTTTTCTCTAGCCAAAAGTTACAATAACATTCCAGTAATATGCTTAGATAAGCTAAAGGTGATGGTGGGTTTTTCACTTACATCCGTATAGAGAGGAAAACACTAAATACTGTTTATGTTACTTTTCAAGTCATCAAGATCAATAATTCCGTGCCATGCGTTCAACCAACGTCTGAATTTTGCGGAATGTATATATAACACAATGGCTCATGTTAGAAGTAAAGAATTAATCTTACTCTATTTGATCTCATATTCTTTTTTTTTGGGAAAAATTAAAATAATTTTTACTATAGTTAACACTAGATCTACATGATAAAGAGTTCAAGGCTTTAAGTCTGTCATAATATTACAATATGATCAAAATAACTCCTTAAAGAAAACAATATATCTAGATCACAAACAAAACTACTAAAAACACCACTTATATTTTATGATCATAAAAAATGGCAAGATACGGTGTCCCTACCGTTTGTATTTATAGGATCAAATCTTCTTTTTCTATCGAAATAATGTGTCCTTTAGTTGTCAACCACCAAATGGGAAGAGTAGCGAGAAATTTGTAATTCACTCTTTCCTTGTTTCGATCGGGTCGATATTTGTTTCTTGGTTTTCTTAGGCTCCATTTACAATTGAAATTGGCTCTATCGGTGTAAAAAAGGGTTCTTTAAAAAAATGAAACACCTTAATTTAATACCTTCAGCTGAACAATTGAACCCACCAACCTATCAGATGAGAGTGATAAGACCTATTATTATCCTGCAACAACAGTTTCTTTAAACTTTAATCTAGTATTCAGGACTAAACCCACAAGGTATAGTGGTTTGTTAAAGTTTTCCAAATTAACCTCATTTAGTAGGAAAAGAAGTCAAATAACACTAGGCTGAAATAAATGGGTGTCATACATTAATCTAGCAGATTTGCAATTAAAAATGACTTACAAACTTTTTTAAGCTCATCATAGCGTTTTTTTAACTAGATATATGCACTAGAACTGTTTATATTTTATAATAAGCTTTTCTTGTTGTTCCAAACCACAAGCATTTTTTAGGAATCCTTTTCTCCTTCTTGTTGATACTATAAACTAACTCTTTATTGCAAATGAATAAAACCTTTCTAATTAAAACCTATGATATCTTCAAGTGTCAACTTGCACGCTGCTCCAATTAATTAATTCTTCAATATTGGGGTTATCATACCAATTAATTGTGAAGATCATGTCATTCACCTACCTTTAATCCATGCTAAAGCAATATGACCATTTCACTAATAAGTACGTAGATTGCATTATCCACTTCCTTTAGGATGGGAAATTTCAACACTAATGAGGTTTAGTGTGTGTCATCCAATTAATTATGTGGGATTTTTTGTTTCAATTTAATTGAAGGGAATTTAGTTACTATACGGAAAGTATCTTTTTTCTGTTAACCATACCGAAACAAACATCATTTATGCATGGCAATACCTTCAATTTATTGCCTCTTTAGGTATTAAACATGCTGCCAATATGCTGCTTCCACTTTAGCAATACCAAATTATTTATTTCAGAACGAGGATTACTTTTTACCTAATTTATAAGGTTAGGATTTCAGGATAGCAAATATGGCCTAATCTGTCTCGGCTTGACTTTGACCAAAGTTGATTGGGCTATGGGTCGAGACTGTTTGGCCTGACCAGGCCATAGGTCGGGCTCATGTTGGCACTGTGAGCCGAGCCACGAGTCACCTAGCCCTCTCCTAACCCAGCACGACTCAGCCCATTGCCATAGTTATTAGGATTAGATGAAGATGTCCCTTTCAAGCTTAATTAGATAATAAACACATGTCAACTTCATAACAGATACTTCTTCAAATAGAGTATAATAGTTTAATACGTAAAGTTGTGTGCAAAATTGCACGTGTCATATTTGTTTGCTTGCAGCTATTTTGGTACGACGAACGTATGATAGTGAAGGCTTTATTTACTTCGTAAGTATAATTTGAAGGAGACCATGTATCATGTTAGTATGTGACACTCTTTGACCTTGAATATTAGGTGGACAACGTTTCCTGTTGCCTCCGAAAGTAGAATACTCATCAAGTACAAGATGATCAATTACGTTACTTCCAGGCCTAAGAATATGCTTTGTTGAATGAGGCAGCATATCATGACTTCTTCACCATTCGAAGTTGAATTTATCGGACTTAATTGCATATATTAGAGATGAATAATGGTGTGGGAATGCTGCATTACCTTTAATTATGTTGTCAATAATTCAATAATTGGACCTTTTTTAAATCTTTTAGAATATCTACGATGGTATAGCAACTCATATCTCACAAGTTGAATTTTCTAACATATTTTTTTTAAAATGGAAACAAGCATCAAGTTCTCAACGAAAGTACCTACGATAAGCTAAACCTAAACCTCTTTCTGGTTTCTAGCGTTGTGTTTTTCTTCTCAATCCCATTCATGATATAAATATCGTTTTTATTACTTTGTAATTACTTTGTTAGAGGTAAATTATTTTGAAAAAGTTGTACATTCTTTTAAATTTTGGGACAACTTTATATCGTCTTATACTAGTTTCTTTTACTATCACTACAACAAATTTGGTTTTTAGGTGTGGCCTTTTTTTGCAACGATTTGCAAATCGTAGCTAAAAGTTAGCTTTTGGTGACGCTTCAGCAATTCATCAACTAAAGTAAAGTTTTTGGTGACGTTTAATGATATCGTCGCAAAATTGAAGTGTTTAGCGAGGATTTTCTTTAATCGTTACAAAATGTGCAACATTCCATGACAGTTCCGAAGTTTTGACGCAAAATGTCTTGGCATTGGTGACGATTCTATTAATCGTCACAAAAAGTGGTACTTTTGGTGATGAATTTTTAAAATCCGTGGTCAAAATTGATATTAAAGATTTTAAGGTCGCGATGTTTTACTATATCGTCACTAAATGTTCAACTTTTTGCGACATTTTTTATATCTTATGTATTTCTTAAGGTAATTTTGATGAATTATAATTGACATTTATATATGTATTTATAATTTTTTCATTTGCCTTCTTTATAAATTTGTTTAAATAGCTAATGCATTCAAACCTATTTGAATTTGTTTAAATCTATGGATTTATACACAAATGATTCTTTAATAATGCCTATTGTACATAATATTGCACTTTTATTCATACAAAAATTTCATGAAAATATAATGAAGCATCTTAAAATTGTAACATGTTTTCAAATTTTAAAACATATTGTTGAAAAACACACAGTAGGTAATTTAAAATTTGAAAAGTAAATGTTTTTTTGTATATAAAAAGACAATCATACCTAAAATTTTAATTTTAATAAAATCAAAATATCATAAATTTAAGTTGATTATTATTCTTAATCATTAATATTTATTAACAATAAAATAATAGTACACATAAATATTGAAATATGGTAAGCAATATAATATAATGACATATGGTAAGTACTACAAGATATTAATTAGAAGTTTAACAATTATTAAAGACAAAATAATCAATAAAGTTTCATGCCTAATATTCCATTGAAAAGGGAAAGAAATAATTATTTTTTTAGATTCCAAGTAGCATTAGACTCGATCAAAAAGGTAAAGAGGTTCTAAATTTCTAGATTCCCAAGAAAGCTCCTGACACGTTTCAAGTCATTAATTGAAATAGTTACAGGCCTTCCCTCATGGTCTGGTTTATTGATACCCTCTTCCAACAATTTCTTTGCTTTAACTAAATTTGCAAAAGATACAGTTAAAGATTTCCCAGATGCAGTATGGATGACGGTATTAGATGAACCGCAAGTACCATAAATTTCACTTAATAAGCAAACATTATATAACAATCAAAGCTAAATCAAACGGTAATGGAAACCCAAATTCGAACGCATGCATACCCGAATGATAAACTCCATCATCATCACAATGAACAGACATAGTTTTTGCAATCGACCATTATTCTAAAACAACCGATTTTCCTAATCTTGTTAGTGCTATCAAGAAATCACCACCGTCTCCATTTCCATATATGTTCTCTTGAAGATTTGAGGAAGCTTGATACAGCATATATTAGTTTCCTAACAGAAAATGAGTTATAGATAACAAAGAAAGAGAGGTAGTTCGAATGATACTAAAAACTTTAAAGAAGAAGATCGGTCATGAAAGGCAAGCAGTGATTAGTGTTTGATGAGAAGATTTATTCTGCATTGATTTGTTCTTCATTAAGAATAATTTTGTCACATTCCTCCCAGCGGAGCTCATTTCCACCATCAAAAACTAGTCATTACGTCGACATTTCGTGATGAATTAATGTTAATAGTTTTATTATGAGAAATCAATAAAAGACTTATTATTTGAATGTTCCAAAATTATGGAAATGTTAGTTTTATGACCTATCAAGTGAGACTACGCTTAATGAAAAGGTTGAGAATGTTAAGTTTGTATGTACTATGTTTAGGGGATACATAAACATCCCTTGTAGCTCTGAAATATGATTGCTTCTATGTACATAAACATCCCTTGTAGAATCCTCTAATGTAAAATAGAGGTGTATTTGTGATTACCTATATATGTTTTAATGCCTTGCTAATATTTATGGTTTTGACCATTTGAATTTTAATTGTTGTGTGTAATCATAGCGTCATGACATATTGAAATGAAGTCCTTATGATGGATACATGTGTATACTAAATGTGGTAAGATTTGGTGTAAAAGCAATCATATGGTAAATATTTACATAAACATCTGTTGCAGATTGTGCCTTGATTCTCTAACATGCCTTTCATCAAACAGTTAGCAGGGTTTCCTCAAATAAGCAAGGAAGGTGGAAAAAAAATTTAACCCATACACATCTAACACGGAAACACAATTCCCCATCTTCCAAACACAATCAGAAAGGAAAAACCATACACCATTTGCAGAAAAGAGAACTCACATAAAGTCCAAAATGTAGCAGAATAATAAAGCACAATAAGGAGGGTTCTAGGTAATAGAAAAGAAGAATAATACGTACCAACACAGGACACGACGCTTCTTCAATGGTGACTTAAACAAGATAGTAGACAACCACAAAAGAGTAGTCAATGCTTCTTCAAAGGATTACGAAGAGGAAATACAACAGCTAACTCAAAAATGAAGACAACTTTGTTTTGGTGTTAATAACCATGTTTAAAAAGATGTCATTTTTTTGTTAAGCTAAATGACTTCGTTTTCGATTAAGTTGGAAGAAATATACGACTTGGCGATAATTCAAAACACGTCACCAAATGGTATCCCATTATCATTTGGGTTCACCTTTGGCTAACATAATTATAAATAATATATAAATTATATTTACCAGTACAAAATTTATTTATAATAAATAGAGAATTATGATTTAATAGAGTAATATATTACTTAAGTGAGATTTGAGAAAATTTATATATTATGTAATAATTCAAAAATCATTATACTAGTTACAATTATTAGCTATAAATCCATATAGCATTATATTAATTACCATATATGATGTCGTCGTCGTCGTCATTATCATCATCATCA
Source organism: Erythroxylum baracoense (assembly GCA_025629805.1). Lineage (NCBI taxonomy): Eukaryota > Viridiplantae > Streptophyta > Magnoliopsida > Malpighiales > Erythroxylaceae > Erythroxylum > Erythroxylum baracoense. The sequence continues at coordinate 15,750,247 of JAOTAY010000001.1, forward strand.
TCATAACAACAACAGCAACAACAATAACAACAACAACAACAACAACAAGAATAATAATAATGATAATAATAATAATAATAATAATAATAATAATAATAATAGTAATAATAATAATAATAATAATAATAGCATTTTAACTAAAATAAATTGCTATATAGTAAAAAATGGAAATCAATATTAAATATTAATATGATGTTCTTAACAATTAAATTTAATATTATTCAAAATCTATTATAAGCCTAAAAATAAATATAGTTAACGACAATGTCATTTCAAAGATCAATTTTAATATTGTATAAGTGTCAAAATAAATTTAATTAAAAAATTATCGTATATCTTTTTGTTAATCTCTTTTAATATGTATGATTTCATAATTTTATGTGATTTCACAAAATTGAATTTATGATATATAAATTCTATCATAATTTATGTATATGATATATTAAAAATTTAGCAAAATTGAAAAACATAATAAAAAGTATAGTATTGGTGACAATTTTGCAAATTGGTAGCCAAAGATTCGACTACTGTTGAACTTTTTTGGCGACGATTTATGGGATTGTTACCAAATGTTTCGGCATGAAACAAGTAAACCCAAAAGGAGACAATTTTGTAAATTGTTAGGTAAATATTCACATACTAATTAACATTTGGCGACATTTTGTGGAATCGTCGCCAAATGTTGATGCATGAAAAATTTTACCTGAAGGGTGATGATTTGCTAAATTGGTAGCCAAATTGTCAGATTCTAATTAACATTTAGCTACGATTTGTAACACCTACAGACTCCCTAGAAGGATATGCGGATATTACCTAAGATAGGATTTAAAACATATCAAAATAGTACAAAATGTTGCCAGAACTCAAACAACCAATCATTGTTTTTCCATACATATTCAACTTTAAACAGAATTTAATTAGTACACCAAATTCATTCGAATATATGTGTCAAGTTATCCTAAACTAAGATTATACATTACAAATCCTTAAACAAAAGATTACATATCTTAAGTTCAAAAATACTCTGTATTACAATATTTACAAACGTTTAACAAAATATGTCATGTCTCATATTATACATACAATCCAAGCATACATTTCCAAAACAAAACACATTCTTCGTTAGCCATTGCGATTGTCATTATCCCAATCTTTGAACCCTCCTATCTGAACCTACACAAAGCAAAACCACCATGCCAAGCGTAAAGCTTAGTGGGGAATAACTAAATCATACATAAACTGGAAACTGTTTAACAGTCACCTAACATCCACATAAATTGAATCAAATTATATCATAAGCAATCATTGAAGGTTCATATTAAAGAACAATTCAAACATAATGGATTTAGAACAAAATAAAATCTATCACTAGAGAACATTTCTCATGTTAATACCAATCATTTAAGTATCAGAACAAATTGTACAGATGTCAGAACTGATTATTAGAATAGAGTATAACCTTCAGATCAGAATAAGATTTGTATCAAAGTAGACTTTGTTTTGTATCAATTCAGAGTTTATCTTATAACAAATTTAAGTATCAAATCAAAATTTTACTTAATCATAACTGAACATGTATTAGAATACAAAACTAGTTAGACTACTAATCTTTTATACAGAAGTGGGTAACGAGACTAATACAGGAGATATCATAATCGGTATCACAAAATAAGAGAAACTTATGTCTCAATATCAGGAGACACCGAAGTGTCAATATCAGGAGAGATGTATGTCTTAGACATCAGAGTATCATTATCAGAAGACACCGAAGTGTTGATATCTTAAACGTGTTCAGGAGTAGCTACAGACCCTTCTAGGCATGCCTATTTACCCACGACTACGACTTAATAGATTTTAAAATAAAACAGCTTCATTTCAACAATTACGTATAATCAAACAAATAGAAAGCACTTCTAATACAATTCCAACTATCAAACTCCTCGGACAATTGATGGTCTGAAATTATCACAATATTATAGCAGAAATTCCCAATTCACAAACATCCGTGTCCAAATCATAATATATAAGTCTTTGGAATTCATTCATTTATAATCACACCAAGCAATTCAACATTGTAAACCATACATCCTTTACAATATCATCTTAATTAAGTTAAATTCAACTATTGTTGAAAGTCCTATCCTTATATATGTCAACAATTACACAGTCAAGTTTAGCATTGTTTTCCAAATTTTCTTAGGATAGTTTCAGGTCAAATGTATATAGTCATTTTGACATAGAAGATGACATTTTTAGACAATAAGTTCTTCTAAACAAATGTTCTT
>JAOTAY010000001.1:15767709-15778684 GCA_025629805.1 Erythroxylum baracoense
ACAAAATTTTACCGACGGAAGAATACAATATTTCCGTCGCTAAATATCTGACTATTACCGACGGAATGTATTCTCTTCCGTCGGTAATAGTGAGTTATGTAGCGACGGACCATCTTACCGTTGGAAATGTTGCCGACTGTACGATGACAAATTTACATACGGGTATACTGTAACCGTCGGTAACTGTAGCGACGGAATATGTTGGACCGTCGGCAAATTTTTCGTTGATGTTACCGACGGATACGCTATTCGGTCGGTAATTTTACCGACGGTAAGAACTTGTTTGTCGGTGAATTTAGCTTCGGCCGAATCACCGACGTTTTATTCCGTCGGTAAATATGTTTACCGACGGTATATTGCCTTGTTTCGTCGGTAATTGCCGTATGTAATTCACTATTTTCTTGTAGTGGTGGATACCGTTTCAGACCGGATATTTGTGAGATTACAGTAGTTAAAATGGATTAATTTTGAGAACATTTCAAATAATACGATAAGATAAAGATCAAGTTTCGAAATAAGATACGAATTAAATTTCTACTTTATTATGATTTGTGTTAATTATTTTATAGAATTAAAGATATCTTGATTTTTGGAAAATCAAAAGTTACGAAAAAATTTTGTAATTATTCCGCTGTAATCAGGATCAGATCCTGACCCGCTTTCCCAACAATACATGATGACAATGTTAGGTTGCCTTCCTACCCTAAAAATCATTCTCATCCATCTATATTATTCCATTAGTCACCAGTCTGGATTTTTTATGAAGAGTTATATTGCAACAGGAAACTGGAGCTTATACACCAAATAGACCCCAGTCAATTGAATAAACTAAATGCTACAAGCAGTTCCTTGATTATTCTTTAGACAATTTGTACTTTTCAAATTTGTCTTATCCAATGTTGAATCCAATTTTAATTCACAAGAAGCCAATGGCATAATCTGTTATATTTACGTTAGACAAAATAGAAGAGGATAAACGGCCCAGATTGTACAGAGGAATCCCCTAGATGCAAGATCAGTAATCCTGTTTGCACGATTTGACCTGTCAGCTTAACCACTGGGCTACTCCAGAAGTTCCAAAAGAAGAATTTACTTCGGCTCAATGAAGGACTTGATATTATTTAGCCACCTAATATACTCACTGCTATCTTTGTTCTTCATGTACTCATGCAAGAATTCAGCCATATCATCATCCATTTCCCTTACCTCCAGGAACTCATAAAGTGCATCTTGGAGTTCATCGTCCCCTGTGAACAAGACCCACATAATAACGGATTACCATTAAGGTGCATAGAAAAGAAAATCAAAAGAACAAATCATAAGATATTTATGTGGCTAAAGTAGCTCTCTCTCTCTCTCTCTCTCTCTCATGTTTTTTGGGTTAAGGCATGCTGCTCTCCTGCATTCCAGGTCCTATATCTCTTTCAACCGAAGAATACCAAGACCCCATCTCCTGACCATAGGGAAAGCTACAAACAATGGTCTGGTGATTCATAAAGCAGGAAACCAATCACCGTTGTTGCTCAAAGTAGAATCATGAAAGGCTTTTCACGTACTTAATTAAAAGAATACACAGAGAATTAAGATATTTACTTTCAAGCCATCTAACTCGATCAACTAAGTGTGAAGCAAATTGATAAAGCAACATACTCGAATCCTGGACCAGCACAAGGTTGAGTTAGCTTCTTGTTACTACTGTGCACAAAAAGCTTTTTAATTTCTAAGCTATCCGGCCAAGCTGACTAGCTGAGCGAACAATCTCTAGTACATCACCATCACCCTTAAGAGATAATTAACAACCATTGTGATGTGAAGCTTTCCTGCGTCTTTTATTGTAATACCACCGTACTTAGAAAGTGGAATTGCTCCATCAAACATGGTTGCTTCAACTTTGATTTATTCTCTGCATATTTTCTTTTCAATTCAACCCACTGCTAACTTAGTCGTCATCAATTATGAATGAAATGTATTCCGCAGGAGGCTGTAAATTGAGGTGAGATACGAAACGAATATCAAATTAAGCACATCAAAAAAATCTTTAAGACTTGGAACAAACTTCAATCACGAGTTCTGCGATAGCCATCAGTTAAGAGTAAATTAACAAGAAGTGGATTGATAAAAACCACGGAAATGCATTATGTGGTTGAAAAATGCAGGATGCGGAAAGAAGTTGCCTTTGTAAAAGTAAAATTCCAACCTTAAATGTTCATCATACCTCATTCCCTTCAGAGTTGAATGTATTTCATTCATATGAATACTCTTAAGAACATAGATTGAAGCGAGCAGAGCAAAACCGCTTAACTAATATCAGGCATGCAGAACTGCAGACGCTTCTTCTGTCTAGTTCCCCAGAATAAGATTTAAAATTAAATGACTTGAAATAACTATTCTATAATTTTTCCCTAAGCCTGTAATTTAATACAAGAATAATAATAACTTAGTAAAAATTTCACTAATAAAGATCCAATAATACATAATCTTATTTCTAACGAGTAGATTACTAGTAGTAAGCACGTAACTAAAACCCAATCTCAAATCAAATATCACTTACAACTCAAAGATTCTTTATAAAACCCAATCGTCAAATCAAATATCACTTACAACTGGAAGATTCGAATAAAGAAAATCATACATATTCTCAGTATCCACAAATTCAACAAAATCAAAGACAAATTTAGAAAGAAAAGACGAAAGCTGAGAAGAAAAAGAAAGGTACTTGACTGGGAGGAGAGTGATCGAGCTCGTACTGAATCTCTGCTCGGAGGAGCCTGAGGATGTTATCATTGAACCTTTGCGCATTTTCGATACCTAGTTTCCCGTGAATGTAATTGTTTGACTTTGAGGGTTGTTGGGTGGAGAAAATAGAGTTCGTAGGGATTGGGGAATTAGGGTTTTGTGAGGGTTGAGAAGGGTTCTTCTGAGAGATCGAATTAGCGTCGATGGAAGTGATAAACCCTGTTACCACTCAGTAGGTTTAAGGAGGGTTTTGTTTTGTCTCTCTTACCGGGAAACTGCTGAGGATTTTGTTTTTAGGGTTTAAGTTGAAATTGTTTCTCATCCAACTTCCTAAACCACAATGAAGAGTCTAAACCATAAACACTCCTCTTGGTGCTCTGCTAGCAAATAGTTCTACATGTAAGCTTTTGGAAGACCACCCATAAAATCACATCAATTCTGTTAAAATTTGTCGCTTAGTAAAGCAGAGTTTTGTCTTCATATAAATACGTACTGGATATCTTAAACAAGAACTTTTGATTTATTGATTGGGGTCGGATTGAACCCAAAAAATCTGAAATTTGTTGACTAGAAATATATAACAGTACTTAAAAAGAAAAAGACCACTTTTTTCCCGCCACCCATGTCATCCATAAAGACAACAGATGGAAGTCTTTGCATAAAATTGGACTAGCGGATTGAATACATCCTTTGCCGAAATGGGATTCTACAGAATTTACCACCAAGGCTTTTCTTCCTCTTTAGAAGTCCCTCCGCTTTCGATTGCCCTTCTGGTCTTGCTGCGAAGCGCTAGACAACGGTTTTGATCTGTTGCCTGCTACGATGCTGCCACTTCTACAAAGTGCTCTTTACAGAGATGGACCTTCCCTGAGGATAGTTGCTCAACTCCAGAGAAATGGACTGCTTATCAATTTTGTCCCGGTATTTGATCTCACTGCCACCTGATTGTTTCTTTGCTTCCACCACAATTTCTTTGACAACCTCCTCTAGTTTGTCGTTTCTTTCTTCCACTTTCAAAATATCTGAAGACTGGGCTTTCTTTTCTTCCTTAGCTTTTAGTTAAATTTCTCTTGCTTTCTCCTTTTCTTCTTTCTTTCTTCTCTGCTCAAGCTCCTGATCAATTTTAACAGACAAAATAATGAAAATCTAAGTGTTGAAGAGTTGTTTGTTAAGTGCTTCATTTCGTAAGAGTATATCAAGTTGGTACAAAAGTTGGATAGGTTTTAGTATAACATCTGAGTTACTGTCATCCATCGACATGACTATTTCTGATGAAATTGGCCTGCCATCTTTAAAAACTTTAATAAAAGCCAATAACAGAAGCACGATCCAAAGAGAAGATCATATAACGTCAACATTTTATAAACACCAAATACTATTACATTTGCTTGATCTCCGGTATTAAGAAGCATCCACAGTAAATAGAAATAAAACAAAACGAAGAAAAAAAGAAACTTGCGGAGAAACAAACTAATAGATGATAAGACAAGCTTTACATCAGACAGAATTTGTAAAGGATTACACCTGCAATGCAAGAACATCAGGCTTCTAATGTTCTAAGACAATTGTAGTTTCATTCTTTTTTCCTTCCTTTGTCTTAACAACAGTTTGAAGCTTCTCTTTTGCAGTAAACATATCAAACTTGGCCGGCAGATTTTGAAATAACAACAATATACTGCACGCCTTAAAAATTCCCAATTGACAAGTCCTATATGACAATGACTGCCCTGTAATGCATGGATAATAGTTCAAGAACTTCAGATATATGATACATGTTCTACTAGAACACCCAACTTAGGCGGGAATATGATATGTTCTTATTTATTGAATAGCTTTCTAAGAGAACTATAAACTCATTAATGCATGTAAAGATTTGATGCAGCATAGGATTTAAAATTTTACCAAAAAGCATAAGAGGAGAAAAAGGGAAATGAGGTCAGTCTTGGAAGTAGGAAAGAATTGGATATGTGAAATAAAAGAAAAAAAAGCATCTAGATCATAATTTTCGTTATGGTCTTATGGAAGATATGTTATCGCATCCTTTCTTTTCATGTCACCCTAGCATATTGAGCAACCAAGTACACAGCTGTTATGGAAATAATACACTCTTATAGATACAAATGCGTCATATTTAAAAATAAATTACAGTAATATGCCAAACTTTTGGACTAAAATACCCAATAATTGTAAGCAGGCAAAGAAGAGCTGAACCAAATGAAAATAAGCCTGCAGAAAGACTAAGAATGCATCACAAATGACATAAAGCTAAACAACAAACTTTATAATCAGTTTGAACATAGTATGCCAGGGCAGCAATTCAAATGCTAAAAAAAACTTTAGCAATAATGTTCAAGTGTTCTTCTTTAATCTCTTAGAGCCAGTAGGATCTCAACTGCATCAGGCATCACAGACATCCAGTTCATGAATCTATTTCAATGCTAATACATTGAGACCTTCAAAATTTTAAGATCCTATTAAAAATTCAAGATGGGAACTAAATAAATTTAAGAAAAAAAGAGACAAATAAACAAGATAAGATTGACGTGATTTCAGTAAGAAGGCCACCTTATTCATTGGTGCCAACTAATCCAACTCTTGAATCATGAAAAGGAACATTTCCGTTTAAGGGTCGTAACGGAGGCTCCTCACGTTCGGTTGAACATCATCAGGCTACACTATTTTTGCCTAAGCAGTTAAAAGTGACCCGAAAGAGCACCACGACATTTACACTATCTGTCAGTTAACCAGCACAAAAAACGAAAGTGATATTTTCTTTCACCATAAGCTTTGTCTATATCAAAGGGGATCAAAACCATAACAACTGAAGAAAAGGGTATAACACGTTTGACGAAATGTCTAAAAGAGACAAATCAACAAACAAGCATCCAAAAAAGAAAACATCAAATACCCAGATAAAAATCACCGGAAAGGAAATGGAGGACAAATCAATACCCAAACTTCTTTTTCTTGGGGGATCAGAGAGGAGCGGCAGTCATGAAGTCTAGCTTGTCCAGTTGGCGATAGGCCTCGTAGTACTCGCTAACACTTGTTTCGATCTTGTTGCTGTTCTCTCTACGCCTCTCGGAGTGAAATTTTCTAGTTGACGAGGAATTAAATCGTGCCAAACAGTGATGGGAGCTAAACGTCCTTTCAAAATCTTGAGCTCGACATTCAGTGGGCTGGACCGGTCTGAAAATATTTTTCTAAATTTGATCCAAGATTTGATCGAGTCGAACTGATCCAAAGTCCAAAAAGATTAATTGTTACAAGTTTTTAAATACCATTATTTTAAAATTTTGAATTGAAAAGTTTAAGATTTAAAAGTTCAATCGATATTAAACCGCTATAAAATCGGCATATAATAAATAAGAAAAAATATATAACAATAAGTAAAAAATAAAATATTTTATTGAAATAAAAAATATACCAATATACATTATTATATAATGAACTAATAAATCAAATTCAATAATTCAAAATAAATTTAAGTCTAATATAAAACTTAAAATAACAATAAAAATCAAATTTGTATTTTTGAAAGAGGTTGTATCTCATTATTGTCAAAAGTTCTAAATTCTCCAATGCCATCTAAAGACTCATAAATCACGTTTTCATCTAAAGTATTTACATCAACTTTTTTCTACTGCATTCAAATAAATTATAAATTAGTAATGTACCAAATTATTCTCAGCTGTAAATTTGTAATACATTATACTTTTAACTTAAATATGATCAAAATAAGATATGAACTGACCATTAGTAAATGTTCTTAATTCATTTGTTGCGACAAATATATTTTCTTCATAAATCGCCTTTTTAAGTTCATTATATTCAAGATCAGGCTATAGTTCTTCTTCTTTGATCCAAAAATTAGTATGGTCAATGCAATCAAATATTTATTGGATCATATGTTCTCTTCTTACTAAGCGTACTAAATACATAATGGAGAAATTATAATGTCAACAATAAAAAATAAAATTAATGAAAACTAAAAAATATATAATAGTTATTCTTCATTCTCAGATTATAAGTAACGTAAACAAGGTCATTAAGTCTTTGATGTTCCAAATGATTTCATTTCTTTATATGAATATGTTAAAAAAAATGCTCAAATTACATTAACAATCTAATGTAGAAGTTGTTTGACTGAGTAGTTTAATAGTGAGATTTCTCAATGTTGGAACACTTTTACCAAATGACCTCTACCACTCATCTATATTTCAAATTAATATTTATGAAAAATAAAAATATTATTAATAAGTAAAGAATGAATTAAAAGTATAAAAATTTACGAGGCTTCATTTTTTTATCATAAGTTCTGTTTGTTAATGATCTAGCAAAACTCTCTAAACTTTCTCGATACAATTTAAATTCATTTGTTGCTTATGATTGCTCTTTACCGATAAAAATACCTTTACATTTAATCATACCAAACAGATCACTCATAATATTATTTGTACATTCATCTCCACTATATAAGCAATAATGATTGAGAAAATAAGCTGCTAAGTGGATCCTTTGAATAAGATGCTTATCACATCTTCGGTCAAGAATATCTATATAAGGCTTGTATAATTTCTTCTTCCCTTTAAATAGATTTATAATTAATTTGTGAGCTCTATACATACCATTATATACATACTCCAAAGATGGCTACTCATCTGAGTCAACAATCCTCAACAACCTGATAAGTGGAGCCATAACATTCTTAATGATGAAGCAAGCATCCCAAAATTTATTATCTAGAATAATAGCACTTTTTTTTGGGTGCATTATCTGTAATAAAATGCACAACATTCTTTGATCCAACCCACTCGATAAATTTAGAAAATAATTCAGATATAAGTATTAGCACTTTTTACCATATCCGAAGCATCAACAGACTTGATAAAATTTATTCCAATATTACCTTAAACCAAGTAATTAATCAAGGTTCTTTGTCTTTGATCCATCCATATACCATAATAGTGTATCATGTTGATCCCTAACTAGACTTATATGTATCCATAATTAACTGACATTCATTTTTAAAATCTTTAAGCAAAGGCACATGAATCTCATAATAAGAAGATACCTTAAATCTTAGACCTATTATTATTGTAGCATCTATTGCTTCTTAAATATATGGTGAATTTAAAGCATTTAAAGGAAAACATGAATGTTAGAAATATTTAACCCATGCTCTTTTACATTATAAAACAACATCCTTATCAACCAAAACACTTTTATAGACTAGGTTCATAACCAAGAGTAATTCTTGGAGGAAAATAAGAATCTATGTCAATTGTAGCTTTCCTTTTTCCTTTATCTAATTCTTTTGGTGCTTCATCATCTTCAAAAGACATACAATGAGCTTTTTTATTTTCCTTTTTCTTTTTTACTTGCTGCAAATAGTTTCCAATCCTTTCACATACATCAAATAGTACTTTTTTTGCAAGAAAGTAATATTACCCTTAATACTAGGAAAATATTCTTTCATTCTATAAATTCCTCCCCTTTAAATATTATACTGCAAAACATACAATTATATTGGATATTCTCATCATATGCTTGAAAAAAAGAAAAATAATTCCATGCTAGATGAGACTTTCCCAAATTTGCACACCGACAGCAAAAATAGATAAGCTTTTTCGACCATGGGTTGCATTGAGTTCACCAACATGCAATTACAAGCGAGTTTTCGGACCTCCATTGCTGCAACGCCATCATGTCAGTGGTAGCGGGTTTCCTTGCTTCTCTTGTGATGTAAACTAATTTTCCCTTTCCATCAATCACCAACCGCATTGATTGAGCCCACTCTCTATAATTTCTTCCATGTAGTTTTTCCCCTGAGAGTGGAAGGAGGAGGATTCCAGAGTTGCTGGACTTACGGTAGAGGACAGCTCTCTCAGGCTGTCGAGAGCATCGGAGGGAACAAAATTGTCGTTGGTAGCGTCGATCATTGAAGACAATGATCAAGCCTGCTCTGATACCACGTGGAAAGAGGGAAAATAGAAAATCAACTTCGATGATTTACATGATTTAATCAATATGACCTACGTTCATTGTAACTTTCTTCTTCTTTTTTTCCTTGTATATTTCTATACAATATTTACATCCATATATATAGGGTACAATCATGATTTAATATAGGAAGAAACCACAATATAAGATTAAGTGCCTGTTTGGTTGAACTTTTGAAGGGTGAATAACCACTTTTTTTCACCGCAAAAGTTTTTTTTAAGAAAAATGAGTGTTTGGCTGTAAAATAAAAAAGCACTTTTTTAGTAGATATAGCTTTTTTGACAGCTAAAATACAACTTTTTTAAAAGCTTAAATTTGGAGCTTATCAAAAAAGCACTTTTTCAGGTAGATTTTTTAGATCAATTAATAAGCCTATTTTTAGTCCCTTTTACCCTTATTTTTTATACATAATTCTCACAATAACCACAAATACATCTTCACGTATATTTTGATATTTATATAATATTATTTGGCTTTTTATATGTTTTAATATTTATTTTTGATATTAATTTTATTTACGTTATAATCCACACAAAAGATTTGGTTAAATATATTTTCATTTATGTTTCATATAGTTTAAAATTATATAATAATTAATATATTGTGCTTTGCATATTGTTTAATATATTTTAAATAATGTTTATATGCATAAATAATTTTTATTACAAAATAAAATATAATTAAAATTAAAAGTGCTTTTTATTTTTGTGTTGCCAAATAGTCTATTATATGAAGCTCTTTCAAAAAAACTCTTTTTTAAATGACAACCAAACTGTTAATTAGTTTCTTAAAAGAGCTCTTATCAGAAAAACTCTACTGATAAAAACTCTACTAATATAAGCTCGTCTAAAGAGACACATGATTCCGATACCGCTCCCGTCGTTAATAACTATCTCTCACTTAGTACATTTATGTAATCCCGTATTTATTAATTAGGTGTAGTAGTAGTACTATAATTATATATTGAAAATGAAACATCGTCCCTTTCGAACCATATGTTCAGCTAAATTAATCACATTATTATTTAATTATTTTTATAATATTTGTAATTACAGTGTACATTATATATTAGTCAATCCTTCCGACTGGATGTTGGAGTCCACAATGATGCTCTGGCGTAACATCTTCGAGTCTATGACTGATTAATGTCAGTAATTATTAACTTTATAAATAATTAAAATGTTTAAAAATTCCCATTTAATATTTTAAATTTATGAATGGCTGCTAAAACAACTAAAAACAATGTTGGAATATCAAACTGGTCAGAGAAAATATTTAAAATTTAAAGGTTCAATTAATATTAAATAGCTATAAAATTGGTATGTAATAAATAATAAGTGAAAATTACAAGAATAAGTGAAATATAGTAAAAAATAAAATATTTTATTAAAATAAAAATGCATTAATAATGTCTATTAATATGTAATAAACTAATAATAAATCTAATAATTTAAACTAAGATTGCATCTAACATGATAAAAATGATAAAAATTTTATTTTTATATTATCATTTATTTAAAGATTCATAAAAACTGAAGTATGTTTAAAGAAAGTTAATAGAAAGGACTTTAACTTTACTTTAATTTTTTAAATCGCTTTTAATCATACTTTTTTATAGTTTAAATATTATATTTTAACACATTCTTAAATTATCTTACACAAAATTACTTATATATACTAATTAATAATTCAATTTATTAAACAAATTCATGATAAAAATAATAATTATCTTTTAACAGTATTAATTTAAAAAATTTCAATTAAAGTATAAATAGATAAATAAAGAATTTAAAATTTGATAAATATAATTTATGAGTGAGATTAAATAAATAAAAATAGTAATTCGTTTTAAATAATGAAAATTTAAAATAAAATTTTTAATTAAAATATAAAGACATAAATAAAATAAAATATATTAATTAAATTGTATGAGAAAATTGAAAAGAAAAACAATTGGTTGAAAAGTGAACAAATCTTTCCTAAAACACCAACTTCAATTTGCAATTCTTAAAAAAAAAGGACAAATCACTTAATGCTGAAGCAATTAGTGCAAGCTCTCAGCTCCGTGCATTTCTCAAAAGGTACGGATTGGTGTGCGGTACTTCCTGCTGACATCAAAGTAATTTGCCGGTTTTGTCGGCTTGGCCGATTTATTACTTACGCTATGTTTGGTTGCTGTCCCCAGTATCTGGAGACGGAACGGAACAGGACGGAACGAAACAAAAGCTGGAGACAG
>JAOTAY010000001.1:15782593-15796107 GCA_025629805.1 Erythroxylum baracoense
ACACCCAAAAAAAATTTTTAACCGTCGGGTCGGGTCTTCGCTTCTGTTTTCGGGTTGGGCCGTTGGGGCTTTGGGTGGTTGACCGTTGTCGCCGTCCACTTGTGAGCGTCGGAGGGTGGGTGGTGGTCCGGTGTTGGGGCGTGCGGTGGTGCGACGAGGAGGAGAGATGCGGCACGGAGTCACGACTTCGCAAACCCAGATCTACACGATGACGCGAGGAGGAGGACCGGGGCGAGGAGGAGAACTGGAGAAGACGACTAGCAGGCGTCGGCGGCGGTGAGATGATCCAGACGCCGGCGAGAGAGACGGTGAGAGCGAGAGAGTGAGAGAGAGAGGGTGAGAGTTAGAGAGAAAAGCTAAAGAGGGGAAAGTAACGGACGATAGTCGGGGTGGGGGGGTAGATTTTAGGTTTTTTGTTTTTGCAAATCAGTCCTCGACGTTTCTGAAATTTCCGAAACTACCCGGAAATTTCCGAAACTTTCCGGTATGTTGGGTACCGGCCGGTACCCAACGGAAACAGCCGGTACCGGTCTCCGGCCGGTACGGTACCTTCCGGCCGGTACCGGCCGGAACGGTACGGAACTCATCACCATGATTCTAACAATGGAAATCAATATTATATTTGACTTTGACCCTTTTCCAGTGGCTAATGTTTAAATTCTAGCACAATGATGGTTCTCGCATTACAGGTGAATTTCAATTCAATAGAGCAGTCATCCGAACAGGAGAAAAAAAGCCAAAGTGAGTCGCTGTTGTTTTGGGAAACTCCATGATTTGCAGCTAAGAACCTCTGGAAGAAAATAGAAACAAAAATTGAGTGACAATGTAAAGGATGCATAAAAATTAGTCATTAATTGCATTATTTATTTTATTCAACCGTTAGGTCAGCAGCTACGGAAACAGTAGAAAGATTTCTCTGGCCTTGTTTGCATATTAAGCTCAAAACGATCATCTTTTAGTCACCAAAGGAAATTGACAGAGAGAAGAAGAAGAAGAGGCACTTGAACATTTTTCCTGCTGCATTTTAGGTCATCAACTTTGTATGTCTAGCTCTTCAAAAATTTTCTTCAGTTCAAGTATCAGTTCTGTCCTTCGCTTGTTCTTCTCACCAAAACTTTGGAAGTTCATTGTATGATTGCAGTGAATAATCATCTTTAGTTTACTATTATTTTCTGTTTCCTTCAACACAATACTGTGATTTAGATGCCAGTATACGGGATTCTTCTCCAAGCACCTGCAAGAACAAGAGCAAGCTTTCAACAAAATAATACCAGTAACAAGTTGCCCAAGAAATCCACTTACTGAGACTGAATTTAAAGAAGATTTTTTCACAGTGATAGGTTCTTCAAGTTATTATTCCTATAGCTGAAATGAAGAAAATCTGCTATACAACTACTTTTGAAGATAATGTTGTCTGGTGAGATTCTGCGTTCATAGAAGATAGAGGAGAAACATGACTGCATCAACTTACTCCTTAACCCTTGCTTTTAGCACGCCAATTTTTTCCAGTGGTGTTGTAAAATCAATTGCAAACTCCACAGATTCACCCATGTCAGGGCTTCTGTAATAATTGCCGATGGGCTTTGTAGCCAAAACTGAATTTGGGTAGTAAATCTTTTCATTATCGAGATTCAAGAAAACAGTTGTTAGGATATGCATTTCTTCAACCAGGAGCTGTCAAGTTTCATGTGAAACAAGCTGGTTAGATTTTTTCAAAGTCGTATGATGAAATGGAGCGGGTAGAAGAAGAAAGGAAAAGAATGTTAAAAAACTTACTGGAACTCCATCAACAACACATCGATCACCAACATCAAATGGGTGCACCGCAAATATAAATATAGAAGCCTCAAATATATTCTTGAAGGTGTTTCCAAATGCAAAAGCCGCAGCTGTTAGGAATATTGCAATAGTTTCTGAAGTGGTAATTTTGATCAAGAGCAGCCAAATAATAATGGTTACAACCACCACAATCACCGACATGACTTTGTTCAACTGTTTAATTGCCACTCTAGTGTCATTTAAAGTAAATGCAAGCATTTTCCTTTCTTGGTAAACCCTCACCTGTAAATACATTGTAGCATAACTTTTGTCAGCCGGAACAAATTGATAAAAGAGTTCAACAAACTTATTTCAAGCTGTAAGTAAATAGTCAATCAGCATCCCAATACTATTGCCAACTTATTGTCCGTCTTATAAGGTTAAAGATACATGTAACTTTATCCTCCATCAAATAGTCAATCAGAGTAAAGGACATCATTTGATCATCATTGAGATGATGCGCAATATGTACTAGATCATCAACTAGAATTTTTCTCTACTCATGTAAGGGTAATGCTCCTACCTAATGAATAATAGCATACTGCTGTTGGAGTAATTGGCAAAGCTGGATTCCAGTTTGTTCCAGGCATCAGCTGAGGTAAGTGTTATAATTGATTATTGGGCTAATTGAGCCAGTGACAATAGTGAGAAGCACAAGGTGATCCTTACGAGTGGAAGGGATAGCAAGGTTCGGACACAAGGCGATCCTTACGAGTCCAAAGGGAATACCAAGGATCAGGGTATGGTGGACAGGAATTTGATCCATTAACATAACCAAGTAAGTCCATAATTAAACAGAAGATTGTCATTTGAGACTTCCACAAAGAAAATTTTATTCCATTTTTTGCAAGCTTGAAGGTAATGTAGAAGGTATCATTAAGAGAGATTGGACTACTGAGTTATCTTGAAGCATGATGATGGTTGTCGCAAACACGATGGTTGCGTTTGGTGATGGAGAAGAGTTTTGAAAAATGGCCATGATGTAATAAGGGCAGAAGGGAAATAATTAAGATGAAGGGTAAAAATGATTAACGATGAAGAAGGGAAAGAAAAGTTTAGTCTTTTGTTCTACATAGACAGGCTCTCTAATAGCATAAAGAATTTGAGAAGGTATGATTTTTATGTCTATTATCTGCAGTTGAATTGACTCCAATAATCTAATTCACTGATCTAGCCTCTAGATAAGAAAATAAAGATGTTGAGTTACGGACAATTAGCAGTTGACGCAACGATCTGAATTGTGCTGTATCAAATATTGGTAAGAATCAATTTATAAGCATTTAGTAGCGACAAGATTTAATAGGCTAACTTCACGATGTTAGAATTTATCCATCAAAAAGTGAAAATATTATAGGATTTTGTTTTTGTTACTTTTGCCCATCTAATAACTTAAGAATGAGAACCACCACATTTTAGTAAAGTACAGGACCTAAAACATTTCTTTTGTTGTCGCGTATTCCATACAGATATAGAAAACAGTAACAAAGCTGGGAGCTACAGCTTGAAAACCAGAACATCCAAGGCAATATGGAGCTAAGAGAATTTTTGTGAAGTTAAAATGAAACCACAATTGCTAACGGAGTTCTTCCTACTTAATGAATTTGTCTTACCACCCAATCAGTCAAAGATTTTTTGTTAATATGTCCAGTACGCCATCCATCAAACATAGGAAATACAACGTCCACTTGCTCCCTTGGCAAGAACCGTAGGAGGTCATCCTCAGAAATGTGTCTGCATAGAAACAACAAATCATAGACACAGGAAAATATATTTAACAGCATGATATTCATAACAACCAAAGATTCTCTCACTTGCGACCACGCTGAGCAACATTCATATCAAATTTGCGAGCACGCTGAGCAACATTCCTGAAAATTTGATTTGCAGCGGCAATTGCTTCCCTTTCACTGCTAATCACTTTCCCCGTAATCTCATCATCCTGATCATAGAAGGCGGTACGAAAACCACCATTTATTACACTCTCTACCCAAACGTTCATAATCCGACTTGAGGTCTCTTCTTTCTTCATTTTATGAGGCTCTTCCAAAGTCAACTTTTTATTCTTAACCCCTTCATTTCTGGCATCTGTGGAGCTGCCACCCGCCAAACTTAGCTCAGTGAGCGGAGGCCCCGAAAGGGTTTCCAAAATATAGGATTGAAAGACTGATTCTTGCACTCTATCAAAGAATGCATCCACCCGAAATTTAGACGAAGTAACTTCAAGCAATACAGTCTTTAGAAGCCACAAAAATGTTCCAACAAGAAGCGCAACAAGAGTCCATGTTATCAACTTTAGAATCTTTTTGGCGGACTCAGATCTTTCAATTCCTTGATTAATCAAACAAACCCAAACAAGAAGTACTAGACCAATCCAAATAAATACCTGTACACTCCTCTTCAAACAGTGAACAAAGGGCAGATCATTTATCCTCCTCATATAGTTCCTCCTATTGATAAAAACAATAAAACGCAGAAACCAGCTAGTGGCTAACATACCACAGAAAATCACTGTCATCAACATACACCACTTCCAAAACTTCAACTTCCAAATAACAGTCTTTCTAAGCTCTTCAACAGTTAAGCTAGCCACAAAACAGCCCAGGATACACAAACTTGCTATCCACTCGATAAAAATCCCAGCTTTTACTCTCTTTTGCTTCCTTCTTCTCAATTTAACTTCCTCGTAGATCTCCTCATTGTTATCGTCATCCTGGTCTCCAGGAGAACCCCAGTCATGAGAATAGCTTGGACCAATGTGATCTTCTAGAACCGGTTTATTCTTTGTTGGCTCGTCTTCTGAAATGTCTGGACTTGCTAGCCACGATTCCTTTGAAGAAGACACTTTTTTGGGTTTTTTGTCCCCGTTGACTTCTGGGGCTTCTCCATTACTTGAGATAATTATAGCCAGTTCTCCTTCACCTTCATGGCCTCTCTGATCTTGACCTTCCATTAAAACTCGGAAACTACAGACAAAGTAAACAGCGGAATGAGAAGTTAGTTAGGAGCAAGTTCAAAAGTGTGAGTAAACAAGCTACATTCCAACTTGAAACAAAGCAAGAAAAGAAAAACACGATATGCGCATCATTTTCAGACATTCAGTGCCAACTTGGTGAACAACGAGCACAGTAGAAATAAGACAGCGATTTGGAACCAGACTAGACGTTGACCAAGCTGTGTGGCAAACGGAGGAAACTCCAGTGGTTTGCAAAAGGAGAATTTGTTTTTCCGTTATACGAGGGATCAATTAAATCAGATCGAAGTTACCTCTTGTTCGATTGCATATCTTATACTCAACAACTTGTATAAAAATGTATTCTTAGGAATCTAGCACGTGCCTCTGCCATTTTCAACTTACTCTTAACCTACACCATTTTAACTCATACGGTTCATCTACTTCAATTTAATATATTCCATTCCCAATCATGCATAAGACGAGTTCGTGTGGTTCATACTTCCATTTTAACTCGTAGTTTTCATCTACTTCAGTTTAATATATTCCCTTCCCAATCACGCATAAGACGCGATCGTTCGGCTTATACTTGAAAAGTTAACTCGCGTGTACATTCAGTCATGTATGATTAAGATTAATCAGAAATTTCTTTGTTTTGTAACAGATTTTTGATAGCCCACAGTTACAATTTTTTTGATATAAATAGATGGTAGGTTGTATTATTATCTTTACGAGAATGATTACAATTGTCTTCTCATTATAACTTCTTTTTTTTTTAATGGTATCAGAGTATGAGAGTTTCTGACTTTCTATGAAGTAATCTTTTAGCTGAGTTTTTTTATTTTAATTCTCTAATGGGCTATTTAGTTCAAGGAATAGGATAGAATGAGCATTACTTTATTTAGTTTACTGTTAAAAAATTTCTATGTTAATATTTGGTTTAAAAATATAAACTTAAAATAATAAAGGAATAATTAACAAAAAGACGAAATTATTATTATTATTATTATTATTATTATTATTATTATTATTATTAATTTTATTATTATTAAATTTATTATTTTTACCAATTATTATTATTATTATTACTTTTCTACTTATTATTATTCTTATTATAATTAATTTTTTAATTTTATTATTCTTAATTTTATTATTTATTATTATTAATTTTATACTTATTATTAAATTTATTATTTTTATTAATTATATTTATTATTAATTTTATTATTATTACACATATTATTATTATATTATTATTAAATTTATTATTCTTATTAATGTTACTATTATTATTATTACTTTTCTACTTATTATTTCAAATTTTTATTATTATAATTTTTAGATATATAGTTGATGTAAAATTATAAATTATAAAGCTGATTATATTAAGGAACTATTTTGTAATTTTTAGAAAATTAATAACTATTTTATAATTTGTAATAACTATCCAAAATGATGCCAACGTATTAACCGATGTCATCCAGTACCAAAATCATCACGGTATTCCTAACACCGCATAGGCAGGAAAAGACGCTGCGAACGCAATGACAAAGTCAGACAAATTCGAATAAGGAAGACAAAAAAAGATGAATAAGGATTCCAATTGAAAACAAGATGTTGGTCTCTACTTTCGAAAATCTCAAATGAATCGAGAGCATTTGATCTTGACAGAAGTCATATTGAGTTTTCGTGTTCAATATATATATATATATACATTTTTTAAAAATGAAAAGAAAATATAAAATAATTTCAAATAAACAAAACAACTTCAAAGAAAATTTTAAATTATAAAAAATTGATATAGAAAACTAAAAATTTTAAAGGACGTCGATGTCTTCTACCTGTAAAAATTTAGGCTCGTCAACTTCTAGTAGATTATATCGAATTCTTTCCCTTCATCTAAGTCTAACAAAGGATAATTCAACTCCAATTACCATCAAGTTGAGTTTCAATCCAATGGCAATATTTTCCAACTCTTTTCCAGGGGCTAATGTGCCGTTTACATGAGTTCCAGCAGATTTGACTTGGTAACAATAATTATTACATGACTTCTCCAGAATACGAAATGCAACAATAATTTGCTCCAATGTTTGAGGAACTTGGTGATACGTAACTACCAACCTCCGCTCGGATTCTGAAGAAAATGAAAGAAAATATGAATAAAGGGATAAGCAGTAGTTTGGGAAGGCTTGAAATACAAATTCCTTAATGCTATTGTTTATATCTAAGTATGTTTTGACTAAGATGTGATCACCCTTTAACCTACTCACAGTTATAAAACCAAGAAGGGGCGCTCACTTGGACATAGCCGACATTTTGTGGGCATCTACTTTGTACATTCAGCTCCTCAAAAATATTCTTCATTTCAACTACGAGTTCAGTCCTCCTCCTGATCTTCGCAGCAAAATCATGGAAGTTCATGGTATGATTGCAATAAATAATCAGTTTTAACTTACTATCATCTTCCATTTCCCTCAACACAATACTGTGGTTTGGATGCCAGTGTGAGTAATTCGTCTCCAAATACCTGCCAATCGCAAGTGGATTTTAAAAAGGGTAGAGGCGTATTTTAATTATCAAATGGTGAAAAATATTTTCAAGCAAAGAGTTCCATCAACTTACCTCTTAACCCTGTCTTTTAGCAGCCCAATTTTTTCCATTGGTGTATTAAAATCAATTGAAAACTCCAAACATTCACCCATATCAGGGCTTCTGTAATAATTGCTGATGGGCTTTGTAGCCAAAACTGAGTTTGGGTAGTAAATCTTTTCATTATCGAGTTTCAAGAAAACTGTTGTTAGGATATCCATTTCTTCAACCACGAGCTGTCAAGTTTCATGTGAAACAAGCTGGTTACATTTTTCCAATAATGACAAAGGAAACTAGTGGAAGAAGAAAGCAAAAGAAGGTTAAAAAAACTTACAGGAACGCCATCAACAACACAACGATCGCCAACATCAAATGGGTGCACCCCAAATATAAATATAGAAGCCTCAAATATAGTCTTAAACGTGTTACCAAATGCAAAAGCCGCAGCTGTTAGGAATATGGCAATAGTTTCCGACTTGGTTATATTCATCAAAAGAAGCCAGATAATAATGGTTACAACCACCACTATCACCGACAAGACTTTATTCAATTGTGTAGTTGCCATTCTGGTGTCATGTAAAGTCTGTGCAAGCCTCTTCCGTTCCTTGTAAAACCCCAACTGTAAAGATATCGCAGAATCACATTCGGAATTCCAAACAATTTTATAAGAGAGTTCGACAAACTTAATTGCAGAACATTGAATGCATGTAGTCAATTTTTCTTATAGTTTCAACCTGTCAGTAAAAGGACAATCAGCATTGCGATGCTACTGCCAAAACTCCCACCATCTTATCAGTATGAAAAAGAGAAGCTAGGAGCCAAAACATGAAGAAGCAGAACATCCAAGACATGTAGAGCTAATAGAATTTTTCTGAAGTTAAAATGAAACAGCTATCCCAATGGAGTTCTTCCTACTTAATGAATTTGTCTTACCACCCAATCGGTCAAAGATTTTCTGTCAATATTTCCAGTCTGCCATCCATCAAACATAGGAAATACAACGTCGAGTTCCTCCCTTGGCAAGAACCGTCGGAGGTCATCCTCACCAATGTATCTGCACAGAAAGAAAAAGAATATCAGACGCTGGGAAATAAATTTAACATCATGATATCCATAACAATCACATTTTTTGTTCTCACTTGCAACCAGGCTCAGCAACATTCATGAAAATGCGATATGCAGCAGCAATTGCTTCCATTTCACTGCTAATCATTTCTTCATTATTCTCATCATCCTGATCATAGGAGGCAGTAGGAAAACCAAAATTTATCACACTGTCTACCAAAGCCTTCATGGTCCAACTTGAGATCTCTTCTTTCTTCATCTTATAAACCTTTCCCAAGTCAATCGATTTTCTGTTCTCAACCCTTTTATACTTTTTGCCATATCTGGAGCAGCCACCCCCCAGACATTGCTCAATGAGTGGAGGCCCTAAAAGGGTTGTCAAAATATAGCCTTGAAAGCTTAATAGTTGAATTCTATCAAAGAATGAATGCACCCGAAATTTAGACGATACAATTTCAAGCAACACAGTCTTTAAAAGCCAGAAAAATGTTCCAACAAGAAGCGCAATAAGAGTCCACGTTATAAATTTTAGAATCTTTTTGGCAGTCTCAGATCTTTCAACTCCTTGATTAAACAAACAAACCCAAACAAGAAGTACTAGACCAATCCAAATAAATACCTGAACACTCCTCTTCAAACAGTGAACAAAAGGCAGATCCTTTATCCTCATCATATAGTTTCTCTCATTGAGAAAAACAATAAAGCGCAACAACCAGCTAGTGGCCAACATGCCACAGAAAGTCACCATCCCCAACATACACCACTTCCAAAAATTCAACTTCCAAATAACAGTCTTTCTAAGTTCTTCAACAGTCAAGCTAGCCACAAAACAGCCCATGATACACAAACTTGCCATCCACTCGATAAAAATTCCAGCTTTTAATTTACTCGTCTTCTCCTTTTTTGATTCAACTTTCTTGTAGATCTCCTCTTCGTAATCATCGTACTCTTCAGTTGCCTGTGCCTTTGAATGCTGTGACTCGTCGAGATAGCTACGTGGCTTTGAATACACTGATCTCTGAACGCTTCTCCTCGTGGGAATCTTTGCAGCATCTTCAGATATATCAGAACCTGAATCTTTTGGCCTCAACTGAGCATTTGTGGTAGACATTTCTAAGGTTTCAGTGTCAACAATGGCATCTGCTTTTGCTCCATTACCTGGGATAGTAATAGCCAGTTCTCCCCCATCGTTGGTTCTTTTCTCTGACAGGCCTCTCTTGTCTTCTTGGTCTCTCTCTACATCATCCATCCAAAACCCTGCAACTTTGCGATGATTAGCTACTAAGTTCTTCAAAAGTTGCAAAAACAGGCAACATTTTCAAATTTAAATATGAAAATTTTACCTTTTGACGGAGACAATATATGATAACAAAATTTTTGTGATCAGTCCAACTCGGCAAGCATTGAGCACAATAGAAACAGAGATGTAGCTGCAAAGAGAAATGAAAAACAAAGAATGATACTTTTCAAAAAAAAAAAACAGAGAATGATAGAGCTGAGACCAGAGATTGACACGCAGTAGATGCTAGCGACAGTCTCTTTCTCCCGCTTGGGTGGAAAACGACTGGAAGGTGATCAAGTAGCGTCCAACAGAATAGACGCAATCGCCAGGACAAAAGCAAGTCAAGTGACAACTCAAATAGTTAATAATGACCCCACAAAAAAAGTTACAAATATCTAATGTCACTATTCTCTTTTTATATGTTTTTTTAATAGACGTGAGTGTATTAGTTTTGTCGAACTAATTTTAATCTCTTAAGACCCCACTTTCAGAGTTTTAGAAAAGGTGAATCTGAAATTTTAAAGTCCCTCAAGTTTCTACATAGCCTGTCCATTTCTACGCACAAGAATCATCACATACTAATTAGTCACTAATTGATCGCTGGCCTCTGCTCAGCATCAGATTCCCATCAAACCCAGGTTCTTAGTAGTTCCAACTTTCACATTGTCGCTGGAAGCGAGACGTCCGCAATTGATCCAACTAAGGTACATTCTTAGGACGCTAGAGGATCATCAACAAGAAAATATTCCCCCTCTACTTCTGTGGTGACTTGAACTCAAGACCTCCTACAAATGAGAGACTTAAGTGAAGAATTAAAACTCACGGGTCACTCCTGCTTGTCTTTAATGTCACTATTCTTTAAACTCATCACTTGTTGCCATAATGTCGATTAGCATATGTTCTAAAGACGATCGATTAGTTATACTGTTATATTTTAATGATATAATTATTTAAATATATATTTTATTATGTACATTATGAATAAAAATACAATATGATATTCATATCTTATTTATATATTGTTTTTAATCATTATTTTATTAAAACTGAATTTTTTAAAATGTAAGAATATGAACTATATTTATTGAGAAATAATATTAATACAACCTAGAAAGACTATCATATGTTTTTTTTTCTCTTGAATGAATTAGTCAATCTAATAGATCACAGAAAATACTTAAATAAACATGCAAATGCTTATTAGATGACAAATTCACATAATTGACCTTATATAAGAAAGTCCTTTGGAACATTATTTGCGTATTTATGGAAATTTGTATTGCTATATATAATATAACCAAGTTTTGAATTTAAAATTTAATTTTATAATAATGTCATTTTTCTTAATAATATTAAGATTAATAATTAAATTGATTCTTTATTAAATTTTAGAAAAGTTGATTCTAGAATTTAAATTAATGATATTTTAATTAGATTTACATTAATTAATTAGACTTCCTAAAATTAAAAAAGAATTTTTAAGTAATTAATGAAGGTGTTTCTTAATTAAATTTTATTTTTTAATAAATAAAGAAATTAGTCTCTAAATAAATAATATAAATTACTTTCTTAATTAAATTTAAAAGTGTTTTATTTAATTTTGAAAGTAATTTCTATAATGTTAAAATTAGTTTTTTAATTAGATTAGAAATAGTTTTCTTTTTTTGAACAAAAAAATAGTTTTCTAATTGGATTAGAATGCATTACTCATAAAATTTTTAAAATTTTTCTAAATTATAATAAGAAGAATAATTTATTGAAATTTGCTTTTAAATAAATTTAAATTAAATGAAACAAAAAAGATTGGAAATAGTTTGTAATTGAATTTGAAAATTGTTTTCAAATCATGTTAAATTTCTACTTAAAATAATAATTTAATTTATTTACGAATCGATTGATTTAATCTAATTTAATTATCCAAAGAGTTGGAAATATTATTTTAGATTATAAATATCAATAACTAGAATAAAACAAGGCTTTATATTTTTTTCATATAATTTGATTATGAGTAGATAAGTTGCATGCTTTCTGCGTGTGTGTGTGTGTGTGTGTGTGTGTGTCTGTGTGTCTGTGGGCGCGCGAGCGTGTGTGTACGCGCGGATACATGTTAAAATTGTATGCTTTATATGTATGAAATTTTGCATTTGATGAGATGAATAAAAATGAAATACCTCGTAAAATATTAAGTACATATTTTAAAAATGATTGTTGTCTTCTATAATTATAAGAATAAACTAAAGCTCTTTTGTTGGTAGGTTTCTTGATCAAATTCAAAGTTGCTTTAATCCAATTATGTTTAGCCCTATAACAGTGAGTCCTATTTAACTAAATTTATATAATTTGGATAACCAAATTCATGATCACAGAAATTTAGAGGCAGAGTTAGGAGTAATATATAAGATATATTTTGACAAGAATTGTCACCTAACAGATCTAAGAGTCATGAGAAGTGAATGATAAAGAAGTTATCCATTTAATTTAAGTTTAGTTGTTTTATTAAGCAAACTCATGATTAACTAATTTTGAATAGGATTTTAGTCTACTAGAAAGATTATAGTAAACTTTCCGAATAGTAATAAGAGCTATTATTTCAAATAAAATAGTGGAATAGCCAAATAGATGATTAAAATCATGACCTTATTTTGTTTTCAGGTATACAACCAATTACTTATTTTTCTAAGATTTGTATTTTGTTTTGAGTATAAATTACTTTTTTTTAGTATAGTTGATAGTAAGTTGTTAGTAAAACAAATTTCTTGCACATATGTTAAGCTTGAGAAGAGTTTTCAAAGTTACATAGAAAAATTGTATATCTATTGCAACATTCCACTACCACAAGGTGCATACCTAAACATTCAAGAATATTCAAGTACATATCCTATGATAATGGCTTGTTAGAGCAAAAATAAATCAAACTTACACATAGAATCATCTAACATAATCAGAAATCATCAAAATTTAAAACCATTCATTGCATTGATTCACAAAGTCTACATTGTTTCCATTAGCAGAATATTTACAAAACCTTATACAGGTTCTAGCAAAAACTACAAAATAAAAGCTATAACTCTCTGACGTCAGCTGACAGACTTCTGAGTCATAACTTAGTCCAAAACGTTCTTCTAATCCAGAAAAAACACTAAATCTCCTGTCTCGTATCTGAAAAATTATGATGCAATTTTTTATGAGTTTTGCGAACTCAATGAGTGAATCATCATTGATGATTTCATATGTGACTTTTGTACTGACATTCTGACTTATTATTTATATATTATGAGGTATTCTTTTCTATATGCATGTATATTGTTTATGTAATGTGATTTACATTCCATGAATAGTATTAGGCTTATGTCACTAAGTATGTGACTTGAAAGTAAAACCATAAGCATTATAATACTATTCATAACTGTCCCTGGTCGATCATTATTGGTGGAACAATAATAAATTAAGGCTAGTACGTGTTCTAATTGATGATCATGTTTTACTGATCATGAATATGAGTTATCAAATCAGATACATAGATATATATTAGAGAACATATATTGGACCGACCTATAAAAAGAATACTATACAGTTTCATGTTATTAGTTATTCTCAATATGGTTTGAATTTAGTCCTTTGACTTGAAGTCTTCATGGTTCCCTACATAAGGAATTCAATATTTTGACATTAGACTATGCTATCTTTAATCGGATATAAGTAGTCTTATGTTGGACATTAAATGAATCATGCAGAGGGATGTGAATGATGTAGATGGGATTTGTACCTCTCTTAAATGAGAGAGATATCATTTGGGCCTCTTGACAAGTA
>JAOTAY010000001.1:15796207-15821004 GCA_025629805.1 Erythroxylum baracoense
ATAATATACCATATTAAACTCCAAAAATTTCTAATTCATAAATTCTAATTTATTTTCATACTTGATAATTTAATAAATAAATAGAATAAAAAAATATAAGAATCCTAAAAACAGGATCCAACATGAAGCACTTTGATGAGATCATTATGATAAGATATAAATTTTTGGTCGTCTATAGGAAATGAAATTCTCTAGTGAATATCTCTACAACCAAATTCCATAAAAGTATGGTTCTATGTAAGGACGAAAACACAATAAGAGATATTCTATGATGCAATATTCTTTTTTTTATATATAACCAAGCCTAGTAATATAACTTACTTTTATTTGTTAAAATTAAACTAGTTAGTAATATTTCATATTATATATAAAACGATAAGACACCAAAAGATTCAAAGTTAATGATTTTGGGATGTAATGCTTAGTTGAATCATGTATTTTCTAATAAGTTTATAAATAAATTAGATAATAAAAGGTTAGATATATTCTTACAAACATCATTGAACAAAATATTTGTTTCAATATATACTTATAGGAGAATGGTTTCCAATTCAAACTAGTAATGATTTCCAATTTGAACTAGTGTCTTTGTTGATACATTTGGTACATGGTTGAAAGGCTACGAGATGTTAAAAGATTCACTTTCATGATGAATTCAAAGAGTTTGTTTTTAGAGATATTTATGAATTTATCATGCCTACAAGAAAGTTAGTGAGAGTATATAGTGATATATTGCTCATAGAGAACAATAATTTTTATTTTTAATTTTTGAAAAATATAATTGTCCAAGAACAACTCTTGTTAGATATGAGAAGGTAAAGCTTAATTATAAGAATTAGGTCTATAAAGACATAGATGAAAGTTCATAATGTACTAAAACTATTTAATATTTGAGATATCTAATACTTGTGAAGTACTAAACATATCTGTTATTCTGTGTATAAGTTGATATTTGAGTTCAAGGTTATATAGATATTAACTTTAGAATTGAATCCTAATTAAGGTATATTTTACTTAGAACAATGTTATTTTGAGATTAGAAAGGTTCCAGTGTAGCATTAGTTGTTAATCAGGCCATAATATTTTTCAGTGGAAATGGTTGTTTGGATCAGGATAACTTGGTATAGCTCCTAGGATTGTTCAGACATTAATGTATTGTAGAATATTAAAGTCATTGAGTATGTAAAAGAAGCTACGGTTTTATCAAAGATTTAAGTATATATTTAAGCAACTTCTCTTAATTATGATGATGATTAAGATGACAGTTGTAACATTTAAGCAATTACCCACTATAGAGAACCTTTTTAAATTCTCTCATTAAACCATCATCCCATTAATAGCATGAATGCCATATAAAGATATGGTATAATAGACTTAAACGATTGCCTAGTAAAAGTGGGAGATTGTTAGTTTATTTCCTATAACTAATAGGTTGGTTAAATTTTAGTGACATAATTATTTAAAGGTATTATTTATCCTATACATATTCATATGTATTGATAAGTTCTATGGGATAAATGTACATTTCAAAAGAAATTATAATTAGGTAATAATTATAAGATTCATATTGTATTTATGTATTATCCATAAATTGTTCTTAGTCATCATTCTATTAAGGATGGACATTAATAGAGCATAAAAATAGCACACGTGTGAGCTTATTAGAGAATAAGTTCACTAAATTGACCTCATATAAAAACCCATTTATAACATTACTTTTATGTCTATGAAAATTCTTATTATAATGATCGTATAAGTGATTCTTTGACTTGAGATCTTCAAAGTATCTCGTATAGAAATTGTTATATTTTAATACTACTTACGACATATTCTAATCAAGAGTAGCTTAGTCGGTAGTTATTGGATATACCATAAACTATATAGAGATAGTTAAGCGATTAATATATGATTCATCACCTTAAAGTAGTTAGGGAGAATGTTTTATTGTTCTCAATTATTATTGATTCGGTAAATCCTTAGTGAAAGTGGAATGGCACTTTGAAAATATTCTTCAAATGTCATTAATTGAATCAATTACTAATGGTGAAGAACTAATACAGTCGGACTCAAATAGAGTAAATATTAATTTTATATTCTATGTCTAAAAAAATTATATGATAAAAGAATTTAATTATAAAAAAAAGTATGCATGAAAAGGTTAGTCAAAGCTACCTTAACATTCCTAAATATTAGGTGGTGATGAGCATTGCTATACAATAATCTTAATTTATGAATATAAATTGTTTAATTAGAGAATTAAAGATAAATTAAATTTATTAGAGAATTAAAAATAAATTAAAAGAGTTTAATATATCTAATCCTAAATATAATTTAGGTTTTGATTTATATCTACTGTCAATGTATTTAGGAAATTAATGGGTTATACATAAAGAATTGATTGCACAGAGAAAAAGTATTTTAATCAAGTTAAACTTAATTGTAAAGTTTAAGAAACTTTATTATTAAATATGAGATATTTAATAAATAAGAATCAATATGAAGTATTAGATCTTATTTAGGCATAACTGGTTGTTAATCGGAATTAGTTATGATTTTTATTAAAATTTAATTGAATTAGAATTTAATTTCAATTAAATTACTAAAATATCCAAAAACATATTATAAATAGACTTAGGCTCTAAGAGAGCTAACACTACTTATCTAACCCTCTTTACAATAATTGCAAAGTTCTCTTAACCTATTTTGTAGATATAATTAGACGTGAGACACTTGTGCAGCTATGATGGTTAAGATAAGCTAGTTTTAGAAATGTTTTAAGGAAAATGATAAGAAAATGATCAAGCTTCAAAATAAGTTACAAATTAAGATTTATGGTTTATTATGTTTTATGTGTAAATCATGTTATATATTTAAAATGATATTGGCTTTTAAGAAATCATGTGAAATAGTTTTGTAACTATTCTGATGATTCTGCCCTAATTTTCCAACAATACCTAGCATCATTTTTATTAAATGTGTTGTAGTAATTCATAAAAATTTAATCAAAATTATCCTTGTAAAGAATTCGCTAGGTAAGGAGATTGTTACATACATCAGTTCATCGAAGTTCTATTTCTTCAATTTCTCACACCTCACCTTGCACATTTTTCCTATTATTTATTGTGCTATTTATGGTTCGTTATAAACTACATAAACTTGTGCATTATACTTATAGTTCCATACATCAAATTGACATTAAAGACTAAACTGCTATATTAATACATAAATTATCTCAAAAGTAATAAGGAAAGTTGCTTTTAGTATGGAACTCGCTTTAGCGACTTTATTTTAGCTATAATTTCATGTAAAATTTAGTCGTCGTCGTCATCATCACTCAGTCTGAAATTTCGCAATAAAACGGGGTCTGGGGAGGTCCTGTAGTACGCAACGTTACCCCTACACAGTAGAGAGCCTATTTCCAATGGACACACATGCAAATGAGACAATATACGAATGATGCAGGTTCTAGAAAAAACAAACAGCAAATAAATGAAAAATACCTGAAGGGGGCCAGGCTGCGCGAGTCGAAAAGGCTACCAAATCCAATCCCTCCTTGTCTCGCAATAGGTAAGGTGGCCATCCTCAGAACCCCTAACGGGATGACCCCTCAGTGACCTTCTGCACTTGTCTTGTAAACTGAACAACATGCCCCAGCAGCTCTTAGGAACTATTGTACTGCTTTTGAATATCTGGTACAGTTAATCCGTTACACGGTTAATCTGTTACCTTAATTCGGTCCCTCCAAACTTTTCTATAACTAGCCACTATCTCATTTAGTGCCAACTTTGACATATCCTCTTTGATTACTTCCTGCCAGTTCTTGTAAAGCCTCCCTCTTCTCCTCTTACAATCATTAAGAGTTATTCCCTCGTAGCTTCGTACGGGAGCGTCGACCGGCCTCCTACGCACACGCCCATACCACCTAAGTCTAGTCTCTCTCAACTTGTCGGCAAAGCTGGCTATCTGTAGTCGATCTCTCACTTCCTGATTTCGGACTTTATCTCTCCTGGTAATGTTACACATCCACTGAAGCATACACATTTCTGCTACCAACAACTAGCTTATATGCCTACGCTTGGCAGGCCAACACTCTGTCTCGTATAACATGGTGAGACGAATCACCATTCTATAAAACTTCCCCTTGAGTTTTAAAGGAATCTTCTTGTCACATGGAACCCCTGATGCACTCCTCCATTTGGCCCAACCTGATCATGTAAAATTTAGTAATATAATTAAACAACTTTTTCATTAAAATAAAACTACTATTCTTTATGTACTATGTAGATAAAAGAATTTGATGCTTAACTCATTGCACTTAGAGAATTTGATGCTCCTTTTCCCTCTATATGTCAAGGTTAGCTCAATCATAGCAAATGGAGTTTGGAGTTAAAAGTTCAAAGGTTTCACTACAAATATAAATTATGTCCTTAGTATAACCTGAACATTGAGGAAGAAGATAAGGTCACTTAAAGGCATCACCATTTAAAGAAATTCACAAACATATGTTGCTTGGATCTGTTTAGACCTACTACCATTAAATTCAACTGGTGTAGGCATTTGATTCCCCAAAACATGTACTAGAGCATCATGCATTCTATGGTTAGTCATTAGGCATAGCTTGTAACTAGTACCTTCGTGTTTAGATCATCTCTTATCAAATTTTAGCTTCTCTATCGTGTTCTAGTGACTATCCTTATTACTCTACTAACTCAACTACAATAGTAAGAATTGCTTCAGTTCATTAACTGGGCAGTGAATGTAAGATTCACACTAAATATTTTTAATCTTGTGATTAATGGCATGTATGCTTTTGAAAAGAGATTAATAGGAGAATATTCCAAAACACCCAACTTCTCTCCAAGAATTCTCTCAAAGTACCTTGAATTAGATTAGGTAAGTATTGGTATCAATGTTATGAATATTGTGCCGAATTTGATATCAGATTGAGTTTTGGTATAGTATTATATTGGTATTGGTCAATATCAGGTACCGTTTCGGGTAATTTTTTAAATTTATAAAATAGTCCATAAATTTTTTAAAAATTACAATATAGTCCATTAGTATATTGTATTATATACTTTGTAATTTTACATCAACCATGTCTCCCAAAATCATAATAATAAAATTTAAATAAGAATAATTTATTTATTTTTATTAACAATAATTTTAACATATAAATAATAACCACAGTTAATATGAAAAAATTATTTAATCATCGTATAAATATAAAATTAAAAACAATATATATTTTTTAAATATTACAATTTCATCATATAATAAATAATAATCACATCAAAACATCAAATAAAAACAATAAAGATCGTTGACTTTTTAACTATTACAATTTACAACAAGAATTCGTTATAAGAAAATAACCAACTAGAATTGAAATCTGAAACAAAAACACGTATTATTAATTTACTATCAATTTAATATATATTATTTAATTATTAATAAGAATTTAAATAATTTAATTTAATATTATATATATTTAATTAAAATTAATTATCACTAAAATTTTGTAAATAACATTATTTAATTTAAAATTTTGTTTAGTTTATAAAATTAATATAATAATTATTAATAAATATAATTACATTTAAAAATATAAATAATTACAATATATTTAAAATAAATATTAGATTATAAATAATCTTTTTAAATTATTTATTTTAAAGATAAAATAATTCTTATTAATAATTTATTAATAAATATTATATAAAGATTAAAATAAATTTAACTAAACATAATTTATTTTTAAAATCTGTTTAATGTATTACTATTATTATTAATAATAATATTTATTTTAATTTAAAAATAAACATAAAAAATCACAATAATTTTTTTGAAAAATTAAAAATTAAATGTATTAAATAATAATGATAAACGTAAAGAAGAGTACAACTTTAGGAGAAAGAACGGCCATGCAAGAGTAAAATGAATGCCTGTTTGGTTTAACTTTTGAATAAACATCTTTTTTATCACAAATTTTTTTTTTAAAAAAGTGTTTGGGTGTGAAATAATTTTTTTGTAGATAAGTAAATACCTTGTTGACGTAGTGCGTAAACAAGAAAAATGATTGGAGACAATGAGGAGTTGGCCTAATGGCTTTAGCTTTTCACTTAAGGCTCTCTTTTACAGGAGGTCTTGAGTTCGAATCACGCAAAAGAAGGAGAAATAGGAAATTTGTCCTATTGATGATCCTCTAGTCCCTGGGTAAAGCTCCTTGATCGGATCAATTACGGACGCCTCGCTTTCAGCGGCAATGTGGGAGTTGAAACTACTAGGAAACCTGAGGCTGCTGGGAACCTGATGCTGAGTGAGGCCAGCGATCAATCAGCAGTTGACCAATCAAGTATGTGACGGCTCCTTGTGCGCAGAAGTGTACAGGCTACGTAGGAACCTGAGGGATCTTGGGGTTCCAGATTTACATCCTCTAGGGTTCTTGGGGTGGGGTCTTAGAGGCTTAGGATTAGTCCGACTAAGTCGGGATACCTAATGTAATCAAAAAAAATTATGAAAAAGAAGAAAAAACCATTTACACAATAATTGCATCTTTTATCACTCTTTTTTTTTGGTAAATCAGAAGAATTAATAAATGAAATAAAATATGTAAAAAAACGTTTATTACAAGTGTCATTGCAGACACATCTAGCTAAACTAAACAACTAGCCGCAGAGCAATCGAAAAAGGAAACAAAAGGATGACATAAACTATGGGAGGATCAATGTATAACCAATCAATCCAAAAACACAAAGAACTGTACCAAAAAGCCGAAGCAACTATAAGCTATGTGAGAAGCCTAACTAAAATAGCACGAGCCCAGAAGATGCAAGTCAAAAGAGGCTTAAGGGAATGCTGATCAAGAATAACCTTAGCATCTGAAAGGCCACGGGAGAGCTGCCGCCAAGTAGTGATTATGTTGAACCTCCGAGGGTGGGCTAGGCAAGATATGGTCTTGCCAAAGAGAGCCCCGCATGCGGTAACCTGGAAAAGGACTAAGAAAATAACCTGCAAAAGAAATGAAGAACCTAACTATAAAATTACCTCCTCTCGGTGTGTAGGCTGAGAAGTTTCCTAAGTGGGAGATTACTCCGAGAGACACTCGCTCCTCAGCCATTGCTTCATTCTTGAAGGTTCGAGCATTACGTTCAGTCCAGATATAGTAAACTGTAGTGGAAAGTAGAAGGGGAAGTGAATGATGGCTGGTACTTTGGTACGGGAAACAGTTCTATACCAGGAGAGGATAGTTGAGAGAGTAGAATGGTTAAAAGTGGGCAAATCGAATCAGGTGAGGCATTGTTCCCAAATTGTGTGAGAGAATGGGCATTCAAAAAATAAGTGATCTATTGCTTCATTGGCTGAGAAGTACAGGGAACAGTTATTAGGAGTATAGAGGTACGAAAGTTTATCCCTGGTTTGAAGTTTTTGTAGGTATGCAAGCCATAATGTAAAAGAGCAGCAAGGGGGTACTATATTTGGACCATACCAGCTTGTACCAAGGAACAACCAGTAACGGAGTCGCAAGAGATGATAAGCTGACACATTGGTATAGTGCTTGGTGGGGCTCGCTAGCCATTCCAGGATGTCAGGTAAGGTACAATTTGGTAAATACACAAGTGGCTCAAGGTGTCTAAGGAGGTCCATAGCAACCTCCCTCCAACTCCAAGCATCATTAATTATAACTTCAGAGACACGTGTTGTGAGTGGCAGCTTCGACCCATATCACTCTATTGATGTTTACTTTCAGAAAGTTTTTCATCCGCAGACCGGAATGTCAAACTAAAATCTTTCTTTTATGTTCAATTACTAGCTTTTGTACTTTTGACTATTTTTTAACATAATGGACAATAAGTAACAAATTAATTTTGAATTGTATTAAAATACGGTATAATTAACTCAATTTAATTAAATATATTATTAATATAACATCATCATCATCATCTTTTTTTTAACTATTATGATATAAACATTAACAACCTGTTTGGTTCAATTGTTGGAATAGATAAAGAGTAGAATGATTATTCTTAAGAATATAATAGATAAGGAATATAATAGATGAGTATTACTTTGTTTAGTTTACTGCTAAAGAATTTTTATATCAATGTTTGGTTTGAAAACATAAAATTCAAATGACAAAGAAATAACTAACAAAAAAACCAAAATATCCATTATAGTCATCACTAACTACATTATTATTATTATTATTAATTTTCTTCTTGTCATATAACTTTCCAATATTTTGTAGTGGTTAATTTTTCCTTCATAAACTTCATGAATTTGGTCTGACTCATGTCATCATTCATTATATAGTCGCAATTGCAATATAAAATAACAATGGAACGATATTGAAAATAAATATAAAATAGGGCTTTAAATTACTAAAAAGTTATTTAGTTGAACAAAAAATAAATTTCAACTCTATTTTAAATAACTAGACAAAATATTTAAACTTCGACATAATCTTCAATGTGTGGCAAGAAACTTTCTCACCCACCCAAGTCTTCGAGAAGGCACAAGACTAAAAAACACAAGCATTTATGTAGGATGATCAGGAATTTTGCCTAAAGCAGTATCCCTTTCGTCATCTGTGAGTCCCTCTATCTCAACTAATGCACTATCTAACTGTTTAACCCTTTATTAAATATACGTTTCAGTCCTAATACTATTACATAAAATTTCTCCAATCTCATTCATTGTATCACCCAATATCCTGATAGCAACAATAATTGAATCTACACGGTTTGCTTCTCCTATATCATTACTTCTTTTTCTCCTCCTTGCTGAAATATTTTCAGTTTGTCTTTCAAGATTTGATGTTTGAGGTTGGGTAAAAGACTCATCTATGTCATGTAAATCATGTTCATATTAATCTTCAAAACCATCATTTATCCCACCTGTACCTTCTTACCTTTCCATTTCTTCAAGAATACCTATAGCAGTTTGTGTGTCATTTCTAGTTGTACGATCTTCTCCAAAAATATCAGTCAATTCATTATAGAAAGGAAAGCTCTTCCTTCGCAATTGAGTCGCATCTATGTGACTATATCAAGATGAAAAAAAACAACATCAATAATTTATATAAATGACAAGAAAGTAGTTAAGGAAAATACTTAAAACAAATTAAAAGTTCAATACTTACACTTAAGTAAGAATCCCATATATGATCTTCGGCAATGACGATCTTCCTTACGATATCCCATCTAAATCCACTAGTATCTTTCCTTACCATATCATAAACAATGCTTCGCTCTTTCTTTAAAGTCTTAATCCTATTATCTATGTGAGGTCTGGCTTTTAAGTTTGAATTTGAGAGCTTTGTTGCTACCATTTTTTCTAATTCAATGAGATAGCTAGCTTTAAATCCAATATTAGCATTGTACGTTCGCACATTATGTAAATCAATCTTGCAGGAAACTAGCACAACATCCTCATCATAGTTCCACTTTCTTTTTATTCATTTTGAACTTTGAGAATCAATAGTTGACGGAGAATTTCTCGATATACTTATCTACCAAATTAAAGCAATATTGATAAATAAAAAATAATCATCATAATAAAGGAAAAATAAAAATTCATAAAATTCTTCATTTTATTAACATTAAGCATCAACAGCTTATGAGAACAATATAGTCTACAATAACAACATACATCATAAACAACAAAGAGTACAACAACTTACATAAACAATAATATAAAACCTCCTAACACTCAAACATAATAGAACACCTAAAAAATGTCAATTATCATTTTGCCTATATGTTCACCATTCATTAAACATTTCGCGTGCCAATTCAATTCTCCAATTTGTCCAAGCATTAGTTGCGTCACTAGCAGTTATACACTCCTCCTCAACAACTAGATTGGTGTGAAAATAATCCCATAAATCACTCTCTATGAGATCAAAACTCATCTTTTGCCTAATAAAATTATGAAGCAAACAACAAGCTATAATAATTCAATTATCTATCTTTATTGGAAAAAATGATAGGCTCCTAAGAATAGCCCACCTAATGTTTAATAACCCAAAACACCTCTTAATTACATTGCGTGCAGTCGTATGTTTTATATTAAAAAATTCCTCTGGAATTCTTGGTTGGTAACCTTTAGGAATGTCAACCCTGACCTGGCTCGCCCTACCCGGCCCGCTTTTAGCCCGGGTTGACCAGGCCACAGGTCAGGCCATGGGTCGAGCCATTAGCTAAGGCCGGCCCGGCCCGTGGCCCACTTATTACTTCCAAAATGACATCATTTTGTCAAAAACGACGTCTTTTTGGAAGTTTTTTACTTTTAAAAAACAAATAATAGGCTGGGCCGGGTCTACTCGCCTGTGGCCTATCGGGCCATAGCCGGGGCCACAGGTCGAGCCATCGGCCACCATAGTCGGGCCTGGCCCGGCCTATTGACATCCCCAGTAACCTTGACGCTATTCATTCAAATCATACCTTTGACTCCTAAAAGGTGCAAGGAAGCTCTCATAATTTGTATAACCTGCATCGACTAGGTAATAGCAACTTATATAAAAAAACACTACATAAGTTATTCAATTTATATTATCTCATATACAAAATTTCAAACAACCTTCCTATATCATATAGGAAAGCTTACCATGAGGCACTTTTAGTCCATATCTCCTAGTAATTGCATCACGAAGAACTTGACCACCAGCTACTGACCCTTCCTAACTAGAAAGAACATAAACAACTTGCATGTCAGGTGTGCACACACCTAACATATTGTTGCAATGTCACCCTGACGAGTCCGAAATCTAGGCTAGTCTTTAATTGGCACATTATTCCTGATATATGTCCCATCTAGAGCACCTTAGCAATTATACAATTCAAATGAAATAAAAAACAATGAGAAAACTTAATCACATTCACTATATTTTCTTATAAAAGTGATAGGGTGATTATCTACCTTAAACCATATCCACTGATAGTCTGAAGAGTTTGTTAGTATGGGCTCAGGTTTTCTAAACAAAAGATCTTGCAAATGCATCACTGCATTTAAAACATTATGAAAACACCGACTAATTGTCTCACCTGACCTTCTAAAATATCTTAATAACTTAATTTTTAACATGATGAGTAATAATATATAAGAAAATTGCTACTTGTTCATCAATAAGCATGTTTTTTTGTTGACTTTAATCCTCCTATACTTTCTAGCATTTCATATAGTTTAAAAAAGCTTACCTAATCATCCTAACTATTAAAATACATGACTCATTATTGTTATGCACAATTCGCGTCACATAATCTCGATTTGCATAAAAATTTAGAAAATAACTTCTAACCCTTAACCTATAACACAACTATAACCATACAGTTAAGATAACCACAATCCTTTTTGTTATTTCAGCATTTTTATGTAAACTCAAACTGAAATGAGCCATGACTGTAAAAAGTAAAATTCCTAATGTATTTACATAATTTTGTTCAAACAATGTATAATGTAAGAGAACAAGGATGAAATAATTCAAAATAGTTTCAATGTACGATGTAAGAGAACAACCATGCAATAATTATAATCTTATAAAATCTGTTGGAATGGTCCTGCTAAAAAGTTTGTATCATGACAGTTGCTGAGACCAAGACATGTAACAATCCAAAATTATAAATAAAATGTCTCTTCCGTTCTTTTGGTCAAAGGAGCATAGCCTAAATACCATACCCAGATAACCTTTATCTTTGGTCAATTCTCCAAAATAACAAAATGTTATTTATAAAGTTGGTCCTTAGAAAAGTGGGGCATAATTGTTAGTGGATACTATCCCATTTTTCCACATGGGTTAGAAAAGGAAAACAAGTCAACTGACCTGATTTTAGAGGCTTACGCTTCTTTCCTGTCAATAGTGTATTTGCAAAATGCATTAAATAAGTTCTTCACATTGACATAGTTCTTAAAATTATCAAAGATCAAATTTAGTAAAAGCAATATGGTAAAATAAAATTAGTCTGCAGCTCTAAACAGAAAGATTCACTGTTCAAATCTCCTGCACAAACTATGTCAAGTATAAACAAATGCTACAGTTTATTGATTTCAAGAAAAGCAACAAGCTAAAATCACATTAGTCAGTTTAAAGGTCGTCCCATTTTTAGGACAAAATGTTGGACAAACTTAAAACTACAAGAATGAGCATACCTTGTAGCTGATTAGAGGGCTTCAAAGTTAGAAACGCGTCTTAAAGTAGCTGCAAAAGAGAAAAGAAAGAAAGCATCTTTCTTTATAGCAGGTTTTAGGAAGGAGGGTTACTTATAGCATAATTTGAACTTCTACACACAAAAAAGAGAAAAGAAAGCATCTTTCGTATATAGTCAGTTCTTTTATTTGCATCACTTCAAACCTTATGTAATTTCATTGCTCCTTACAATGAAAGTAAAAACCCAGTAATCACTCCAAATTCAAATGAAAATTGGAAAGAGAAGACTTTGTAATTGATATTCAGTTTGTCATGCAAATGCTAATGCATTTTTGTGTTAAAAGTCATAGAATATTATTACTTTGTTTTCATATTTTAAATACCTTTCTCTTTTAGCCTAAAGTTAATTTTAAAGAACATTATTAGATAGCTAATATCTCGAGAAACATTTTTGACTTTTTCGTGGTTACTCATGATGAGCAAAATCATTTTTAATAGTCCATCGACCAAAGCAAAAGAAGAATACAAATCATAGTGATTTGGGTTCTTAAAGACATAATTGTTCAAATTCCATGAAGAACTCTTGTTTCAACTTTTTCTGACTCATAGTTAACTGATGAGACTATTCATATATGCATTTTTACTAAATTTACACCGTGAGAACACTAGATGAGCTTTTTCTTTCCTTTTTTTCTCTTTACCTGAAGATTAAAGTTACAAAGATCAGCAAAACCCATCAACAAAACCTAATCCCTCACCCAATCGAAACAAAGCACAAACATAACTACATTAACAAAACCCCTCACCTAATCGAAACCCATCACCCAATCGAAACAATAGGAATAACTTACCCAGAAGAGAAGACAGATGGTAGAAAGCCGAGTTGACTTGAATAGAGAGTGGTTTCTGGAGAAGAGAATCGCGAGGTTGA
Source organism: Erythroxylum baracoense (assembly GCA_025629805.1). NCBI lineage: Eukaryota > Viridiplantae > Streptophyta > Magnoliopsida > Malpighiales > Erythroxylaceae > Erythroxylum > Erythroxylum baracoense. Next base: position 15,809,284 of record JAOTAY010000001.1, read on the forward strand.
GAGAGTGAAAATGAAGAAGTGGTGAACGTAGGAGTGAAGGATAAAATGAAGAAGTTTCTGGAGGCTCCCTGAAAATGAAGAAGAAACTTGGGAATAAGAAGGATAAAAATGTCCTTAATAAAATGGCTTATTCTTGGAATACATAAAGATAGGTAAGGATGGTTTTTACTTATTCCCGAAAGTCAAAGAATATCTAATCCTAGGATTAGTTATTCTGTAATTTTTTTCTAACCAAATACATGATTAAGTAAGTTTTAAGAAAATGTAAGGAATATAGTACTTATTTCGTTGAACCAAACATGCTGTAAAGTGTTATGAGCAATGATACCATCAATATAAGATACCATTTCGGATAAATTTTTAAAATTATAAAATAGTCCTTAAATTTTTTTAGAATTATAAAATAATCACTCAATATATTATTCTGTTTATTTTATAATTTTGCATAAACTCTATCTAAAAAAATCATGATAACAGAAATTTGAAATAACTCTAATCTATTTATTTTTATTAATATTACTTTTCATATATTTCACATATAAACAATAACCACAATTAATATAAAAAGATTGTTTAATTATCATGCAAATATAAAACTAAGGATAATGCAAAGTACTTAAGGGTTACAATTTTATCATATAATAAAGAATAATTAAATAATAAAGTTTTAAGACTCTATAAGTCGTCGTCATCAACACCTAGATGACGTCCCACTGAGGTGTGAGGTCTGGCGAGGTTCGATAGTACACAGCCTTACCCCTATGTAGTATAAAGGTTGTTTCCGATGGACCTACATGCAATGTGACATAAAGATCTTACAAAATTATAAATGAATGTGCATATATACATCTAAGAAATGAAGTAAAATAAATAAATCAATCAAATAAACGCAAAAGGTAAGAAAAACAACTAAATACAAAATTATAACATAATACAAATAAATACTAAAGAGAAACAATAATCGTAATATTAAAAAAATAATAAGCAAGAGTAATAAATATAACACAAAATAATGTACATGTAGAACATGTCTAAGATTAGCAATAAACATTAAGAGAAATACACACCAGAAGAGACCCATACTGACCACGAAAGACCCGTACAAGAATAACTTTGACCGTATTTGTCAAAACCTTAATTACGCTACATAAGAAGCAAACTAAGCTATACACCCTAAAAGGTACATACTACACAATAAATTCAAAGGATAAGTTATTGTAACCTACAAAGAATGTCCTCTTTTAAGTTAACCGGTATCCTAGTACGTCAAAGCTTCCTATTAGGGGCCAAGTCCTTGATAAGATCCAACCTATCCATATCATTCTTGATCACTTCCCCCTAATTTTTTTGGGCCTTCCTTTTTTCCTCTTACAATCTCTAAGTATTATTTTCTCGCATCTTCTCACTGGAGTATCAGGATGTCTCCTCTTAACATGTTCGAACTATCTAAGTTATTCCTCTCTCAATTTGTCATTTATACTAACCACCTTTAATTTGTCTCTGACCATTAGATTTTTTACCTTATCTCTTCTGTTAAGGTTACAAATCCACCGGATCATCCTCATCTCCATCACCAAAAGCTTATTATTATATATTTGTTTGATGGGCCAACATTTTGCCCCATATAGCGTGATTGGCCTAATTGCTAAGTGATAAAATTTACCTTTGAGCTTGAGTAATATCTTCTTATCATATAAAACTCCTGACACATTTCTCTATTTGAGCCATCCTGATTTGATACGATGGACTATATCTTCATTGATCTCTCCATTGCTTTGTATGATATACCCTAAGAATTTAAAACACTCCTTCCGTGGTAAAACTTCTGATCCAATCTTTACCTCTACTTCGGTAGTCACCTGATGACCCGAAAAGTTGTATTATAAGTATTTAGTCTTATTCCTGCTCACTTTAAATCTCTTAAACTCTAACATTTCTCCCAAACATTCTAGCTTGACATTGACCCCCTCTTTTGTCTCATCTACTAAGACAATATCGTCGGTAAACAACATACACTAAGACATATCTCCTTGAATATTCTTGATAAGCTCGTCCATCACTACTGCAAACAAAAAGGACTTAATGCAGAGCCTTGGTGTAACCTAATACCAATAGAAAAATTCTTAGTATCTCCTCCTATCGCCATTACTCTAGTCATTACCCCTTCATACATATCTCTAATCACCCTTATATATGTCATAGGAACTCCTTTAAACCTCCAAACTCCACCACAAGATTTCCTTATGAATCATGTCATATGCCTTCTCTAGATCTATAAAAACCATGTGCAAAATTCTCTGTCTTTCCTTGTAGTATTCCATTACTCTTCTAAGGAGATGTCAAGCTTTTGTCGTAGACCTTCCTGGCGTAAAGCCAAATTGGTTTTTCGATATAGAAACCATCTTTTTAGCTCTCTTCTCAATTACCTTCTCCCATAACTTCATGGTGTGACTAAGTAATTTAATGCTTTTATAGTCGTTATAGTTTTGGATGTCTTCTCTGTACTTAATATAGAGGAATTAACAAACTCACTCTCCATTCATCCAGCATCTTGACTGACTCAAGAATCACATTAAAAAGTTTGACTAGCCAATTAAGGCCTTCAATGCATAAGTTTTGCCATACCTTTATGGGTATCCCATCCAACCGTACTGCCCTTCTGCTCTTTATCTCCCCCAAAGCTTTTTTAATTTCCTCCCTTATGATATGTTTACACCGAGAAACGTTATGAAATCCCTTAGATTTGTTAAGGTAACCTAAAGAGATGTCTTCCTTGATGCCTTCACTAAAAAGGCAATAGAAGTACCTCTTCCATCTACTCTTTATGTCCTTTTCCTCCATGAGTACCTGTCCTGCTTTATCTCTTATACATCAAACTTGGTCTATGTCTTGCTTTTTTCGTTCCCTAACTTTTGCCAACTTAAAAATGTCCTTTTCTACCTTTTTAGTATTCAATCTCTTGAACGAATTTTTGTAAGCTTCGCTGTAGCTACTGAGACTGCCTTTTTAGCCTCTTTCTTTCCTAGTTTATACCTTTCTCCATTAGCTTCTCTATCTGCCTCTGTAGTACTTTCCAATATAGCTTTATATGTTACCTTTTTAGCCTTCACCTTTTCTTAGACTTCTTCATTCCACCACTAAGATTCCATCTTGCTACCCCTTGATCCTCTAGAAACTCTCAAGATCTCTTTGGCAGTATTCCTTAACCTATTTGCCACTCCATCCTATATCTGATTAGCATCTCCTTCTAATTTCCATTCAGCTCTAGTTCTTACTCTATCCTTAAATTGTTTCATCTTGTCCCCTTTCATATTTCACCATTTAACTTTAATACACCTCCTAATAGTTCTCTTCTTCTTCTATCCCTTAATTTCGAGATCCACAACTAACAGTCTATGCTGTGTTGCTAAGCATGGTTTTGGAATCACCTTATAACCCTTGCACCTAGTTTCATTGCTCTGCCGTGCAAGGAAAAAATTAATTTGAGTCTTCATGGTTCTACTCTTATAAGTCACCAATTGTTCCTCGTTCTTCTTGAATAAAGAATTAACTATCATTAACTCAAATGTTACCATCATGTACAATAAAGCAATCCCTCTAGCATTCCTATCTTCATACCTGAAACCCCCATGGGTCATGGATATTTGTTTGATGCTGCTCCTATATGACCATTAAATCTCCTCCTAAAATAACTTTCTCATTAGTAAGGATCTGTTGGATCACCTCACCTAAATCCTCCCAGAATTTTTGTTTTTGTTGTTAGTCCAAACCTTCTTAAGGTGCATACGCACACAGTATATTGAGAACAACACTCTCACCATGATCTTAATAGCCATAATCCTATCATGTGACATCTTTATCTCCACAACATGACTTAAAAGTCTTTAACAACTAAGATACCGACCCCATTCTTTCTCCCTAAACCCCCTAAGTACCATTAATCTCTTTTGCTTTAGCTCCCATCCATTTTGTCTTCTGGTTGCACACTATATGAATCTTAATACTTGTTTAAAATCTCCACTAATTCTAGGGACTTACTTATAAAGGTTCCAATATTTCAAGAACCTATCCATAGTCTGTCAACATCTTTATTACTCTTATAACTGAAACTTATCGAAGGACTAGCCTTACTCCATCACCAGTATACAATTTCATTACTTCTAACTCACGACCCCCAAAAACCCAAGATAATAATAAAGTAAAAAATGTATAACTAAAGTAATTAATAGAAAATGGAAACTAAACCAATGGCTAGTTGGAGTTGATTATGTTAGTTAAGGAGTACCCGTAAAGAGAGAGAAGCCTATTTCAATAACAAAACTAGTAAAAAAGAAAAAAGAGAAGAAGATAAAAAATCAGTACTATGCAGGTAAAATACAAATCCTAAAATAGAGAAGCCAAATTATTTAAAGCAGAGTATATCAAACCCAGATTTCTATATTCTTATAAAGCGTAGATAAAAAGTTGGTAAAAATAAAATAAAATAAACAAGTAAAACACAGAGAGAGAGAGAGAGAGAGAGAGAGAGAATCTAGAGATGGAAAATAGAAGAGAGTCATATGAATTAATATTGTGAGTGTTAGTATCGACAAGCCCAGAAACAATCTCAATAGAACTAGAAATACCTAAAGACTAAAGTTTTGCAACCTAAAAAGTAGACACTAATAGTCAAAAAATAGAAAAAGAAGGGAGAAATATGTATCTACATATCCCAGAAAATCACACAACACCCAACTCACAAACACAAGCGATGCGAAAACCAAGTCTCAAGAATGACACTGAGGTAAGAGAGTCAAACCTTGTGAACAATAAATCAGGTAAGTTATTCATTGTAAAGATAATCTAAATATGAACTGAATCCGTTGAAAGTAAGCTAGCTAGTGAAAAGAACAACAAAGAAACACAAGAATTATAGATCGTACGATACTCTCTTAGGCTGGGTTCTAGAACCCACAAGAAGTTCACACGAGACAGCCAAGGGAGTTCTCCTTCGAGAGTTAAACGATACTTGTCTAATGAGATAAATTATAAAAGATGGCTCTGTCCAATTTACGAAGCTTGAAACAAAAACATTTATATTTAAAAGTTTTATATTTGTATTGCTTATATAGAATTTAACATATACATCAAATATAAGATAAATTAAAATAGAGAAGAAATAAAATACCTATAACTTCATTCAATTGAATATCCGTTCAAATCACATTTACTCCAATTCTCATTTGGTACAAGATCTTCATCATTGAGAGGTATGCCATCATCATCATCATTCAAATTCATTGCCCCAAATGATAATGTAAATACTTTCTCATCTAAAATTATCTTTCAAATCACTCTCATCTATTAAATTTGATTCCTTAGAAACTCAATCCACTAAAAGATCGATATTGTTAAGGCAAATTAGATCTATAAAACTACTTATTCTATTAAGAGTCCTAGTAAACAAATAAAATCAATTTATTATGTTCCAACAAGAAACTATATTCAACTTAATAATGATAATAACATACCTTCCTCAAAGCTTTAAATTATATTGAATAAAGACTAAGTCGTCTAATCTTTTGTGTTCCAATCTATTCCTTTTCTTGGAATGAATGGATTCAAATATGCTCCAATTTCCTTTCATATCCTATTATACTCACACATTGACTCAAAATTTGAATTACAAACTTTTGCAATTCTGGAACACCACTTATGAATTGGTCTTACCAAGCAACTATAAGACAACGAACTAACCTTACAAACAATTTAAAATGATGATTAATTTATAACAAGTAACAAAAATAAAATAAAAAATATAGTTGTATAAAGTTTATCTCTTTGAAGAATAGCAATGGGCATCCCAAAATTACTATAAGCATCCTTATAAACCTCCATTTATGAGCTTAGGAGGTCTTCCACCATCTCATGGGCAATAATTTTTATAATAGTTAATAGCATTCCCTTATTAACTTCAGTTTTCTTGTAAAACTGAGTTTAAAATAGACATTAGGAATAAAAAATGCACCAGCTACAAACAACAAATAGTAAAATTGTCTTCTTATTGATTATTGTGAGATAAGGTGTGTACAAAAAAACCTATTTTTCATATTACTCTTGATTGCTTCCTTCGCACTCTCCATGACATCATAAAAATAACTCATTGTTGCCTTTTTATCACTACTGGCTAAACGATGTAATCTCACCAAGGACTCACAAACTCATATTACAAATTAAAATTGGGACCATAATTTATGATCTTTAAGTATAATTTTGAAAACCTCCAATTCTAGCATTAGACCTAGCATACTAAGATGCAACTTGTCACTTACAAACATTTGTCTTAACTCCTTCGTTACTGGAACAAAAAACTAAAGTTATAGGAAAGTATCTAGCATCTCTTATATTTTTCACATTAGGACAATGTCGTGTGCAATATAAGGCATCCAATAAAAAGAATTATACCTACTTTGCAACCTTTTTCCAACTGCTTTGTATGCAAAATCATTGTTAATAACGAACTAAACAATATTTTCTACCCTAACTTCATTCACAACTTCATTAAATATCTAAAATAAAGTATCCACATTTCTAGTAAGGCCAGATGCATCAATTGACTTTAAACACATTATCACCGTAGCAGAATAAACCAAAATTTTGATACTATTTGTCCAACCATCACAAATGATTGAACACCTATAAGTTGGCCAAGTCATTCTTCTTTCATCCAAATAACTATTTATTTCATAATTAGAGTCGGTAAGAAGTTTAGCTATGTAGTCATCAATTAAAAAAGCTTTATATCATAGACTGTAAAAGGAAATATCATCCACGTTGGTAATAATAAGATTGGGTAGCATTGAATGATATGCCTAAATCAGAACACCATTTACCCATTGCCATATCCACATCATGAGTTACTTCTTTACATTGTAAAGAATTACGAATTAAAGGTTGAGCTCTAGGAGTTGTTTATGATGCAAAAAAAATAAACGTTTGTCTTCTTCTTTTCTCACATCAATTGTATCATCCTCTTTTGGGTGGGAAAATCACCTTCAAAATTCCACTATCATCTTAACTATAGAAAAAAGAAATTCCACTACCAATTTTATAATTCAGTTTTTGCCTTCCATCTTTCTTGTGTTGATACTCGTCATGCAAAGTTTTCATTTATCATTTAACGTCATGACTCACTTTCTTACAAAGCTCATCATCACCTTTGATCCTAGCTAAATGTTTATTTAATCATGTGATTCCTTTACCTTTGAAATGCTTATTATAATATAAACAAAAGGTATGGTTTTAGAAATTAATCTATGATGGGCCCAAGTTGGATCATCGAATCGTCCTGAAATGGCTAAATTATTAGGAGAACTTGAACTTCCTTCCATTTATTTATAAAAATAAATGAAGATATATCTCAAAATTAAATTAATAGCTTCATAACAAAATAAAGTGTTCTTCTAATTCAATTTTATTATCAATTACCATTATAAAATGCGTATTGTTTAACTCAAAAAAACCACAAAAGCACATCTTAGATTCTAAAAACATACATACAAATTAAACTCTAAAAACATACATACATCTTATATTCAAAGCCTAGTCTAAGAATCCTTATTACCAATTACTAGTGACATATAAAATGTAGAATAAGTTATGTGTAAAATAACAAGAAGAAATATAGGCAACAACTTCTTAACAACCATATAATATAGACATGTAAGTGAACTTCATTAACTTATAAAATGATTCCTTAAGAAAATTTGAGGCTTAAGTACATTCTATCTAAAAAATTCAAAATTTGTTAACATAACTACCATATATATCATATATGTGCTTCTTGAAAAATAAAACTCATAAAACAAATGTATTGGAAATGTTATTACCATATTCATAACATTTTATGAATTATAACTTTAACATGTCCACATAAATTCTTTATTAATGTAAAGGAAACAATTTGAATATTAACATATTAAAAAGTCAAATGAATATTTATAGAAGAAACATGAAAATTATTATCTATAGGAACATTAATAGTATACATCAATTTCTTGTATCTTACATTTTCCCTTAGTAATGTATAATTGCACATTACAAAATGACTTATTGTAAATATTAAACAAATCGTTATACTCTCATAATTATAATATATATGAAAGCAAACCATGTATTATAATTTATTTCGTAATGATCCCAACTAATCAAACCTCAACCATTTATAAATTTTAGAATGATAAAATTATCTCAAATATCAATTTCATCTAACAATTTATTCCATAAATCATTCCAAATCTAAAAATCCAAACTATAATTTAAAGCTTATTTTTGTTGCTTATAATCATAAATATCATTCCAAATCCAAAATCTAGAACATAATGTGAAACCTATTTTTATTGCTCATAATCATAAAGTTAATTCTAAAATAAAATTCAATTTGTAATGATGTAACTTAAAACTTATTTAAATTTGTATTAAATGAAATATTTTGGTTTTGTTTAAGTCATTAAGCGAACTTGGACACTAAAATTTGTAGTAAGATATCAAGATAAGTTTAGTATGGGTTTAAAAACACTAAACCCATATTAAATTCTTACTATAGTCTATAAATTTTAGTTAAGTCCATGACTTAAGTAATACTAAATTAAACCCATCAAGCTAGCAACAATTCAGTGATTCAATTTCACATGAAATAAAACTAAACTCCATTAGTCTATAATCTATACTTCCATAGTCCACACAAAATAGAAACATTTAGCATAATATAAAACTATTAGTGGCAATGCGACAGTCGACGGTGGCAGTGAAGGCTTAGGAGGGGAACAATGATTGGCAATGAATGACAAAGCATGATGATGTAGCGCATCGTAATACTACTCAAAATAAACTAGACCTACTACTATAGCAGTGGTGAGTCTAGGTCGATCCCACATAAAGTGTGTGTAAAGTTTTTGAAATGAAATTAATGTTTAAGTTATAGGGGGTTGGTTTATCGGACAAGAAAATAAAATGAAACTAAACTAGTAAAGACAAATTAAAGAAAAATGCAAAAATGATGAAAGTGATACTCATGAATTCGTTAGAGACCCGATTCTTTGGTTTAATCTCGGCCTACACCCAATTAAACATATTTCTATGATTTGTTGTTCTCAAACCTCTCCTAGAAACTATTAATCATAGGTTAATCTATTAACCTAAGTTTTCCCTTAGGTATTGTTTAATTAAGATATGATCGTTAATTAAACCTAACTACTAAATAATCTAGGATATGATCTCTAGATTCAATTGGGTAATTGCATTATGAATTAGGAAAACCAATTAATCACGGCAGTAACCACATATGATGCGTTATTTAACCTAGGTTATGTTATCTCTAATGATAACGAACCATTAGGCGTTATAAATGAATTTCAACATAACAATTACGAATTACATTGAATATTCTAACAATGGGTTTGTAATAAAACGATTCAACAAATGAATAAAATCATCTTTTCATAATAACCAAATCCATACACATCGGATAATGTAATCAATTTCTAAAGAGAGAAAGAAAACAACAAATATAAGGAGAAATACACTTAACTGATGTTACCTCCGAACTGGTGTCGGGACTTCTAACCCTCTATGGGTCTCCCACAGTTGAGAGCTCCCATTGCTCTCTTCATTTTCTCTTAAAGCTTCCTCTTGGTTCCCCACATGAAAACACTTAATTCTTTCATAAAAACCCTTTCCCTCATATATTGCTTTTATTAAAAACCTAGGGTTAAGGTGGTGAGGTGTCCCTCGCTTCTGTGTGAGAGATGTCGCATTGCTTTTTTTTATTTTTATTGTCGTTTTGTTCTTTTGCTTTGATTGTTTTGGTCCTCCTTACTTTCACTTTGAGCTACCATTTTACTCCTTTTCTATCCACCTTTGCTTTATACCTTAAATGCTTGGTAGTTGGTTTGCATGTGCAAAATATTGTATAGTCATGAGGCATGCTCATGGCTGTATAATAATTCCAGCAGGCATGTTTCACCCTCCATTCTTTCATGCATTATTTACTTTAAGTGCAGTTGTCCACCAAGATCTTTTAACAGTCGACACATTTCTAAGCTTTTTCCTCTTGCCAGCCATCCCACTCTTTGCTTTAGCCCTCCGTTCAAGTCACACATAATGTGTTCTTTATACATTAAACATTAGTGGAAAATGTAGCAAAATGGACAGCTGGCTCTCTCCTTCGATTCTCTCCAGCAGCCACCTAACACACACCTTTGATTTCTACTTAAAAAGTTATGTTAAATGGATAGGTGGTGTGTTTGATGTCTCACATGAAATCCATGCATAACAATGAGTGATCGCTCACAACTATGCATTTTTTCCAACTTTGTTCGTGAGCAATATAACTTGGATCTTCTTCTTTGTGTTTTCATTTTCTTGTCTTCTTCTTATCCTTATTTGCTCTAATCTTCCTTGTTCTTGTTCCATGAAGACAAGTGGATATGAATCTTCAGAAAATAGCCTAAATATAGTGCTTTCGACTCACTTTAACTCCTTTGCTTCCGAATTGTGCCTTAAACCATAAATGAGTCAAAGTGAGTATCTTAAGCAATTTCATGTCATTAATAGCTAAATATTATGGAATAATTATACAATTAATTAAGCACCTATCAATTTCCCCCATATTTAGCTTTTGGCAGTTTGGGCAAAACATCAAAATTAAGCTTGTAGACCCAAAAACATTTACTCAATTCCCTTTTTTTGCCTGAGCACAGCCAAAAACTGAGTGTGGAGGTATTTGATATGAATGAGTTTTTGCTATATTTTATATATTATTTCATTTGAATTCATTCCTATGTTTTGTGTTTAATTGTTAATTTTGTGTTCCTATTGATTTTACATGTAGATTTAATGACGAAACACAAGTAAAAGATTAAGTATGAAAATACATGTAGCTGGTGGACAAGGCATGCCAAAATGACATCATAGTAACAAGGAGCAAGGAGAATAAAACGCAGTGTATAAGTCGGTAGTAAAAGTTTACAAAACGCAGAGAAGACAAAAATGCACACGTTATGCATACATTTTGCTAAAAACATGTAGATGAGAGCTGCAAGGTTAAGTGAAAACATAAATAGTAAGGGTAGATCAAAAACCCTCACCTTAATTCGTCAATTCAAGCTACAGTGAAGAGGGAATAGTGAAGTGGCGGTAGCAAAAAAAAAAAGAAGAGTTGCGCAAGTAGAAAAGAGGAGAAGAGAGGTGTGGAGAAGTGAAGTCTGAATAGTGAGGTGGTCCATTAAAGTTTAATTGTCACATTATAGAATAATGTCGTGAATAATGAAGTAGAGAGAAGAAAGCTTATTTCAGTGAAGAGATAATAGGGGTTTCATTGGGGTAATTTTTATGGAGTTGAAGCATTTTTCTTGGAATAGACTTATGAAAGGCTAAAATCCCAACGCTGGTTCGGAGGTAATATCAACATCGACAACTCGGGTTAAGCATTTTTTTATTGTTTTTGTTGTTTCTTTCTCTCATTGGAAATTGACTATGTTATCTTGTGTTTATTGGATTGAGTATTGAATGATGATGATTTTAATGCTCTATTGAATCGTTTTTCATGAAAACCCATTACTAGAATTGAATGCAATATGTAATCATTGTATTCCTGATTTATGTGTAGCGATTAATGGTTCTGAATCATTAAAGGTAACATAACATAGTTTAAATCCGAACTTATGTGATTATTGCCTAGAT
>JAOTAY010000001.1:15895665-15908059 GCA_025629805.1 Erythroxylum baracoense
TATTACTAGTACTACTACTACTAGTACTACTACTACGACTACTACTACTACTACTACTACTACTACTAGTACTACTACTACTACTACTACTACTACTACTACTACTACTCCTGCTGTTGCTACCACGACTACTACTACTACGACTACTACTACTATGACTACTATTACTACTACTACTATTACTACTACTACTACTACTACTACTACTACTACTACTAAGGCTAGGTAGGAAACAAAGCTTCGGCTAAATCCTTAAAAGGTAGGTATTATATATTTACAAGTATAGGCTAACTACAAGAGAAATATGCTAAAAGATATGAGATCCACAAGAATCTCTTTATTAGAGATCCTTTATCTATATCGTAGTATGTCAAACTTTTCTATTGCTGGTTATATACTTGATAAGTTCCAACAACATTATACCATTCTTGATCACTTTCCTCACCCCCCCTCAAAAAAATCTTAAGCCTCCTTTTTTTCTTCTCTTACAGTCTCTAAATGTGATCTTCTCCTATCTTCTCACTAGAGCCTCTGTGTTTCTCCCCTTAACATGTCCAAACCACCTAAGCCTTGTTTCTCTTAATTTGCCAATAATATTAGCTACCTTTAAATTTTTCCTTACCATTAAATTTTTGACCTTATCTGTTCTAATAAGGTTGCACATCCAATGGATCATCCTCACCTCCGTCACCATTAGCTTATGACTATGTACTTGTTTAATGGGTCAACACTCTATCCCATAGAGCATAGCCGACCTAATCGTTAAACGATAGAATTTACCTTTAAGTTTGAGTGGTATATTCTTGTCACACAAAATTCCTTATGCACTTCGCCATTTAAGCCACCCTGATTTGATCCAGTGAGATATGTCTTCATCAATCTCTTCGTTGCTCTAGATGATAAACCCTAGATATTTTAAACACTCCTTTCGTGGCATAACTTCTTAACAAATATTTAGCTACAAATCGGTAACCATCTTATGCCCGAAAAAGATACACTCCACATATTCATTCTTAATCTTACTCAATTTAAAGCCCTTCGACTCTAGTGTATCCCTTCAAAGTTCAAGTTTGGCATTAACCCCCTCTTTTATCTAATCCACTAAAACAATGTTATCAACAAACAACATACACCAAGGCATTTCCCTTTTGATATTCTTGATGAGCTCATCAATCATTATTTTTTCTGAAAAATTAAAATGAATTAATAAGGAAAATAATCAGTACAACACTATCCTTCAACAAGGATAACAACATTCAGCCAAAACGACATCGTAGCAAAGAGCATATGCTCCACACGTGGCAGACAATAACAAATGAAATCCTATCGGATTTACCCAAATCGTATTCTTAGAATTACCGTAAAAGTACCCCCACTAAAGAGCCTCCAACGATTTCCGAATTAGGGCTCAACGTTTCATCAACTCTTTCTCCAGACGATTAAAGTAGGTAAGTGATTTTTGACTTGATCTTCAATTATTCTCTTTGCGTTCAAGATTAATCCTGCTTCTCTGATTAGGGCTTCTTGATGGGTTTTCCATAGGTTCTACGACCAGTCTTCCATCACGCGAGTACTAAACTTCATAAAACAGCCATACAACCTCACGGAGGAGAGAACCTGAAAGGTAAGCGTTTTCCTTTTAGATTCCTGCAATTATTGTGTGAGTGGTTATACAGAAATAAAGATCTAAAATGAACTGGGTGTTTTTGGAGATTCGTTAGAGTCTTCAAGAAGTAACTAGTCTCTCACTGCATTTTTTCTCCATCTAGTTTATGACCAATTGTTCTCTGATACTGTTAGAGATAATATCTGTGATTGCATGTATGCCTATTTCCTTTTCTACAAACCTTCTATTATTTCTCTCCCTCCAGATCTCCTGAATGCATGTTGTTATGGCAACCATGTACACTTCCTTGTCATGTTTGGAAGCATGGGTCAATAGTATCTCATGGATTATACCGTTCAAGTTCCTTTGATAGCAGTTAAGAGAAAAAAGGAAGGAAATATGACACCATACTCTGTTAGAGAATTCCCATTTGAAGAATAGGTGATCTCTATCTTCTTCCTCTAGGTTCCAAAAGATGCAGCTTCTAGAAGAGGAGAGAAATTTTAGTCTTGTCATAGTGCTAAGTTTGCCATTCATTGCTAACGAGCTCAAGAAGCTAGCATTAGGCTTGATAGAGTTACTCCAGATTATGTTACACCAACCAATTCTTGTGTTTGTCCAGTACTTAAGCTGTTTAGCAAGTCTATTTGTGTTGTCCGAAATAGTTATCCCCTTTTATAAATATGTATCCTCTCCCTCACTGAGTTTATACTGTGGTATCGACAGAGATTTGATCTCCTCTGGGGAAAGGTTCCAATTGCCATTTGCAACTAGTTCTTAGATTTTAGCTTTTTTTTAAGAATCTATCCAGCATCTCCTTAGCTATTTGCAAACAAAAAGGGGCTAAAAAATGAGCCTTGCTGTAGCCTAATATCTACAAAAATACTCTGTGTCTCCTCCTATCATCCTTACTCTAGTTTTTACACCTCATACATATCCTTAAAAATTTGTATATAAGTAATAGGAACTCCCTTGACTTTTAAACATCTCCATATAATTTTCCTAGGTACCATATCAAAAACCTTCTCTAAATCAATAACAACCATGTGTAGGTTACGCTGTCTTTCCCTGTAGTATTCCATTAACCTTCTGAGGAGATGTAAAGCTTTTGTTGTGGACCTTCCTTGCATGGAGCCAAATTGGTTTTTCAATATAGAAGCATCACTTCTTACTCTCTTCTCAATCACCATCTTTCATAACTTCATGGTGTGACTAAGTAATTTGATGCCTCTATAGTTGTTGCCGCTTTGGACCTCCCCTTTGTTTTTGTTTAAAGTAATTATCGTACTAAATCTCCACTCATCCGACATGTTGACAAACTTAAGTATCACATTAAAAAGCTTGGCTAATCAAGTAATAGCCTCTTCACCTAGGCTCTTTCACACTTCTATGGGTATCTCATCAGGCCCCACTACCCTACCACTCTTCATCTCCCCCAACGTTTTCTTAATCTCATCCCTTGTAATCTATCGATAACAAGTAAAATTATGAAACGTATCAAACAAGCTAAGGTCACCTAAAAAGATGTTATCCTTTATACCTTCATTAAAAATGACTATGGAAGTACCTCTACCATCTTCTCTTGATGTCATCTTCAGCTACAAGTACCCGCCTTACTTCATCTTTTATATTATGAACTTGATATAATCTCTTACTTTTTAATCCCTAGCTCTCACCAATTTAAAAATATCTTTTTCTCCATTTTTGGTATCCAATCGTTGATATAGTTTCTTGTAAAATCTACTTTTAGCTTCTGAGATTATCATCTTTGCCTCTTTTTTTGCCAATTCATAACTTTCTTTGTTACCAACGCTCTCCACCTCTATGATGCTATCCAATAAAGCTTTATAGGTAACCTTATTGAACTTAACTCCTTCTTAAACATCTTCATTCCACCACCAAGACTCCCTCTTGCTACCCCTCGACCCCTTAGAAACACCCAAGGTCTTTAAAGTTGTATTCTTTAAAAGAGTTGCAACTCTCTCCCATATCTAGTTTGCATCTCCTACCAAATTCTATCCCTCTCCATAAATTACTCTATCCCTAAATTTTTTCACCATATCCCCTTTCAAATTCCACCATCTAATTCTGGTACACCTCTTAGGAATTCTCTTCTTCCTCTGACCCTTAATAAAAAGATCCAAAACTAGCAATCTATGCTGAGTTGATAAGCAAACATTATGTATCACCTTGCAATTCTTGTAGCTAGGTCAATCACTCCACCTTATGAGGAAGTAGTCAATTTGAGTTTTCATGGTTATGTTCTTAAAAGTCACTAGGTGCTCCTCGTTTTTCTAGAAAAAAGAGTTGGTTATCACCAACTCAAGCGCTACTACGAAATCCAACAAAGTAGTCCCGCTAACATTCCTTTTGCTGTACTCAAAACCCCCACGAGTCTATAAGTATCCATCCGAGGTTGCTCTTATATGACCATTAAAGTCTCCTACTAGAATAACTCCCCTGTCAGGGGGTATTTGTTTAATTACCTTATCTATTCCCAGAAATGACTCTTAAGATATTCATTTAACCCTACTTGACGTGTATAAGCACATACCACATTTATAACAACACCCTTCACCATGATCGTTAATGACATAATCTTATCATTATTTCTTTTTACCCCCATAACATGTTATATAAGAAGTATGTACTAGGCCCAAAATGTAGGAAAAAGATGTTTTAGATGTACATAATGGAAGAGGAGAAAGAAGAGGAGGAAAGTGAAGGGGAAATGGAGGAGGAGAATCAACTGACAATTTCTCTACAAGCCATGTATGGTGCTAACGGAATGAGGTATCAAAAAATGAGGGTATAAGGACAAGTCAATGGCAGAATCATATATGTGTTAATAGATGGAGGTAGTACACATAAATTTGTAGATAAGAAGTTACTGAAGAAGGTAGCTAAACAATTAAAGAAGATTAAACTAGTCATCATTTATGTAAGGAGTGGCCTCCAAATCTTATGGTGCTAGCTATTCAAAAATTTCAAATGGTAAATGAATGGCTAGATGTTCATCACAAATGCTTTAGTGATAAATATTAAGGGTGGTGACATGATTTTAGGTGTAAAGTGGTTTTATCCCTCATTGAAAATATTTGTCATTACCAAAAGGGCACTATAAAGTATGAGTAGAATATTCAATAAATGGAGTTAAAAGGTCATAAGAAAAAGGAATTGGTGGTTATACTAAAGAAGAAGTTAGCAAAATTGTTAGAGGCTGTCAATTTATGGTAATCCTAGGTTTTAAAACAAAATTATTTTCTATCATTATTGGTGGATTTGAATGGTTCTAAATTATATAAGTAAGAATAGAATGAATTGAATGCAATGTTAGTGGAACATAAAGAGGTAGTGGAATGTGTAGAGGTTTTTAAATAAGCTAAACGCTTACCTCCTAATAGATTGATCATATAATACCTATGATAGAGGGAACCGAGCCTATTAACTTGAAACTATATCACTATGTAGGAATTTAGAAGGAGGCTATTCAAGAGATGGTAGAGGAAATGATTAATCATGGAATAAGTAAGCAAAGTATCAACCCTTATTCTACTCCAATAATTCTAATTACAAAAAACATGGATCTTAGTAATTTTTGTAGATTAGACCCTTAACCACAATTATATTTGTGGAGGAGCTATTTGATGAGTTACATAGATGCGGCTACTTCTTTAAATTGGATCTTCTTATTGGTTATCATATATTAGGGTGCATAAAGGAGATATTCATAATGAAGGTCATTATGAATTCCTAGTAATGCATTTCAGTTATATGAATGCTTTGACAACATTCAGAGCCTTATGAATTCCATATTTAAGTATTACTTGTGGAAATTTTTTTGAGT
The DNA here is from genome assembly GCA_025629805.1 of Erythroxylum baracoense. Taxonomy (NCBI): domain Eukaryota; kingdom Viridiplantae; phylum Streptophyta; class Magnoliopsida; order Malpighiales; family Erythroxylaceae; genus Erythroxylum; species Erythroxylum baracoense. Next base: position 15,901,119 of record JAOTAY010000001.1, read on the forward strand.
CCTTTTTAAACAATATACTAATGTAATGCAAAAGCTTCAACCAAAATATGGAACATCTTCAAATAGTGGCATAAATTCTAAAGACACACTAATTATATATTAAACTTTCCAATCTTTTTTTGGAGCATCATATTTTGAATACCTGAGGCATATAAAAGATTCAAACAGTTAAGATTAGCCAACACTAAAGAACTTATAAAAGTTTTGGGGAATTTTAGGTCTTTGTGAGTATTACCTTCGATTCATTAAATGTTATAGTCAACAAACTGCTTACCTCATTGCTTGAGAAGAACTAATTTAATTAAAGTCATTAAACTAAGTGAGAAAGCTATGAGGGATGAGATGCTACTAATGGATTGAGAATTCAAGAAAAATCTTCACTTAAATCTCTCATAAGTAATGTTTAACATAAGGCAATTATTACATTTATAATTTAAAAATATGTGGTTATTTGTATTTATATGTCATTTAGAGTATAAACCCCTAGTGATGATTATTTGGGTTTGAATTATGAAAAAGGTGTTTTCAAAGTGTGAACCTTACTATCTAAAGACTATATGCAAAATAAGGTCATTAAGTTAGAATTTACATCAATTGGGCTATTATTTCTCTAAACTTTTGAATAAAGATAAATCTTGCTTAATTAGAGGAAAATTAGCTTTGTTTAATAGGAATTCTTTTTTACATGATTAAATTCTTTTTATTGATATTTAGTTGGTTAATATGTGTTTTAATATTATTTTGTTCAATTTTATGTTTTAATTTGAGTTTTAAAGTCAGTTCCTTAAGCTATCTAGTTGTCTGGTCCACCAATAGCTTAGTGTGCTTAACCAATATCTTTAAAATTCACTTATTTTTGCTTTTCAGTGAGTTTGTTGGTTTTCTCGTTACTTACCTGGTCACCCAAACTATCTCATTGGTCGACCAATGTCCTAATATCTAACATTCTTTTTATCTTTCTGGTGAGTTTGTTTCGTGTTTGGTTGAAGCTTTATTCTCCCAATTACTCACATTGGTCTACCAATGTTTTAAAGTTTTCAATTCATGTTTCCTTTTTAAAGAAATTTTACAGCTCCAATATCTTTGTGAGAAGATTTATTGTATGAATGGTCGACCATAAAGCCATAATGGTCGATCAATGTCTCTTTTAGGGAAGATAATTAAGTTATAGTGAACTTGTGACATATTTGGTCAATATAGACCAGTATTCTTGAGTGGTCAACCAATACATATGATTTAATGCCCCCTCCTTTGCCTTGCTTTTGTTTTCTCTCTTTTTTTTATTTAGGGCTCCTGAAAACCCTAGATAACTCACTTGTATCTTTAAAAAACATGACACAACATTACAAATAGCTACCCTTCAATTTTGTCCTTTTTTTATTAAAGATCTTTATAATTCACATTCTCTTTGGACCTATACCTTTAAAATTACTTAATAATGTTCATGTATTTTCCATTAATTACATTATTCGTTTATTTTTAAAAAATGTGATTGCATTATATTTATCATTCTAGAATTTCAAAATTGACTACTTTATTCTATCATTATTTTTAAAATTTATGACTTCATAAATTATACATTCTTTTTATGAAATTGATTGTTGGATATTACGATTATGCTTTATTTGTTACAATTCCAACTCTTAATTTTTTCAAAACTTGCTCTTGATACTTTAACTAAATTTTAAACTAAGGAATAATATCGAAAGTATAAAATTTCAAATTAGACATAATTAGGGATGTTTCTATTAAAATTAATCTTTTATTTTGACTTCTTAAATATTCAATAGCACTCTTTAGTGAAATTTGTTTTCAATTTTAATCAAATACATTTTGTTTTTTTTATCAAGTTAGTTTGAAGCATGAAACATTACTTCTTTCATTTTTTAATGATTTATTTTTAATGATTCCAAAAAGGGGGAGAAAGTTTAGTGATATTAGATTTAAGGTGAGTGATGACATTCAGGAGTGATGAAATTTAGGGGAGTAATTGTTTTGCTATTTTTGTATTTCATATACTTTATATTATTTGCTTAAGTAAATGATAATTTTTTGATTTTAAGTATCTCTTTTATTCTTGATATTGAATTATGCTCTTCATATTGAATTATGTTTTATCCATGAATTAAGGGGAAGCTAATCATTATCTTTATAGTTGTTTATATACTTAACTTTATTTTTTTAATATCATGTCATCGTTAGAAAGGGCGAGATTGTTTAACCAAGGGAGGTTCTAATTAATATTTTTATGATAATAAAACATAATTACTACAATGTGTTTATTATTTTGATGAAAAAGCAATATTAGAACAAAATGAAGTCATAAACTTAAGAAGATAATATATGAAGTTGACAAAGAGAAGTTGAAGTTTGCAATTGATGAAATGAAGATCAAAATAATAAAAAAAAGAAGATTTCACATTTTGCATTATTATTTATAAGCTCATTTTGTTAATTTGATGATCCAAAAGGTTCACCATGCATAATCATTTCATCTTACTTCATTGCATGAGTCTTTATATTCATTAAAAGGCTTTGAAGCTTTTGATTTTAATATAAAAGCCTCTTGATATTTTAAAAAATCTTTGTGAAACATTTTGGTAAGTGTTTTAATCATATTTGGATTAAACAAATTGGTTTTGAACATTTGAAATTGTTAAAATCATATTTTTTAGGTATTGATCTATTTATATAGGTTAGTGGTCAACAAATATAATTTAAAGTTGTTAAATTTAAAGTACTGAGAGTTTACTACAACAACAGTTGATGTATTAATTAGCCAATGTGCCATATTGGTCGACCAATATATGTACTAGTTACCAATATTCTAACGGCTAGTGAATTTAAAGCTTTTAATGTATAATTGTCAACTAGTAGACTATAGTCGTTGTAAGGGCTAGTTCTTAGCCCAATGGTCATTTTGGGTCCCAGATTCTCATTGGTTTTAGCATCAAGAAGGTTTTGTATGTTGTATATACACATATCAAAGAGTTTTTCAATCATTTGAGCATCATTGTGTCATATTTGTGTGAGTGAGTCATTTTCAAGTTATTAAGTGCTAAAGTGAGATATTTTTTAGTTGTATTACTTTGTTGGGGTTTTGAATATTGTACTTAAAGGTGATCCGAGTGGTGTTAAGGTTCCTCTTCACCTTAGAAGAAGATTGTAAAAAAAGTTTCTCTTTACTGAAAAAGATTGTACAAAAGTTATTTTTTGCTTTGAAAGAAGAATTATAGTGGAATCCGAAGAAAAGTCTTAAGAGTAGACGTAGGTAAGGATTGTTTTATGAACCACTATAAATTAGTTTACATTCTCTCTTCCCTATCATTTTTAAATTATTTTTCAATTGGTTAATTGATTTTGTTCAGTAATTGCCTCATTGTTATTTAGATTAATTGTTGTTAATTGAGTACTTTGTTTAGAAATTTTGTTGAAATTTTACATACAGATTTATTAAATGATATTAAGAATAGCTACACAAGTGATAGAGCTATTAAGGCAATGATCACACAACTTCACCATGGGGATAAAATAATTTAACTTATATTTTATCGAATAGGTGTTACAATGGAAGGGACTATTAGTAATTAGAACTTTAGCCACTTTAAAAATGTGAATAGGATCCTTATTCTACACTACAATAATGGGTGAACACTTTAGGTTTATAGGTATGTTTTTAATAGAAAATGTAGCGAGGTGTTCCTTAACTCATCCAGTGTTATCTAGTGATGTGAAATATGTAGGTGTCACAAATACGAGATGAACACCTATTCTAGGATCTTGTGATCCTTATCTATTCCATATTAATTATAGTTTGAAACTAGCATGTATTTCATTGATGGTTAATCAAATTTGATGGTTATTCGATCATTTTATTGATAATTCATCATCTGAGTAAATACTTATATTTTATATCATTGAACCACCCCTAAGGTTGTTGAAGATTTTATGGATAATACATACAAATTACATAGGATGCCAAAGATAGTCATAAGTAAAAAAGATGTTGTCTTTACCGGTACTTTTGGTATGAGTTATTTCGCATGTAATGAGTGTCACTACAATTGCCAATGAATTATCACCCCTAAATGAATGAGAAATTGAAGTTTTAAATTGGATTGTGGAAACATATATGTGCTACAAATTTAGTGAGTGTTCATTGCAATGGTTGTCTATCGCATAATGGTGGCATATTAATACCTTTGGTTTAGTCATTTTGATGTCCTTGTTTGAAGTTGTTTGTGACTATGCACCCCCTTACATGTTTTGCATCTAACCGATGGTTTCAAGGTTCTATCAGTTAATTAGGTGATGAAAGATTATTAAGCTATATGTTTATTGTAATTTCATATGAAACATGCATAGTATAGAATAGAATGAAACAGATAGTGGATTAATATCACACTGAGTGTGTTTTTGAAGTGTGGGATTAAGTTTACATCAAGTTTTATCCCTACCTCTAACAAAATGTACAAGGCAAGATGTGAATATTGTATCAATCCTAGTACTGCTTTTATTACTGGTACGGATTAATATCGAATAATATCTTGGATAATTTTGTAAAATTATAAAATAGTATCTTAATTTTATATAATTAAAATATAATCCCATTTTTTTTATTGTAACTTTTGTCTTACAAAATCATTACAATATAAAATTAGTATTAACTCTTTCATTTTTATTGTCTAAACTCTTTCACTAATTGCTACCTCTCATTCATTATGACTGAATATTACCATATATTACTGAATAAATATAGATAAAAGTGAGATAGAAAAAAGGACTTAAGGTTGTAGTTAGTAGCTATATGATTACCAATAGCTAAACAATCAACATCATTTGTCTTCATATACTTTTTCCTATGTTGAATTCACGTAAATTAGGTATATTCACATAATAACTACTATTCGTGGAGTCTTCATCTATTGACATTTAAACCATTAGGTATTAGAAGGTTTTAATATGTTTTTTATCCCAAGAAATAATGATAGATCAATACACGTTCTTTTTAACCTGTCACGAATAATACTAATACATACAAAATTTAGAGTCACTTTTGTAGAGTATTGACTAACTTTTCTATGTATGTCAATTATGAATTACCGCAAATGCACTACGTAATTATAGCTAGTACCGGCAAGTACGAGTTGATCTCATGAAGACAATAAATACTAGTAGTTATTATTATCCTATTATCTATTCTATAAATTTGATTTGGACTTTTAATTAAAGAAAAGAAAACTTCATAAAATAAAATAAAATAGGTAGCAAGATTGATCAGAGAATTAAGAAATTACATAGAAAACTATCAATATTGAGAATTAGTATCTAGGTTTCAAATCCCCCTAATTACCCTTAATTGATTGATCTTTTATTATACAATTGTTTTATAGATTTATTGGACCATGGAGATTTCTATGGTATGCTAATATCTCTCTCAAGTTTGATAACAACTAATCCTAAGGTTTTCAACTGAATTACTTAGGTTAAAGTTTATAGGATTTTTTTGTCGATTTGTGAATCTTGCTATTATGCTTCACTCTAATCCGAAGGATTTATGTCATCTTTAGGGTTATAATCAAATCCTTCCTGTAACATCCCGTTTCCGTATAACCGGTCGGATCAAGGAAACGGGTATATGAGAGATCAATCAGAGAAATTAGGAAAACACATCTCATGCTCATGCATTTGTGAACAATGATTTGTGCACATGAAAAATGTCTGTACATGCATTCATGACATCTTCCCGGTATAATTGTGCATAAAGTGTAATTTTTGAAAAATAGGCTTTGTGAGTGAAAAATTGAATTGGAGAGGGTCGCAGTGATTTTCCAATTTTTAGAGAATTATAGAAATTTTCTGGAAATTTTTCGGAGTCATTTTCGGACCCGAAAAATTGTCAAGAGACAGAATAAAGGTTTACCGGTAGTGAAATTGACTGTCCAATGGCACTGGAAATTTCGGCATATGAAGTTAAGAATTTTTAAATTGAGCCATTGGAATTTTGGAGAGAAATTGGGAATTGAATTGGAAGAAAATTTAGTCAACCAATGAGAGTGTGACATGTGGCAAGTGACACATGTCACTTGCCTACATGTCCACCTATCCTATTCTTTAATGAAGCCATAAATTGCATGAGTCTTTCACGACTCTTCTTGGAGCTTCCTTATATCAAAGTGTTAAAGAGTGTTTTATGAATGAATTCTTTTGCCTCTCCATCGGAAACTTGCTTTCCTTGGTTTCTCCTTGGAATTTTGATCTTTTCTCCTCCATTTTTCAATGCTTCTACACCTTATTCTCCCTTCTTTGAGTCACCCTACTACTTAAACTCTCACCCCATCATGATGAAGGTGTCGTAGGTGTGGTGAGAAAGGAGAGAAAGTAGTGAAAATTGTGAAGTGATGAAGAATTGAAGGAGTGAGAACTTAATTGGTAAGTGTTGCATTTTTATGCTCTTAAATTATAGTTAAATGCATAATTTATGATGTTATGTGAATGAATTGCATGAGATCATGCTTTGATTAACTTGGGTATGTAAGTCTTGAAAGATTGATGCATGATATGTTAGAAGTTAAGGAAGTGAAAGGTGATGTAGTTTAGGAGAATTTAAATGTGCTAGATGGATTGGAATGAATGAAAAGTGAGTGTGTATGAGTGCTGCCACTTTTAGACCTAATGGTGAGAGGTTGGTTTTAAGATGAGTATGGTGCAATTGTGAAGTGAATTGTGTGCTAAATGATGTAAAAGAGGTATGGAAGAAGATGAATGAGAGATTTGAACCAAGTCTGGAAAATTGTGTTTTTGTGTCATTTCAGGTTTTTGGCCATAACTCTGTACGTAGTTGTGCTATTGATGTGATTTTTAGCTTAATAGAAACTAGAAGAGTGTGTCTACATTTCATATGAAGAAAGTAAAATCTAGTTCTGATCTTAAGAGTGCTT
>JAOTAY010000001.1:15908159-15932276 GCA_025629805.1 Erythroxylum baracoense
GTCCTGTCCGACATTCCGCCTGCTCTACTACCGTGGGTTCGCCGAGACATTCAAGGAGTGTCCTTTAGGCGAGGAGACATTAGTGTGTTGTAGTTCCTTTGTTTCCTTTCCTTTGTATACAAAAAAAAATGTAAATCAAAACCTTTCCATAAATGTTGAACTCCAATATTAGTAGCCTCCACTTCCTGTACCCTCAGGATTGGTGGAGGAGGTAAATCGCGAGATGTACCTCAACTAACCAGAGACTTGAACTTACCTACTGATCAGGTAAATCAAAACCTTTCCATGACAAGGTGAAAGGAGGAGCGAAGGTAGTGGATGCAGGGATGACAATAATACGGAATATGGCCAACCCTCTATTTTTTTTAAATTAAATTTTAATCAGATTTTGATTTGAGTTGTTTAAATGAAACTTGCTTAAAATTTAACTCTTTTAAGTAAAACGACTCGTTACCATTCCTAAGTGGATGATTTTTGATTTTGGTTAATATTAATAATATTATTTCAAAAAAACAAACATCCTGATATGGAGTAAGTCTAATGCAGCTGTATTAACCTCAATTATTAATGAATCAAGAGCTACCCATTTGACACTTGCTCGTCACCTTTCTTGACCAATCAAATGGATTTCTCTCATCATCTATATATGCACGTGGGTCAAATTTTATGAACTTGAGAAAAAGCAAATTTTAGTCATAGGCATCGTGTGAAAATTAGTTATGCACGAAATTAAAATTTCAACAAAAGTTAGATCAGCCAATGGACTTAATTACCCAATATCCATAAGCCATCTGACTTTCTTCATAGACATACATAAAAATAATAAAAAGAAGAAAATTTGTAAATAGTAAGTTTACTGTCGGGGAAAGTGGTCAAGTAAGGTTGCTTTCTACTTGCAAAGCTTCCAGATAACTTGGACATTGAACAAATCAAAACACCCTTCCCACGTTTTTGGTCAAATAACATTTTGGTAATAAAAGAAGACTTTCCTAGAAAGTATATGTGTTTGAAAGTTCAAAAGCCGCCACTTCTCATGCACCTTTATATACCCGTTATACTCCACATCTCACCGAAACCCATCTCTCATTTTGTGCTCCTCTTGGCACATCAACTCCAAAAATCTTTTCTTTATGAGAAACAAGTTTACAAAAATATCAAGCGAAATAGGTGACATACGCAAATTCTGAGTGGTGGAGGAGTTTAAGGATATATTGCGTCTGAAGTCATAGTGGTTGTTCATCAATGGAAAACGGTGATATTTATAGAGCAAGTGCTAGTCTAAGAAGAGGTAGCTCTTCAATGTGGAGAAATACTGGTATGGATGTTTTCTCGGGTTCTTCACGTGGTGAAGACGATGAGGAGGCTCTAAAGTGGGCTGTTCTTGAGAAGTTGCCTACATATGATCGTTTGAGGAAGGGTATATTAACAAGTGCATCGAAAGGTACAGCTAATGAGATCGACATACACAACCTCGGATTCCAAGAAAGGAAGCATTTGCTTGAGAGGTTGGTCAAAGTAGCAGAAGAGGACAACGAGAAATTCTTGTTGAAACTCAAGGATCGTATTGATAGGTAAAGACTCCTCACCGAAGCTTGCTTTCTGTCGCTTGCGCAGGAGATCTTAGCAATGAAAGATGCTAAAAGAAGGGAATTGTATTGATCAAGTGGTAGACATAGGATCTCTGTTTTGATTATCTGAAGTTGGCGATCTAATCTACATCATAATTTCTACTTTCTTTGGATAATTTTTCTATCTTTTATGTTGTTTTAGGGTGGGAATTGATCTGCCTACTATTGAAGTACGATATCAGAATCTAAATATTGAAGCAGAGGCTTATGTAGGAAGCAGAGCTCTGCCTACATTCATTAATTTCAGTGTCAACATAGTAGAGGTAACTGCTCGTTATCCTCTTACAATTGGATGCAATCATTGGCATATTGTGATTTTGTTTCTCCGACTATAATGTGCTGATAAATTAATTTTGCTTTTCATTCCAAAGGGTCTCTTAAATTATCTTCATATTCTTCCAAATCGGAAGAGACACCTGACCATCCTCAAGGATGTTAATGGAATCGTCAAACCATCAAGGTGAGTTGAGTTTCCAGTTCAGGCCTCATAGTTATAATCTGCGTATCCACTTATAATAATTCTGACCATGCAAATTTTGCAGAATGACCCTGCTTTTAGGTCCTCCAAGTTCTGGGAAGACCACACTCTTGTTGGCATTGGCTGGGAAGCTTGATCCTGACCTAAAGGTGACCACATATTCTTGTACCTTCATTTTCATTTTGAGGATTGTACACTGGAAATTTGCTCGTTCAGACAGAGATGTATGTTTAACTTGAGATTTTCGTATCTAATTTGAAAAAGCTGCATTTCTCTTGCAGGTATCTGGTAATGTCACATACAATGGTCATGGGATGAATGAATTCATTCCACAGAGAACTGCTGCCTATATCAGTCAACATGATCTCCACATAGGAGAAATGACCGTAAGGGAAACTTTGGCATTTTCTGCGAGGTGCCAAGGAGTTGGATTCCGACATGGTTAGATCAACTGTCTCTATATACCTGGTCTTCAATTCTATTCTTTCTGCCAGAATTTTCACAAAATGGTTGCTTAAACATCTACAACGTTTTTGTTAATTTCCAGAAATGTTAGCCGAGTTGGCAAGAAGAGAAAAAGCAGCTAACATCAAGCCTGATCCTGATGTTGATGTCTTCATGAAGGTGAGGGAAGATATTGGTTATAGACAAGGATATCATATACTTACTAATGCGATGGTCTTTATATCGAATTATCGTCTGATATTTGCAAACATTCTTATGGAGATTAATCAACTACTCGTCTTGGCATTATATTCACACTGAATGAGACTGCATTAGAGAACTTTCAATGTTAAGAAGAGTTACATTGATGGCGCTAAAATTCATTTCTTTTCCCTTTTTTCTTGCTGTAGGCTATTGCAACAGAAGGTGAGGAGACCAATGTGGTTACAGACTATATACTAAAGGTAATATGATCAGAAAATACTATAAACATCACACAGTTCTTCAGTGACTACAAATTATCTCTAATGTCTTTCTTTGTCTTATACAGATATTAGGGCTGGAAGTGTGCGCAGACACAATGGTCGGAGATGAAATGTTGAGGGGTATCTCCGGAGGGCAAAGAAAGCGTGTTACTACAGGTAAATGAGCTCAATGAAGAAACAGGTAGTATTTCGTCGTCATCTGTGTGTGTATGAACCGGTCTTTTAATAACATTGCAGGTGAAATGCTTGTCGGACCTGCAAGGGCACTATTTATGGACGAGATTTCTACTGGCTTGGATAGCTCAACAACTTTCCAGATTATTAACTGCCTCAAGCAATCTATTCACATTCTCAATGGAACCGCAGTTATTTCCCTTCTTCAACCCGCACCAGAGACCTACAACCTCTTTGATGACATTATCCTCCTCTCAGATGGCCAAATTGTATATCAAGGCCCTCGTGAAAATGTGCTCGAATTTTTCGAACAAATGGGCTTCCGTTGCCCCGAAAGAAAAGGCGTCGCTGACTTCTTACAGGAAGTATGGCTTAACTTTATCATAAGAGAAAAACATAGGAAAAGAAAAAGAAAGAATCTTCCTTCTGAACTCGACTAACTTTTGGAAATGATGGTTTCGTTCCAGGTGACGTCAAAGAAAGATCAGAAGCAGTATTGGGTGCGAAAAGATCAGCCTTATCACTTCGTCGCAGTCGACGAATTTGTTAGTGCATTCAAGTCATTCAGGGTGGGGCAAAGGTTGAGCAATGAGCTTTCTACTCCATTTGACAAGACCAAGACTCACCCAGCTGCTTTGGCAACTGAAAAGTACGGTGTTGGAAAGATGGAATTGTTGAAAGCTAACTTCTCACGAGAGTACTTACTTATGAAGAGGAACTCTTTTGTCTATATCTTCAAGCTCAGCCAGGTGATCATCAAAACCATTTGTTTATGTACGAGTTTTATTCAGAAAATTGCTGTTATACTGAAAATTTTCAATTGTTCTCTGAACTTCTAGCTTACCTTAATGGCATTCATTGCGATGTCACTCTTCTTTCGAACTGAGATGCATCGGGATACAGAAGACGATGGAGGAATTTATTTTGGTGCTCTGTTCTTTACCGCTATTCAGATCATGTTCAACGGTATGTCAGAGCTGTCTATGACCATCGCAAAGCTTCCTGTGTTCTACAAGCAAAGGGACCTTCTATTCTATCCTCCATGGGCATATTCTTTGCCTCCTTGGCTCCTTAAAATTCCCATCACATTTGCAGAAGTTGCTATTTGGGTGTTCCTCACATACTATGTAATTGGATTTGATCCTAATGTTGGAAGGTAAAAAGAAAATCCATTGCAAAATACAAGTGTTTAAGACAATCATATGTCATCCAGCTGATAAAGAAAGGATATGGGCATTATGCAGGTTCTTTAAGCAGTATATGATACTATTACTCATTAATCAGATGGCTTCTGGGCTATTCCGATTTATTGCCGCTGCTGGAAGGAACATGATTATTGCTAATACCTTCGGATCCTTTGCACTTCTTGCACTTTTTGCATTGGGTGGTGTTATTCTCTCACGAGGTAAAGCTTATCCTAAATAGACGATGAATGACTGAATCCTGTCAACTCAAAACTTGAAATGATTTCTGATTGCTGCAGAGGACGTAAAGAAATGGTGGATATGGGGCTACTGGATTTCTCCACTGATGTATGGGCAGAATGCAATATTGGTTAACGAATTCCTTGGAAAAAGTTGGAGACACGTAAGTTCCCTGAACACCCACTCGTATTAGATTTAGAACATCTACCTTTTGAATTTGAACTCATCTTTTCATCTGTTTTACAACGTTCAGAATGCTCCCAACTCAACAGTTCCACTTGGTGTTCGAGTTCTGACCTCTCGAGGATTCTTCCCATACGCATACTGGTACTGGATAGGAGTTGGGGCATTGATCGGATTCATTGTAGTGTTCAATTTCCTTTTCACTTTGGCTCTCACTTTTCTCAACCGTGAGTTTTGTTAACCACTCTAACGTCCTTCACCTTTGAAGACATACATAGCTTGTGCTGACATTTTGCATTTTATATTGCCTACCCAGCACTTGAGAAGCCTCAGGCTGTTATTTCTGATGAGCCTGAAAGTAATGAAACTAGTGACAGGCCTGCCGGAGCCATTCAATTGGCAGAGCAGGGAAGTGGTCACAACGCACACACAGGTGACAGATTTCACTTATTACACCTGATTCCTCTCAGATCAGCTCATCTGCCTGTTATTTAACCATCTCGTTTTGCATTTGCGTACAGAATCAGGCGAGCCGAGCCATGTGGAGAAGAGAGGAATGGTTCTTCCTTTTGAACCACATTCCATAACATTTGATGAAGTTATATACTCCGTTGACATGCCTCAGGTATCAAACTCACAAACAAAGAACAAGACAGTTCAAAATGCCAACTTACGAAGATGAAAAGAAAACACTGATGTTGAATTGATAAATGTAGGAAATGAAAAACCAGGGGATTGATGAAGACAGATTGGTGCTTTTGAAGGGCGTCAGTGGAGCTTTTAGGCCAGGTGTTCTCACAGCATTAATGGGTGTTAGTGGTGCCGGTAAAACAACTTTGATGGATGTTTTGGCTGGCAGAAAAACTGGTGGGTATATCGAAGGCAACATCACCATTTCTGGATATCCCAAGAAGCAAGAAACTTTCGCCAGAATTTCAGGATACTGTGAGCAAAATGACATCCACTCGCCTCATGTTACTGTCTACGAATCTCTACTCTACTCAGCTTGGCTTCGTCTACCAGCTGACGTGAATGCTGAAACGCGAAAGGTAGGCATTTAGATCTAAAATCCAAATTCTACTTCTGCATCCTCATATGAATGCAAGCTAGTACTGGTCTGGATCAATTTAAATCCTGAACATTGTCAAAATTGGTGGCAGATGTTCATTGAGGAAGTTATGGAACTTGTGGAACTAAATCCATTGAGGAATGCTTTAGTTGGATTGCCTGGTGTGAATGGTCTGTCCACTGAACAGCGCAAGAGGTTAACCATAGCAGTTGAGCTAGTGGCAAACCCCTCCATAATTTTCATGGATGAGCCAACCTCTGGGCTGGATGCAAGAGCTGCTGCAATTGTTATGAGAACGGTTAGAAACACCGTGGACACCGGAAGAACTGTTGTATGCACAATCCATCAACCAAGTATCGATATATTTGAAGCTTTTGATGAGGTAAGATTCTAACAGATTATTGTTATTCCTTGATCAAGGGTTTCACTGAAATGGAAGTCATGTGTTTAATGCACGATTTGCAGCTATTCCTGATGAAGCGAGGAGGACAAGAGATATACGTGGGGCCATTGGGTCACCGTTCTGCCGACCTAATTAACTATTTTGAGGTATCTATTTTTCTGGTTCCTTATACTATATAATAGGGAACACAAACACAGGCTTATGTCTCTCATTGTTCTTAATTGAAGGGTGTAGAAGGAGTAAGCAAAATTACTGATGGCTATAATCCAGCAACATGGATGTTAGAAGTCAGTACTTCAGCACAAGAGGCAGCTTTAGGAGTTGATTTTGCTGCCGTCTACAAAAATTCACAACTTTACAGGCATGTAACCGTTTCTAGCCGCAATTTAATTTGTTCTTGTTTGTTTGTTTGTTGCTGACATGTTACTATTCTACTTGTGCTTCAGGAGAAACAAGGCGATGATTCAGGAACTAAGCAAACCAGCTCCTGGTTCCAAGGATCTCTATTTCCCTACTGAGTACTCGCAGTCCTTTTTGACCCAATGTGTTGCCTGTCTATGGAAGCAACGTTTGTCCTACTGGCGCAATCCACCATACACTGCCGTTAGATTCCTCTTCACAACATTCATTGCCTTGATGTTTGGAACATTGTTCTGGGATCTTGGCTCCAAAATGTAAGGAAGATAACGATTAGCAATATGAAAATGGTCATTCTCTTTTAGTTTGGTGTTCTCATCAACAACCAAATTTGCAGGAGAAGGCAACAGGATTTCATCAACGCAATGGGTTCCATGTATGCGGCTGTTCTCTTCCTCGGGGTGCAAAATGCGTCCTCTGTTCAGCCAGTGGTAGCTGTTGAGAGAACCGTCTTCTACCGAGAGAAAGCTGCCGGAATGTACTCAGCTTTACCTTACGCGTTTGCGCAGGTAATTCCAAGGCATTCAGATTCTACTCTCCGTGACTAACTTGCATGTGGTTCTCAAACAACATTTCATTTTGTGGTCCAGGTCCTCATCGAGCTTCCCTACATCTTTGCTCAAGCTGCAGTCTACGGTATTATCGTGTATGCCATGATTGGATTTGAATGGACTGCTGCTAAGTTCTTATGGTACCTGTTCTTCATGTACTTCACATTACTTTACTTCACCTACTACGGGATGATGACTGTTGCTATGACACCAAACCACCACATAGCACAAATAGTTTCTTCAGCATTTTATGGATTCTGGAATCTCTTCGCAGGGTTCATTATTCCCAGGCCTGTAAGTTGTTTTTTTTTTCTTTTCTTCATTAGCCTGGAGGATGAGTATTGAACAGTAGTAATTATAATTCTGGTGTTTGTTTGTAACAGCGCCTACCAATATGGTGGAGATGGTACTACTGGGCAAGTCCAGTGTCATGGACCTTGTATGGTTTGATTGCATCACAATATGGAGATATAAAGGAACCCCTTCAGAGTGGTCAAGCAGTAAAGGAATTTCTGAACGACTCCTTTGGCTACAAACACGATTTTCTGGGTGTTGTTGCAGCTGTGGTGCTTGGGTTCACTGTCCTCTTTGCATTTATTTTCGCATTTGCTATTAGGACCTTCAATTTCCAGAGGAGATAAAAAAGAGGTTTCGTTGTTTCGACTGTATAGGCTTCTTGTTACTTACCGAAAGAGAGGAAATGGGTGCGAATTCTTTTATCTAAATGTTTTGGTAATTCAATTATAGATTGTAATTTTGATTTATCATATTATATTGCAAGCTTTTCAAAGATTGTTTCAATCTCATCTAATTATGTTCTTCTCTATTAAATTAGCAGTGTAATCATTTAGTTCTCAGATCTAATAATAATTCCTTTTCAATCTCCTTATTGGTTAAGTAGCGTTGGACTGACCTACTCGCTTAAGTACGTAGGCTGTCTGAAGCAAATCTGGAAAAGCTCTTCTCTTCTCTTGCAATAACATCAACATAAACTAAATCCTAAGTAAGAAACTTGTAGAAAATCAATTTTCTACTTGACATGAATGTTTAAAAAGACGTAAAGGTTTGGTAAGCATGATATAAACAAAATAATAATAACAGAAACAAGAGTTTTGCATGATTGGAACCCGCGAAAGAACATGTTTTCATTCTGTTATTAAATGGTCAAACAGGTTTGTAATTTTCAATTTCATAAACTTTTAGCTTAAATTTGTATGCTAAAACCCACCCAAATTCAAAACTTTAATGTGATAAGCTTACGAAAAAAAAAATGGTTAGGGTCAGAGGTGGCACTTGCCGTACGGGAACCTGGATTTAGATGGACGGTTAAATGAAAAGACAAACTTCTACTTTTTCTGTTGTTGTTATTAATGCATTCGTCTATACGATCTATGTTGGAAAGAAAACAGAAAGTTCAAGTTTACTTATGTATCTCTAGTTGTCATTTTAATTCGTTATTGGATCTTATACTTGTTTCATGTTTCTTATAGAAATATTGATGTGAACTAACTTTTGTGTCATCAACTATTGGTACCTTCAATTCATTTCCCTCCATAATACTTACTTTTGCTAATATAATATAATACTATTGCAGGAATTAACGAAGAAGACGAGTGAACACAGGAATGGTTGAAGGAGTTAGGAAAAAACGAGACTTATTACGCAACGGTAAAGTACCCAACTACGAAATAGCACATATCAGAGAAGTTGGTCCTAGAGAAGGAATCAATGGCGTATTGCGCTAATTATAGAATAATTAGGTATACATATATCATGTATATCTGTAATATTCTTTGGAGATTCTTTGTTATCTTCAGTAACTATTTAGGTACTCTAAATTGGGAAATTATTGGGTTGTATTATGTATATATTTATGATTCCTTCGATGAAAAAACACAGAAAATCATTTCCATAAATTTCTTTGTGGTATAAGAGCAGGGAAAGAAACCTAGCTAATTATTGAACCCGGTGCAATACAGACATCATAGGTGATGGAGGCGACAAAGGGAAGAGACAACGTCGCTTGAACCTACTTCCTCATATTACCTTCATTCTTCTAACCATCTTGGAATGAATATCTGTTAGGTGATTTTGCAGGGTGATAATTATTAGGAATGGGAAAAGAGTGTGTGTAATGCTTTCCAAATCAAGCAAAAACTAGGCTTCTTGGATGGAGTCATTTCCAAGCCTGACTATATAGCTCTAAAGATTGAAGATCGGTGAAGTGTCAACTTAATGCTTATAGCATGAATATTTAATTATATTAAGTCCACTCTACATTCCTCTATTACTTATTATGTCATATGAAAGGACCTCTGGGATAATTTGCACTAACATTTTTTGATTGGCAATGACCCTTGTATATAATAATTGACTTTTGGTCTAACTCGTTGTGAACAAAATGGTTAGAGATTTATTGCATATTATGAGAAAATCAAGAAAATATGGGATGAACTCTTTATGTATGTTCTGGTCAAAGTTTGCACTTATGGTAAGTGTACGTGCTACTGGGCTACCGAATTTGGTAAAGAATGTGAAGAAAGCCAAGTTCATCAATTTTTGATGGGCTTAGATGATGATCTATATGGAAATATTCATTCCAACATTATTGCTTAAGATCTGCTTCTGCCTTTGAATCGTACTTATGTTCTTGTGGTTCAAGAAGAGAGACATAAAAATATGGCTAGAGGGAAGGAAGGGCGAAGCGAAACTGTTAGTTTTGCTGTTCAAGCAACCTTGTCTTCCTTGCAAGCATCCAATAGTCAAAATGATAAAGGATTTTACTCGAACTGCAACCAACTAGGCCACGAGGTAACTCATGCTTTAAACTCATTGGTTATTTTAATTGGTGGATTGGGCCACACAGGAACAACAATTCATCTAGGTGTGGTAAAGGTTGTAGAGGTAATGCATCTGGTAGGCATGGTTAAGAGGCAAGTGTTGGGGTTACCAATTCTGCTCAAAGTGCATCACAGTCCTCATCAGCTCAGAATGGGGCAATCGTTCATCTTTCTTCTAAGGATCGAAGTGCGCTTAGTTCTGCCCTTAATGATGATCAATAGAATATAGTGTTTAATATGTTTAAGTCACTGACCAATAATAATAATAAGGCCCCCTCGACTGAAAAACTTACTGGTAAGCTTTCTTCTTCTTGAATATTAGATACTAGTGCTTCCCATCACATGATTGGTGACAAAAGTTTGCTCGTTGATCTTCACAATATAGTTCTCTCTCCTATTACTTTACTCGATGCTACAAATACAAATGTTGTTTAGGAAAAGACAGTGGTATTCAGTGATACTCTCCGAGTTCGGAATGTTATATGTTCCACGTTTGAATTGTAACTTGATCTCGTTTGCTTAGTTGATTAAAGCTCATGGTTATACCCAAAACTCGAGTTGAAGGTAGGGCGTTACCAAAGTACTTAAACCCACCACGCTTCTGCTACCTAGGAGAATGCAGTTCGGTATGTTGCGATTCGAACCTGGCACGTCGTGGGAGTAAGCGCCTAGCCCCCATAAGCCAGCTCTGATACCACTTTGCTACCCAAAACTCCAGTTTTTGGTAGCAAAATGTCACATTAACTACCAAAATTTATGTGATATAGGACCAAACTTCAAGGATGGTGATTGGTGTGGGTGAAGAGGAATGGGGTCTATTGGCTTCGGTCGGTGGCATCATATGCTGGCCATTATTATGCGATTACTACAGATACTTATCAAACGTGGCATCGCTGTCTCAGACACCCTTCTCATCAGTTAGTTTCTTCTCTTCCTAGGGTTAGTATTTTTTATTGTCGTAGGAATAAAGATGAACCATGTGATATTTGTTTTAAAGCAAAATAGACTAATGATTCTTTTCCCATAAGTTATAGTAATGTTATTGCAATTTTTGAGTTGATTCATTGTGATGTTTGGGGTCCTTATAATATTCCATCTTCATGTGGTGCCTCTTATTTTTTGACAATTATGGATGATTATTCACAAGGTGCTTGGGTTTACTTAAAGATTGATAAAACTAAGGTTGGCAAAATCATTAAAAAATTTTGTGTTATGGCTCAAACGCAATTCAATCAGAAGGTTAAACGAATTCATAGTAACAATGGCATTGAATTTACTTATTTGGAGCATTATTATAAAACAAGGAAGGGCGAAGCAAGGCTATTAGTTTTGCTATTCAAGCAGTCTCGTCTTCCTTGCAAGGATCCAATAGTCAAAATGACAAAGGATTTTACTCGAATTGCAACCAACTAGGCCACGAGGTAACTCATGCTTTAAACTCATTGGCTATTTGAATTGGTGGATTGGGCCACATACGAACAACAATTCATCTAGGCGTGGTAAAGGTTGTGGAGGTAATGCATCTGGTGGGCATGGTTAAGGGGCAAGTGTTGGGGTTGCCAATTCTGCTCAAAGTGCATCACAGTCTTCATTAGCTCAAAATGGGGCAATCGTTCATCTTTCTTCTAAGGATCGAAGTGCGCTTAGTTCTACCCTTAATGATGATCAATGGAATATAGTGTTTAATATGTTTAAGTCACTGACTAATAATAATAATAAGGCCCCCTCGACTGAAAAACTTATTGGTAAGCTTTCTTCTTCTTGAATATTAGATACTAGTGCTTCCCATCACATGATTGGTGACAAAAGTTTGCTTGTTGATTTTCACAACATAGTTCTCTCTCCTAGTACTTTACTCGATGCTACAAATACAAATGTTGTTTAGGAAAGGATAGTGGTATTTAGTGATACTCTCTGATTTCGGAATGTTATATGTTTCACGTTTGAATTGTAACTTGATCTCGTTTGCTTAGTTGATTAATGCTCATGATTATACCCAAAACTCGAGTTGAAGGTAGAGCGTTACCAAAGTACTTAAACCCACCATGCTTCTGCTACCTAGGCAAATGCAGTTCGGTACGCTGCGATTCGAACCTGGCACGTCGTGGGAGTAAGTGCTTAGCCCCCATAAGCCAGCTCTGATACCACTTTGCTACCCAAAACTCGAGTTTTGGGTAGCAAAGTAGTCACATTAACTACCAAAATTTATGTAATATAGGACCGAACTTTGAGGATGGTGATTGGTGCGGGTGAAGAGGAATGGGGTCTATTAGCTTAGGTCGGTGGCATCATATGCTAGCCATTATTATGTGACTACTATAGATACTTATCAAACATGGCATCGCTGTCTCGGACACCCTTCTCATCAGCTAGTTTCTTCTCTTCTTGGGGTTAGTATTTTTTATTGTCGTAGGAATAAAGATGAACCATGTGATATTTGTTTTAAAGCAAAATAGACTCATGATTCTTTTCCCATAATTTATAGTAATACTATTGCAATTTTAGAGTAGATTCATTCTGATGTTCGGGGTCCTTATAGTATTCCGTCTTCATATGGTGCCTCTTATTTTTTGACAATTATGGATGATTATTCACTGGGTGCTTGGGTTTACTTAAAGGTTGATAAAACTGAGGTTGGCAAAATCATTAAAAAATTTTGTATTATGGCTCAAACACAATTCAATCAGAAGGTTAAACAAATTCATAGTGACAATGGCATTGAATTTACTTGTTTGGAGCATTATTATAGAACAAGGGATTTTATTTGAGACCTCATGTGTTGATACCCCTCAACAAAATGGTAGGGTCAAGCACCAACATCGTCATATACTTAACGTTGCTTGGGCCCTTCGTTTTTAAACAAATTTGCCAGTTGATTTTTTGGGGGAGTGTATTCTTACTATATGTTATCTCATAAATCGTACTCCACGCCCCTTCATAAAGGGAAAACTCTCTACAAAATAATTTCTATGTGTCCACCCTCATATAACCATTTTCGTATTTTTGGGTGTCTTTGCTTTGCATCTAAAATGGGACTTGAGTAATTGAGGATTTACTGCCTGGTAAGAAGGCCATTGGGAGTAAGTGGGTGTATAAGCTCAAATACAACTTCGATGGCATCATTAAGCATCACAAGGCCCGTCTCGTTGATCTCGGGAACAATCAAGTGGCAAGTATTGACTATAATGAAACGTTTGCTCCTGTTGCAAAAATAGTTTCTGTATTTGTTTTCTTAGTTATGGTAGTTATTCATGACTGAGAACTACACCAAATGGATATTCAAAATGCTTTTCTTCATGGCAATTTGGATGAGGAAGTATACATAAAGCTTCCTCCCAATTTCTCGAGTTCTTCTCTTAGGAAAGTATGTCATCTTTGAAAGTCTCTCTTTGGCCTTTTTTAAGTACTGTGAAATTGGTTTACTAAACTTACCAATGCTCTTACATCTTTTGGCTTCACCCAGTCATATACAGATTAGTCCCTCTTTTCTTTTCAGTGCAATGGTATTGAGGTTCATGTTCTGGTTTACGTTGATGACCTTATTATTGCAGGCAATAATTTTGATCCAATTGTTAATTTTAAAGCATATTTGAGTGCCTATTTTTATATGAAACACTAAGGTGTCTTGAAGTATTTTCTTAATCTTGAGATTGCACGTGGTCCTAAAGTTCTCTTTATTTCTCAAGGCAAATATGTGTTGGATATTATTTCCGAAGCTAGTTGACTTGGTTCCAAATTGTGTGACTTTCCTATTGAGTAGACCATCAGCTTGCGCTTGTTGCTGGGCTTGACTTTGCTAGAACTTGATCGTTATCGACGATTAGTTGGTCGCCTCATCTATTTGACAATCACTTACCAAAACTTTGCTATACGGTACATACTCTTACTGAATTTATACAATGTCCTAAGGATTCTCATTAGAATACTGCTTTTGTGTCTTATGATACATTAACGGGAATCCTGGTCAAGGGCTTCTGCTACGTCATGATAGTGATCTACATCTCAATGCCTATTGTGATTCCAATTGGGCAACTTGTCTGTAGACACGAGGTTCTATTACTAGTTACTTCATTATGTTAGGTGTCTCTCTGGTCTCATAGAAGACAAAGAAGCAAACTATTGTATCTTGTTCTTCCGTTAAAGCAAAGTACCGTTCTATAGCCATCACTAGTTGTGGGCTCACATAGCTTAAGTCGCTTCTTACTTCTCTTAGTGTACCTCATCCATGCCCTATGCATTTATTTTGTGATAGTAAGGCGGCTCTTCACATAACTATGAATTGTACTAAACATATAAAGGTTGATTGTCATTATGTGCGTGATCAGATAGAGGTCGGCAATATTGCCACTTTCCATGTGTGGACCACGGAGAAACTCGCTGATATTCTTACCAAGGCTCTTAGAAAACAACAATTTCAATATCTTCTTTGCAAGTTGGACATTTGTGACCTACATGCTTCAACTTGAGGGGAGTATTGCGATAATTATAGAATAATTAGGTGTACATATATTATGTATATCTGTAATATCATTAGGAGATTCTTTGTTATCTTCTGTTACTAATTTAGGTTCTCTAAATTAGGAAGTTGTTGGGTTGTATCGTGTATTTACTTTTTATTTCTTCAATGAAAAAACACAAAAATCATTCCCACAAATTTTTTTATGGCAGAAGGTATAAGTGGTGCTGAGTTACGGAGAATTGAAGAAAGCGTGAAGAGCCTAACAAAAGCACAAATCAAAAATGAGAAATTGTCTTTTGAATCACAAAGCAGGTTAGAAAGGCATGACAAGGACATACTGGAGCTTAAGACTATTTTCACACAATTCATGCAGTGACAAGGAGTGGAGCTAGGAGTAACCACCCTAGTTACTCTGGAACCCATGATTTGAAGTGAGCAAATCACACAAGGGAAAAACGAAAATGCAGTCCCTACAAAGATGAGCATAATAGAGTTTCCAAACTTTGACGGTGAGCGAATCAAGCTTTGGTTATATAAGTGCAAGCAATTTTTTCAACTGGATCAGATGGCAGAGAAGGTTAAGGTAGGCATGGCGATTCTTCACATTGATGAACAAGCACAGGAGTGGTATAGACTTTACTTACGGAATCTCAAAAACCATAGGTGGTGGATTGGAAGGAGTTCACAAACGTCCTTAACCAGCGTTTTGATGCAGAAATATTCGACGATCTAGTAGGAGACTTTAAAAAGCTGAAACAGGAAGATTCGGTGTTAGAATACTGGGCCAGATTTGATCACTATTCTAAAAGCTATCATTGTCTGAGGAATACTAGATTGGGTTTTCCCTAAAGGGTCTCAAATATGAAATACTTTGCTAAGCAAAACTCGAGTTGAGGTTAACGGTCCCAAATTTTTAAGAATCACAAACCACCACGCTCCGCTTATGCGCACCCATATGCCACAAGGGTGTTTCATTCCCAGTTGGTGCTGGGATTCGAACCTATGACGTGATGGGATACCTTAAACTTTGATACCACTTTGCTAACCAAAACTCGAGTTGAGGTTAACGGTCCCAAATTCTTAAGAATCACAATTTCATCAAATTCTTCAGTAGTTATCCAATCTTCAAAGAAATAGACAACTTCAAGGAAGTAGAAATTAAAGTATCCAGAATTGCCTTTGTACAAATTGGAGTAAGTAATGGGATGTATCCACCCATTGACGATCCCCTGAAGCGTGATTTTACATGGGAATTAATTAATCAGTTCAACCTACAATGTTTGGAAGGAGTATGTCAACAATGCCTCCGAATCAATCCTGAATCATTACTCAAGGTGAATTATAAAGGTATAAACATTATCATGATATCAGCACACAAGTCTCCAATTACACCAGAAGCCCTGCAATTAGTTCGTCAGTTCAAACAACCATTCTCCACCATTGAAGGGATCTTTGCAAAATTATCAGCACAATGGAAATATGTTATTTGTCAGCAATTAAAAACACATGATAAGTATAAATGTCATTATTGCCCCTCTACTTCAGCAGATATTGAAGAATCATTTTCGGAAGAAGCCATTATTGAAGAATAAAGGAAGCATTATTTGATTTCAATCATATAGGTCTTTGGCGACCATAATAAGGACATAGACCACTTTCGGTCAAAAGCAGATTCTTCTGCTTTAATCTTTTCTTTTTTAGCTTTTTAGCTTTATACTGTTTACTTTAGCCTTTACTTTTAGCTTTATGTCTTTTATATCTTTCTTTTTACTTTAACCGATTCTTTCGGTTGCCAGTAGCCTCTTCTCTTCTGCCTATATAAGGTAAACGATGTAAATGTTCTAGATATGAAATAAAAGTCCTCTTTCTATAACTTACCTTCTGCCCTCTCTCGTATCTTATGCCTAAAAATTGGCGTTCAAGTGAACCAGAGAAAAATAGGTATTTTATTTAAAGTGTTTTTTCTTTCATCAAACAAGTATTATGATTACTATTCTAGTCTCGTTTATTAATATAATCATTCTTAGCATATATTATGTTCAACCATGTTTATTTTTAATCATTATTAGTTTCATCAGTTTTTCCTATAAACATGAATTTAATAATTTCTTTTATTCATTACATACACATAACTTTACTCCTCTATTATTTCAATCTTTATTCAATAAATTTTTCTATCCTGATATAGATTATGATAATTTAAATTAGTATTTTTCTTTTTCAGAAAACAATGAGCATTAGAACAAATTGTTGGATTTGTAGAACACTTTATACATGTCTAACACTTACCACAGAGAAAGCACGAGTTAGTCGACAAATCATTCAATATTTCAGAAGTCGAGTTGAATATCTCAAAACACAATACCCTAATCATCCTCAACTAGAAAATGAAATACAGATCTGTTTAGAATGCATTCAAGCAAATACTATTATTCATAATCAAGAACAGAAAGAACTTTTACTACTACACAAACGGTTCAACTACCATTATCAACATTCTCATATTGATCCAACCTTAGATATAACTTCAGCCTCAACCAGCTCCTAGAAAACCCTATTAGTAATGAATAATCAACATATTATTTATCAATTTACTATTTGTAATCAACTACATAATGATATTATGTATTTTGAAAGTTTGGTCATTCAATATAAAAGTGAAAAAGAATATTATGAAAATCGTTATAATTATCTACAATTTTTATCACTAATAATAACAATTTAAAACCTATAAAGGAAAGATTAGACCTAGCCACAGATCTATATAACACTTATGTTCATGATTTAGATAACAGTCAACGTCAATTACGAAGACATATCTTACAAAATCATCAATAAATGGCTGATATAATTGAAACAGAAAATAATAATGATAATATTTTAGAAATTGATAATTTAGAATTAACAGAAACAAAAGGAATTTTTCATATCTCTACACTATTATATCAAGAAAACAGAAACAAATAGCTAAAACTCAATTAGATCTTAAAACTGGACAAGATATTAAATATCACCTATTTCAAAATTTGATAAATAGACAAAACATTATTTATTATGGAAAATTAGTTCATGAAATTCCAATTCGTATAGATCAATGTAATGGACATATTAGAATTAATCTTATCGACTAAGAACAAATTTATAAACAATTATAGAAATTTTCAGAAACTAAAAGAAATAAAATTGGTTATATTCATCTTTCTACTATTCAGATTTTACTAAAATCTACCTTTCAAGAAAGAATTGAATTAGATTAGCAATTATAGACGAAAGATTAACTAATTTAAAAGAACAAGTAATTGGAATTATAAACAGTAATCTTGCTTATGGAAAAATTAAATTCAATACTAGATTACAATTAGGTATCCCTTTACAATCACACAATTTGGATGAAACAATTATAGTCACTTATAAATTTTATAGAGAATAATTAATAACTATTGGACAATATTCTTTCTCTATAACTTATCATATTAGTTATGCCTTAACAAATTCACATCATAGCATAGAATTTAAAAATACTGATAGAATATATATGGACCAATTATTTAATGATATAGCTAAAATTGGAATTAATCTAAAAACTTCTTTAAGAGAATTACCTGAGGTTAATTATCCTATTCAAAATCCTAGATTATCCTTATCACACAATAGATTTAATTCACAATCAAGTCCTTTTCTTTTATCAAAATCACAATCTTGTCGATTAACTAAACCAATTAGATTTACTGAACCAGGAATTTCTATATCTGATCCAAAAATAATTAAAGAAAAACAATTTAATGAAGAAAAACTATAGGAAAAGATATTAGTAATATTAAAGCGCAACTTCAAGACTTAACCGAACATATTAAAACTACTTTATGAGTATTACTAAACAAGTTACAAAATTATTGGGCAAATAGTTAAAAATAGAAGAACAATTAAAAGAACTCACACAAAACCAATCAGTAATAGTTCAGATAATACAAAAAACTATAAATGAAAACAATTCTATTAGAGAAATAACAACGCAAATTGATCAAAAATTGAATAATATATTACAAGAAATCAATTTCTTTTTTATGACATGTCTCTGATACCAATTTTGACTCTTGGATTTCTTGTAATATATTTTATAATTATCTCCCGAAGGATAAACTTCTGGTTCAGATTGATGCCAGTATGGATACATGGGCTGGCTGTCTATTGGCACAACCACCCATTCAAAAGAAGTATTTATTGTGCAAGTATATATTTGAATAAGGTAATTTTTGAATAAATATTTGAATATACATTTCTTGTTCAGTACGTGTTAATTTGTAATAATATTTTTTAAATTCACAAATATATTCTTCTAAATAATAGATATTACAGATACTAATATTATTTAAGTGCCAAGTGCTTGTTTCCTTTCTTCATTTTCAATTTCTTGTTTATATGAGGCTATATCTTTCCCAATAAATTCTTTATAAATTTCATTTATAATTACACGAAATGCATTAATTGGTTCTACCGCATGAAGGAATTCAGTAGTATTTTTAATTCTTACTTCATTATCTAATAAGAAGTTAAGAATTGTTCATGTAGTTTTATAAGTAATAAAATTCCATAATAGACTAATATTTGTTAATCCTTCAAAAGGTTTTTCTAATTGAATTATTAAAGCTAATCGGTTAGACCATTCTAATAATAATTTTTCTGGTGCTAAAACACATTCTAAATTTAAAATTCCATCTCGTCCTAATGTTATATGTTTAGGTGTGTATTCAGTTGGAAATCTATGTATTTTATTATCCTTTCGATAATATCCCACTCTATTTAAATCATCTATTATAACTGGTTTACTATCCCATTGATAACTTGTTTGTTGTTCTTTTTTACGTTTTCATTCTCCTTGTTAACTAGATTCAGGTTGTTCAATTTGATCTACAAAAATTTCTTGATCAGATTCATAACCATATATTACTTCATCTTGATCAGTAACTAGTTTAATCAATTCAGTTTTAGAATAAGAATTTAATGTTAATTTATTAACTAGTTAAGTTATTTCTTCGAGCTGTGTTTGAACATCTTTTTCGATCTTTTGTAGATTATCTATAGTTTCTATATTTTCTACATTTACATTATCATTAAAGGTTGTATTTTCCATGGTTTAATTAAAACAATTTCTAAGGTTGTATAAACCATCATCCCTACATAACGTGTATATGTTGGCAAGGAAATAGGAACCAGTAACGATAGCGAAGGGTAGAATCTCCTTCTTCCAAGTAAACACGTTAAGGAATATGAGCTCTGAGGGTGGTCATGGCTCAATTCCGAGAACACAACAAATATCAAATGTAAAAAGGAGTGTCACCCCAGATCGAATACCACCTACTTTGATGGCTCCAAGACGTTTGACATTAGCAAAAACATTTAAAACCCCAAAACACATTAGTAGTAAGGAATTTCAAGACAAAAGGCCATAAGGACTCTACTTTTGGTGTGATAAAAAAATACAGGTTGGGACATAAATGTAAGAAAAAGCAATTACAACTATATGTGGTTGCTAGAGACGAAAACTAGTTAAAAGCGATAATGAAGGGTGACAAGGATGAACGTGATGGTGAGTAGTTAAAAGTTGACTGTCTAAATGTATCCATGAAAGTGATAATAGGCCTAACAAGTGAATGGGATTTTACTTAGAAATACAATTTGTGCCAAACAGGTCTACGATTTGAGTCTGTATTGCTGTAAAAAATGAAACTAAAATTTAAACATCAAAATTGTATCATTTTTAGTTATTCATTATTTTATTTTTTGTTTTTTGTAACTGGCCCCTTATCAAGTAAGGACTTCCACTGGACACTTCAGTGCTTAAGAGGGGAGCAACTTCATAATGCAGCTCGCTTTTCCAATTGAATGCCAATTACAACAATTGGAGGTAAGGGAAGACCAATGGAGTGCTTTTGATGAAATTACTATTATGTTGTTAAATTTTGATGTAGTTTTAAGGGAACCATCCAGCTACTGCTGAACAAGAAGCACAACCTTCAAATCCATTTGAAGAAGGGAGTGGAAGCCATTAACATTGACTTTACAGATACACAGGAGCTCAAAAGGATGTCATCTAGCAATCTGTGCAAAAAATGATGAACTAAGGATTTATCCAACATAGTTACAAACCGTACATGTCATCAGTAGTTCTTGTCAAGAAGAAAGGCAACTCATGACGGATGTGCGTGGGTTATTGCGAGCTCAACAAACACATTATCAAAGATAAATTTCCCATCCCCTTGATAGAAGAATTACTCAATAAACTACATGGGTCCAGTTGGTTTACGAAATTGGATTTATGTTCAGGTTACCATTAGATCTGAATGCAACCTAAAGACATCCTGAGAAAAAAGTTCAAGACGCATAAAGGATATTGCAAATTTTTGGTAATGCCTTTCAGCTTAACCAATGCACCATGAACAATCCAGAGACTAATGAATAGGTTATTTAAATAATATCTTTAGCGCTTCATACTGGTATTTTTCAACATCTTAATTTATAATCAATCCTTGCATTTATATATGGAACACCTAAGACAATGGAAACACTGAAAGCTAATCAATTATATTTATGAGGAAGCAAGTTTGTGTTTGGAGCGAGGCAAATTGAATACCTGGATTATACCATATTGGAGAAGGGAGTAGCTACGGATGGAAGTAAGGTGAAAATGATAAGAGATTGGGGGAGCCGAAGAACTTGAAGGAACTCAAAGTTTTTTGGGAATTATAGGATACTACAGGAGAATTATCAAAGGATATGGGTTGATTGTGAGGCCACTAACATAATTACTAAAGGAAAAAAACTCATCATAATGGAACTGGCAACAAAAAGAAAATGAAGTTTTCAAGAAGTTAGAGGAAGCGATCACCACAATGTCGATGCTAGCATTTCCTGACTTCTCAAAACCTTTTAATGTGGAGGCTGACACTAGTGATTTGGGCATCAAAGCAATGTTACAACAAAAAGATCATCTCATCACCTATCTTAGTAAAACACTAGATCCAAACCATCAAGGACTATCGACATATGAAAAATAATTTCTGGCTGTGATCAAAGCAATCAAACAGTGGCACCACTATCTCAGGCTCAAAACCTTTTCAACAATCATGGCTTCCAAAGCTATTTGGGTATGATTTTGAAGTCCAATATCATAGTGGAAAGGAAAATATAGTTGTTGGCGTCTTGTCCAGATTCACTAGTTTTGAATTGCTGATGATATCATTATCGTATGTACGAGGGGGGTTAATGGAAGAGATAAAAAAAGTTAGGAAACAGATTATATTGTACAAGATTTGATTAAGAAACTATTGAACAGACAAATCAGTTCAAGTGTGTAAGAGTGGAAGAATGGGTTATTATGTTGGAAGGAGAGACTGGTGATAGGGGTAGATAGCACGCTTAGAGAATAATTGATCAATGTGAGTCACAACGAGATGATTGGAGGGTATTCCGGTGTACTGACAACCATAACGATATTACAAAATTTAGGAAGGGCCTAACCATGGATACTTAGAATTACGTTCAAAAAAAGTGCATGATATGTTAAAAAAATAAGTATGATATGACAACTTATTTGGGGTTATAACAACCCTTTAAAATCCCTAAAGGAAGTTGGAGAGAACTCAGCATAGATTTCATCAAAGGGTTTCTAGAATCCAAAGGGAATTTTATGATTATAGTAGTGGTTGATAGGTTTACAAAGTATGCCCATTTCATTTTGGTTAAACACCCTTATTCAACAAAGGATATCACACCATTATTCCTCAATCATACATTTAGAATTATATTAAAAATAAGTGCATGATATGTTAAAAAAATAAGTATGATACGACAGCTTGTCCAGGGTTATAACAATCCCTTAAAATCCCTGAAGGAAGTTGGAGAGAACTCAGCATAGATTTCATCGAAGGGTTTCCAAAATCTAAAGTGAATTTTGTGATATTAGTAGTGGTTGATAGGTTTACAAAGTATGTCCATTTCATTTCGATTAAACACCTTTATTCAACAAAGGATATCACAACACTACTCCTCAATCATATTTGAAACTACATGGATTGCTAGAGGCAATTATCGATGACAGGAAGTTGGCCTCAAATTTTCGACAACTTAACACCCACAAATAGACGACCAGATAGGCAGACGGAGGCGGTTAACAAAATACTGGAGACCTACTTAAGATTTTTTTCTGGAGATACACCCCGAAGGTGAAGTGAATGGATTCCTTTGGCCGAATGGTAGTATAATACAACATACCACTCAACCATAAATACAACACCATTCGAAATCCGATACAGATACTCTCCACCTTCCGTACTTCACTGGTGACTCAAAAATATTGGCGGTAGATCAAGCTCTCAAGGAACATGAAGCAATGTCAGAAATAATAAAGTTACACCTTCAGAGAGCACAAAACAAAATGAAACAAGAAGCAGACTCAAAAAGGTCATAACAAGTATTTTTCGACACATCTTGATTTATAGTCAATCCTTGCAATTGCATGTGGAACACTTGCTATGATAATGGAAATGTTGAAAGCCAATCAGTTATATTTCGGAGAAGTAAATGTGTGTTTGGAGCGAGGCAAATTGAATACCTAGATTATAGCATATCGGAGAAAGGAGTAGCTATGGATGGAAAGAAGGTGAAAACGATAAGAGATTGGGGGGAATAGAGGAACTTGAAGGAACTCAAAGTTTTTATGGGAATTACAAGATACTACAGGAGATTTATCAAAGGATATAGGTTGATTGCGAGGCCACTAACATAATTACTAAAGAAAGAAAACTCATCACAATGGAACTAGTAGAAAAAAGAAAATTAAGCTTTTGAGAAGTTGAAGGAAGTGATCACTACAATGATGGTGCTAGCAGTTGTTGACTTCTCAAAACCTTTTATTGTGGAGGCCAACGCTAGTGGGTTGGGCATCGGAGCAATGCTATAACAAGAAGATCATCTCATTGCCTACTTTAGCAAAACACTAGCTCTAAAACATCACAGACTATCAATGTATGAAAACGAATTTATAGTTATGGTTAAAGCTACCAAGCAGTGGCATCACTATCTCAACCTTAAACCCTTCATCGATTGAACAAATCATTGAATTTGAAGTAATTGTTGGAGCAATGACTATCTACACCCTTTGATCAATCATGGCTTCTGAAGCTAATATGGTCTAATTTTGAAGTTCAGTATCGTAGTAAAAAGGAAAATACAGTAGTTGACGTCTTGTCCAGATCCACCAGTGTTGAATTGCTAATAATATCAGTATCATAGGTACGAGGGAGGATTAATGGAAGAGATTAAAAAAAGCTGGGAAACATATTATACTATACAAGATCTTATTAAGAAACTATCGAAGGGATAAATCAGTTCAAGTGCATATGAGTAGAAGAATGGGCTGTTACGTTGGAAGGGGAAACTAGTGATAGGGGCAAATAACGCACTTACCCTACGTTTGCTTGCTGTCCCCGTGGGTGGGGACGGAAGACGGGGACAGAAAAATTCTGTCCCCAACGTGTTTGCTTGCTGTCTCCACCAATTTCTG
>JAOTAY010000001.1:15967493-15979943 GCA_025629805.1 Erythroxylum baracoense
TGAAAAAAACAGAGAATGTAAAAGAAATTATGTATATATTGCTTATTTTTCAGTGCATTGAATAGAGTGTACACGTCTTTATATACATGAAAAGAAGAGTAGACGGTTATAACAAAAAAGAGGAATACAGCTGTGCATGTTGAGTCTTGACCATTGATACATAACAAACCTAATCTCCACCATCCTTTTCCCTTTCAATCTCAACCCTTCACTTTGATCTTCCCCATCGTTGGATCATGAAAAGAACATTCCAGAAGCCCTAATAATTTATCAGCAACGATGATACAAATTAGGGATTGTTATTCGTTGAAGAAAAAGAAGAGGAAATACGTTATAAATTAGGGATTGAGAGAAAAGGAAGAACGATGTATTTGTTGTTTCAAAACGGTGCATGTTAGGTTAAAACGGTGAGTATTAGGAAAGGAAAGAGCTCCACACGCAACGTTTAAATAAAAGCAGGTCCCATTTCTATTTAAACTCAACCTCCCAAATGCAGTGCTTAAATAGAAATGAGATTTACTTTCATTTAAACTCAAAATCCCAAATGCACCGTTTAAATAGAAGTGAGTCAAATAAAAGTAGGATAATTCACGTGATCATTATAAATTCCACTTTAATAAAAATAAAAAAGTTCACATCAATAAAGGAAATGTCATATCAATTGTTTCATCTAGTTAACCAATATTTTTCAAATATTATAATTCATTTTGAACACTCCAAAATGTTAATATTGAGGACTAAATTACTCTTTTGGCCTTTATATTCCAAACTTTCATATTCGAACCAGTAGAAAACAACTACGAATGCTTTTAAACAAAGATGAACGAAATCCTCACGATTTATTTGACGGGCTAAATAGAGTATCGTTAACTTTATACTGAAAAAGAATCTTAATCCAAGTAATATGTAGAAGAAGCAAATGTGATGAGTGGTTTATAACTTTAAATAAGGATCAATTCAGTAATGTATCAAGGAACTGCACCAAATGCATACATCTCAGGACCTAGTACATCCAGGACAAGTCTTGCCGGAATGAGACAGATTTTGCAGCCCCAATAACTCCCCTTTCCGAAACTTGAGGACAGTCTTCAACGGATAGGAATTCCAGTTTGCATGACCCAACAAGAGGCTTCAGTCCATCGTCTGTTATACCCAAACACTTTCTTAAGCGTAATGAGCACAAGCGAGGATAGTGGCTCACAAGTTGCAGCCCTTCATCACTAATCTCTTGACATTTAACAAGCTCCAAGGTTTCAAGATGCTGCGCAGAACAAAGAGCCTCCATCCCAATGTCGTTGAAGGAATACACATGGTCAAGTGCAAGCTGCCGAATTGGGCACACCTTAATCAACATAAGGATCCCATTCAACGTAAATGATGAAAAAGAGGGAAATTCCCCATCAGAAAATGATAAGTTGACGGATTCAAGCATTGAACAGTTGTGAGCGATTGCTCGGAGACTCTCATCGGTTAGCCTCAATGGGTTGTTCATCAAAAGAGGCAAGGAGAAATCAGAAGGAACTCGAAGTGAAATTGACCGAAGACTGCTTGCATTTTGAGCTAAGCATATTATATCACAGTCCCTCACACCAACACACATATCCAAATGAATCTTCTCCAAGTTCTTGCATTTCCCCAAAATGCATGCTAGACCTCTTCCTGGGCTTATGATGCAATTCATCAAGCTTAACTCCAGCATGGATTCACATGGGACCCACTGCTTCTGCCATCGATCAACAGCTAGCCGGTCATATACTTTCATATATCTGTAGTTAGGATCTACCTCAAATTGCAATCTTTTTAATTTTCTCCAGCCAAATCCTAGCTTAATCAAATCTCCTTCCCCAATGGCTCTACAATTTTTGACCAAAAGGTCCTCAAGTGTTTGGAGCTTCCCAAGATATTCAAGCCATTCAACACTAGTAACATTAAGACATCGAATAAGGTGGAGAATGGTGAGCCTTTTACAGCCCACAACAAGAGATAATATGCCACAACCAGTAATTCTTGGAGTAAAGTTCAACTTCAGGGCAGAAAGCTTTGAACAAGAGGATAATTGACGAAGGCCAACATCCGTAATGAAAGTGCAATAGCTTAACGTGAGATCAGTCAGATAAGGGCAGCTGTCAGCGAGAAGAGCAAGTCCTTGGTCATCTAACTGTTTTCCCAGCTTGGACATCCATCCCGCATATGTTATTTCCAGTTTAAACAAGTTGGGAAATCTATTGCAAAGGGAGGTCAGAGCATGATTTGCAGGATCTAATCCACAACCAACCCGTAGACATTGTCTCTGTTCACTATCCAGATTGAAGAAGCGCTTACATGCTAATGAAGCAGAGTTTCGATCAACAGTCTTATTGACCCTGCTCAAGATGTCCCAAACCAATTGCTCTGGCAAATCATCCATTGAAAGCAACTTTCATTTTCTCCTGCACAAAGAAAATTTAACAAGAAAAGAAAAATCATTTGAGAAGCAATACCAAATTAAGAATACAATAAACGCAAAGTCCTTTTCCGTATATCATTCCCCCACATCCTTGATTCAAGAAAACACAATCGAACACAACATTCGCAGTTTCCAGATGAAGAACAAGAAAATTAGTTAATATGTAGAAACTGAAAACCTTTCATAGTTTTGAATCTTGCAAAGGGTACATCTTGAAGTTTTACTTCTCAAATTGAAATAAAACGGGTCGTATGCAACAATTAATCAAGCAAAACCAAAGAATCTACTCATTTCTATTCTGAAAGAGATGAATAACCACATCAAAGCCATCACAGAAACAAAAGAACACGATCCCAGATGAAAGAAAACGTAGACCCACAAAAAGAAGAATCAATCGCACAGCACAGACAAGAAAACGATATAGTATGGGCACTAGAGAAAGCCAGTTTCACCTGACACGGACATCAATAAACGAAGTCGATGAGGATGGTTACTGGAGTTTTGAATCTAAGACGGCTCTGCGTGATCCGTCTACGAGAACATACGTCTGATCCATCCGTCTGTGTGCGGGTCCTTTCTGGAAAATATCCTAAGGAGATATTTCACTCAATTCTTACGGTCTTTCATTTGGTTATTAAATAATTATTTAATATTTCATGGAGACTTGAGAGTGTGGGTAATTATAGATATAGTCATTTAAAACATGATTTGGTTCGTAAGATCTAATTAAATTTCTAACGAGTAAATTCCTTCTCATTACAGTTTTAAAAACAATTCTATCTCTTTCGTATAAATTTTAATTATAAATTGTTAAATTATTTTATCTTATTTGTTTAAATTCCCATAATTTCTAGATTAATGAATGCTAATTAATTAGCAGTAGTAACTACTTGGGACTAAGATTTAAGATTCAAGTAGTCTCAAATGTAGAGTAGCCATTAGTACAAGGCAGAAGAAGCTAAAATGTACAAGCTGCCATATTTAACAACCCTAAGTAAAACCCAAATCCACAAGTAAGCATGCAACAGGCCCCTTTCTTCTCATAAGGATCTTTAGCCTTTTCTTCTATTATCACTCTTTTTGCTCCCCGAAGATGACTCCACTGGTACTGGCAAGATGGTAGCATCCTTGTTTTCATCTGATATTGAGAGTTGCTCAACTGTCTTCCCTGCTTCCAGGTAAACCATCAGATCTCTAAGCTGCAAGGTAGATGATTCCATGAATCATATATATAGACACTCATATTATATAAAGTGAAATATGACCCTTTAACAAGTAAAACTGATCCTACCTGTTCCTCAAGGTCCCGGATCTTATCATCCTTCACTTTCAGAACTTTTCTCTCCCTGAACACAAAATGAAAGGGCCAAGCAAAGTACAATTTACAAAAGTATTTATAACCCGCTTTAATATTCACACCAAGTCAATAACCCTAAACTCACTAAGATAACTGCTCGTCCTAGTCAATTAAGAAACTTGCAAGGTACAGAACTGAATTTTCTCTGCATAATATCACTGAAGGTCATTTGGGACATGCCTACAAATAGAAATGCTACTCTATATTTTACATGCAAGTCTGCTTCATAATAAATACCATTCATGAGCAACCACCAAATATTGGCTCATAGCCAAGTTCCCCATCCGCTTCCACTCTTAATGTTGCATGTTCATTTCTGAACTGGGCCACTCGAGTAAATGTGCCAAATGCAACTATTGCAATATGAACATATACTTTCCAAAACTTTCTCGAAATCTTTTATCAACATTAATGTAGAAAGAAAAAAATAACTTTAAGCCAACACCCAAAGAGAGGAAGGTTTCTGTTATAAGTGGACATACCTTTCTTCAATCTCTAGTATCTTCGCTTTCCATATCTCCTGATTTTCCAAGAGATTCTCATTGAGCTACAAGTACAAACAAAAAGGATGAGAATAAACACTAAAGAGTTGTTTAAAACACAAATTTAAAGAACAAGTACCAAATATTTGGTTTTCAAAATCTGATTATGAGTTATTAAATAGTGAAATGAAGAAAAATTTTAAATTGGAAGGGCTGCCCTATCAAGCCATAATGAATGAACCTATACTAAAACAGGAAAAACCTACGAGACACATGAATACATCTCTTATCGCCAGGTATAACACTGATTATTAGGAGTTTTATACTGATGCAAGATATTTGACATTTTTTCCAGCAAACAAGAGACAAAAGACTTACATCATCAAGAAACATTTTCTCTTTGAGACATCTTTCTAGCTTGGCCTGCAACTTCTGCAATTTTTGGGAGACAGCCTTTTTAACAGCTTCAGAAATTTCGTCCTCAGTTTCTTCTTTGACTTCTTGTAATAAACTCTCAAAGTACTATCAAAAGAAGAACGCATCAATTCACCAGAAACACTAGTCTTATATAGTGAACAACATAACTTTATCTCTGATCATTTATCACAAACTAAAAAGTGTTAATCAAGGAACTAATGCCACATTCTCAAAAGAAAAAGAGAGAGAGAGACAGAGCAAAAACATCATTATAAGCTCAAAAGAAAATTCCTTAGTTAACAAGTGGAAGAATCTGCTCACCAGTTTTTGGTTCTCCAGTTGCGTAGCTAAGAGTTCATTATATTCATTAACAATCTGCAAATCAAGTAGATGAGATCATTTCAGTACAAAGAAAAAAAAATAATTACAGGATGATGATATATTTAAAACATTACTGCTTCAACTTTGCTGTTTATAAGAGCCTCACTAATTCCAGAATCTACACAGCCACAACTCCCACAACCATCTTTAGCTTGTACGCAATGGGTGTTCAACTCAACTAATTTCCCATCAGTTTTTGATTGAATCAACCTGTGAACATAATTATCTCCAACATAATCCCAAACACGTTGGGTTTCCAGTTCAAGAGAATAACAATGCTGCGTTTCTTTCCAATGTCTTATGGCATGCCCTCCTTTATACCTGCACTGTCATTTTATACATGAGAAGATGCATACAGAGAAGGAGACATTACTACATAAAGAAGATAAGTGAAGATAAAACTAAGTACAATGCAAGAGAAAAAGAAGGCACTCAAGTAGGTAAAAGAAAGTTACCTCCCACATCCTACAAATCCACAAATCACACAAATCCATAGATTCTCAGATGTTTGGCAAACAATACAGATGGATTTTTCAGGCTGCTGTTGGCAATACCGACAAACCTGAAATGTATACTCAATAGTCAGCTAGATTCAAGCATCCAAACAATGCCATTGTGGTCCAAGAGTTGGACACCAAGACATAACCTCTTCATAATACAAAATATAAGTTCTCAGGGATTATCAAAGTCATGAACCTCTTTACCCAAATGAACCCCAAACAGAATATATGTAAGTCTAAAATCCGTCTACATTACAGATCAAAGTTATGTTTGCATGCAGACTCTAAGAAAACTAGTAGAACTACTTCTCGCTCAATCTGTAATTTACAAAAAAAAAAAGGGTACAAATTTCAAGTAATTTTTTTTTATCTTTTCATTTAAGGCCAATTTGTATTGGTTATAGATATCAATTAACCCAGTGCAAATTTATGAGAAAATGAAATTACTGACTTGTGACCTTTTCAGAAGAGCATACTACCAAACAAGCCATTAAAACTCTGCAACACATAACCTTAGTTCATCTTATGTCTAGAAGTAACGCATTTTTTGGATAATTAATAATTGAATTTCATAGCAGTTTCCTACAGTTTACCTACAAGCTCAAAAGAAAGCTGGATAACAACTAGAGTCACTTACTGGACAAGAAGAATCAGTCCATTTTGAAATGCAAGAGCAATGGAAAGAATGATTACAGATAGTTGTGAGGATTCCTCCCATATCCTGATCTAATCTCTCTGCAAGTGTAAAACAAGCATAAAATTCATGTCATGTTATGTGGGTACATTCCTACGCTAGTCGATAAATGAAACCTAAGTCAAACCTAAGTCAAAACAGTCGACAAGAAATTTTGATAACAGCTTAGGTGCCACAGAAACTTTTTCTTATAGGGACAGCGGGTGTCCAGTACAATGGTTGAGTTGAGTTTTTCCTCATTGCATGGAAGAAAACAAGTCAATTAAAGACATCAAACAGAGAAGAAATGCAGGTACAAGACACAAGGAACAAAATGAGAATGTTATGATACAGGACAGAAGCCATGTACAATTCTAAATTCTTTCAGGTAAATGTAAAAGATAGGGTAATATTCCGGAAAGCAAGGCTGAGAATGTATGTTGACCCAAGACAAAGCAACCTCAAAATCAGACAAGATTCCAAAACAACTCTAATACTGCTCTAAAAACCACCGCGTTTGCTCCTTTTGGAATTAAATTTCCACTGCTCCTGAACAACTGTTCAAATAGATTATTTCTACTATTATATGTAATAGCTACCGTTAAATCTTCTTCTGAAACACTTAAAAATGCTAAAAATCTTTATTATCATGTTCTGTCCTTCTCAATTCGAATTAAATAGTTGAGGTGGTACTTGAAATCGGAGGGAGTTCAAGAAAATATTAATAACCCAACGTACCAAGACAGACCGGACATGAAGGTTGCTCAGTTGGGGTAACCAAAGAAGACCGAGTGTGTTCAAGAGTCCCAGTATAACCAGTGAACTGTACATCAACCGTAAAAAGCACACGGCAAACCTCTTCCTGCATAAGGGCAAAATTGAATCAGCTTTACGGACAAATGTAAGTCCACTTAGAATACCAAAAGGAAATGGTGACAACACCAACATAATCTTTGCTTAAAGATGTAAACTTCGACTTCTTGTCATCTATCTCCAGTTTCTTTATGTTCTAAAATTTACTCAAATTAAAGAAATAAAAATCAAGCAAGAGCAAGTGTAAACCTCCAAGGAATTGAACTGTCTGCCATTAAAATGGAGGTAAAATTTGTCAGTTGAATCCTGGCTATCAAATCTTATAAGAATACTATAGCGGTCCTCCATGCCATCAGTCCTACCATATCAATGAAAAAAATCAATTCCATCAGAAAAAATGAATATAAACAAATAGATAACTAACAACGGGATGTTTGGATGCAGAAATTGCATCAAATGAAGTGGAAGATTATTGACAATCGCAGAAATTTACCTGACGATTCGCATCTCCGATATGTGCTGGATAAAAGAACCACAAAACTGGCAAAAATCTGCATACGTCATATGATTCGGCACTCCAAGGACCGAAACAAGAGCTTTTCGTCCAACCTATGGAACATGAAGATTAAAAAGAAGCAGTCAGAAAGTGAACAGAGAAACAGATTCACACAGAAAGAAGAGAAAGAGAGAGATTACAGGAAGATTCGAGACGGAATCGGAAGAGAAAAGATGCATGACGCCACGAGTTTCTTCGATCCTAGGGTTTCCGGAGGAGAAATGAAACGCCTGGGTCCTTGATGCTGCTGAAGAACTCGAAGTGTCGCAAGAATCACCTCCGATCATCGTTGCAGGTGACTGGAAGTGGTCGTCTGGGGAGATCCCGGTTGATGTCGCGCTTGAGCTCGGCGACATATCGCTGATGAGTAGCGGGAATTTGCCAGAGGTTTTGATAAATTATATTATCTTGTCCATTAAATGAATAACGCTGAACATGAGGGACTAAAATGACGAAAACGAAGAAATTAATTTTTTAATATTTGACCGGTCTTCATCACTCAAATGGCGGCTGCTTTGGAGTTAAAAGCCAACCCGATCACGGTGGCGCTCCGCCGTTAGCCGGCAGTGAAGCATTTACTAAAAACGGCAGTCGGGTGCGCCTCTGTAGCAGTAATTTCATCAAAGCACCATTCTATTACTCTTTTTCAAGGGGATGGCATTGAGCTTGAAGTCATCTTTGTCGCTAATAACGTTCTCCAGGTCGCTGGCTCTGTTTCTTTTCCTCAGCTCATCTTCTCCTCTTTGGTTCTTACTGAAAAAGAAATTGAAATTTCAATGATTTTATTAATGTTTCTCTTCTTTTGCTTCTGGGATAGCGGAGAAGGGTACCTTAATTGAGATAAGTTATTATGTACCGATTATTATAGTATTTTTTACTGTATATACATAAATATATGAATAAGATTTAATGTAAGTATTTGAGAGAATTTGATACACATTAATTTAAAATCAAGTGTATTTGTTAATTTTTATATGTCATTATATTTTTATCAATAATAAAAGAATCGTAGTAAAAACTAAGAATAAGAATGGAGAATAGAAATAAAAATGACATTTTTTATTATATCATATTCAGTGTCACTAAACGTATTAAGAACTATTTTAGCATTTAATATGAAATACTAAGAATGTTACAATTTCTTTTCATATTTAGTTATTATCTGATTTATTTTGTAAACAACTAATTAAATTATTATTTTATAATAATTAATCAAAATTATTTTTAATGTTTCAATAAATTATTAAATTTTAAATAATTGTGAATGATTTTTAATAAAAATAAAATTAAAGGACAACAAAAAATATTGTTTTACGTCAGATAGTATCAATAAAATAAAATAAAATAATTGTTAAAGATATTAAATATAAAAGACAATAATATGTGACTTTGATAATAATGATAATGTTATGATATGAATTCACTAAATATTGGCAATATCTTGATTAATAGTTTTTAAGTAATTGTGAATACATTTTGCAACAAGAATAAAATTAAAGAATTACAAAAAATTGTTGTTTTACTTAAAGATACCATTAACGACCCCCGAGAAAAAATTTTAGGATTGCCTAAAGTATATTCCAATTTTGTCATTCCATATTTTGTTCATTCTCATTTCCCAATAACCAAATAAGTAAAAGTTAGAAAATGATTATTTAATTCTCATTCTTAGGGATGTCAATATTAGCCCGGTCCGGCTTGGCCTGTAGTCAACAGGTTTAGATCGGTCAAACTGACCCACAGACTGAGCTACGGGCCGAGTGGGTATGGCCCATGGAGTGGCGGGCCGGGCCATGGCTCGTGAAGCATGGGTCACGAGCTGGGGTGGACGGGTTGTGGGTCGGCCAGTGGCCAGTGGAATTGGTGGACGGGTCGAACTGTGGGCCGATTTGACCAGACCGGTCCGCCCATCACCTAAACATAAAAGACGTCGTTTTATGTAAGTTTTAACTCATTTCTTTCCTAGATTAAACGACTTTGTTTTGCTTTAAGAGTAAAACAACGTCGTTTTATGTTGGTAATGTTACAAAAAAATAAGGACAAAACGACGTCGTTTTCTTGCAAACAAAAAACGACGTTGTTTGTCTCTTATATTTTGAATCACTCACAGCCACATTCCTCCAACTCTTCTCTTCAACTCTTCCACCCTCGGCCCTCCCTCTCCTCCGTCGTCACCCTCAACCCTCCCTCTCCGTCGCTCTCACTAGTCGTACAGCATCTCTCCGTCGCTCTCGCCTGCCACCAACATCTACTTATTAAAGTTGGTTTTCTAGTATTATTCGTCGGCTTCCTTCTATGCTCGCATCGGT
The DNA here is from genome assembly GCA_025629805.1 of Erythroxylum baracoense. Classification (NCBI taxonomy): domain Eukaryota; kingdom Viridiplantae; phylum Streptophyta; class Magnoliopsida; order Malpighiales; family Erythroxylaceae; genus Erythroxylum; species Erythroxylum baracoense. Next base: position 15,977,428 of record JAOTAY010000001.1, read on the forward strand.
GGTCCTTCACTCTTCAAGTTCAAACGTTGATGTTGTTCTATATGTATGTATATTTAATCTCATCTGAGCTTCATCATGGGTTGTTCTATTTGAAAATAGTTTGAAGTTTGAACAAAACTTGGGTTGTGACTTGTGGGTTGAATGTTAATACTTTGTGTTTTTTGGAGAGGAATGTGGAGTTGTGGATTGCTTGGTTGCGATTTACTGAGGAGGACGAGTGGTTCTGGTTGTAATTTGAATAATTGTAGATATATACAGTATGCACGTTAAGTGTTTGATGAAATTTCTAATAGTCGTGGCCTACTTCCTAAAAGTCGATGAGTCATAGTAAATTGAAATTGTTTGAAAGTGATCATCTGTTCTATGCGATTATTCAAAGCATCATGTTCATGTTTAGTGCTGGGGTATTGATTGGGAAGCCACCATTGTTATTGTGAATGCTTCTTTTGCTTTTTTAATCTTATAATTTCAAATTTTGTTGGTGAGTTAGGATATACTGTATACATAGAGCACAATAGGATTCTCTGTATCAGCATGTTGTTCACTTTCTAAGTAGGAAGGTTATATTCACTGATTGTGTAATAAAGGTATCAATATTCTCCAATAATTAGTGTGATCATGTCTTTAAGAGTAAAAAATTAGGGTTTATGACAATGATTTTTTAAATATAATCTTGAAAATAACTATATATGATTATTATTTAATAGTTTTTATTAGTTGTCATTATTCAATATAAAATTATGTTATAAGAATAATGTTTTTTATTATTTATAACATTCATAATATCTTGTGTGTTTGTCTATGTTTTCCTGAATATTTAGGCTGTGAGACTAACCATACCAACGGTGAACAAGCATATGAACATTGCAAAAAGTCCAGGTGTCATCTTCTTGAAAGTTTCATATACAGCTTATGATAAACAAAAACAAGAAGAAGAAACTTATTAAAGACCTATTGATATTGTTCCAGATTCAGACATCTATATATATTGTTATTGTCTCCTTTCTTTTCCTCTATTTGATCTCAAACATGGCCCTATGCATCAATTACGGTTCTTTTTTATGTCTAGTGTTTTATTTATTCATATATTGAATTGTTCTTTAATGATTATGTTTTTATTGATTTTCTAATATATCTGATTAGTTTCTTGATCGAGATAATCAATTGTTAGATTAAATATTGAACACATAAATATTCAATTCCTTTAATTATTGTTTTCTAATATACTACCCTTATAGTGGTTGCTTGGTTGGTTGGTTGTGGAAAATTAAATCTAGTGGTTTCATGGTTGGTTTGTTAGATGGATGGACATATTCTTTAAGTTGAGAGTTCTAATCTGGTACCGGAAGTAGAAGTGGAAACTTCTATTTCGACACCAAGTGACGATAAAAGTTCAATTGGAAGTCAAGTTAGTCAACATAAAAGTGATGTTTGGAATCACTTTAAGAAGACTACATCGATTGACGGAATTGAAAAAGCAGAATGCAATTATTTTCATAAGTTGTACTCAACTAGTTCGAAAGGTGGAACATCTCATTTAAAGAGACATACGGAATCATGTACTAGAAAGAAGAAGGTTTTAGGAGGTCAATCATTTTTGACCCCTAACCTTATAAAAGGAAAGAATGAAATAACCGTAACAACTTTTGACAATAATAAATCAAGAATTTTGATGGCTAATATGGTTGTTGGAGATGAACATGTATTGGCTATGGTTGAAAGCAAGAGATTCAGGATATTTCTCAATTCACTCCAACCGAATTTCAAAGTTCCAAGTCGGAATACATTGAGAAGTGATATTTTCAAAATTTATGAGGAGAAGAAGAGAGAAATATTAAGAGTATTTTCAAGTGTTAAAGGATGAATTGCTATAACAACGGACATATGGACAACCGATAACTAATAGAAGGGTTACATGGTAGTGACGGTACATTATATTGATAATGATTAGAAGTCATGCAATAGACTTTTGAGGTAATTTATATTCTTTAATATTATTATTATTTACTTAATTTCATTATTTTATAAATTTATGATTTATATTGTTATGTTTTTTTATGATAGGTTCATTTATATGGCGACACCATATATAAGTGAAAAGTTGGCAAATGTGTTGAAAGATTGTTTGATGAGGGTGAACCTCGACAAGTTTCCTCTATCACAATCGATAATTTTAGCATAAATGATGTTATGATTGAGAAGTTGAAGGGTAAGATGCAGATTGGGAACTTATTGACTGGAGGTAAGTTATTTCATATATGCGTTGTTTTACGCATATTCTTAACTTGATTGTGAAGGTTGGATTGGAGACGATAAAGGAAGCAATAGAGTTATTTGGAGTAGTGTTTTATATTGGAGCGCAACTCCTAAAAAAGTTAAAACTTTTGAAAATGTTGCACATATTTTATGCATTCCCTACATAAAGAAGTTGGTTTTGGATTGTCCTACGAGATGGAACTCAACCTTTAAGATGTTGGAGTCAGCAATCCCATATGCTCAGCTATTTACTAGATTAG
>JAOTAY010000001.1:15980043-16002029 GCA_025629805.1 Erythroxylum baracoense
CTTATATATTATTTTGGAATTGATACATTAGGATTAATAAAGTGATTAATTCATTTTAAGATTAATATAAATACATACATGCATAATGTATATATTATGTAAATATGAAAAATAAAATAAAAAGTATAAATACATATATGCATAATGTATATATTATGTAAATATGAAAAATAAAATAAAAAAATTTATAATCTATTAATTTTTAAAAATACAATTACAATTTTTTTAAAATTATCTTAAAATTTTTTTAAAATATATTAAAAACCTGAGTCGACTAAGGCCCGATAGGCGATTCGTGGCCCGAGCGGGCTAGACGAACCAGGCCATGGGCTAGCCGGTGTCAGCCTGCGCATGGGCCACAGGCTGTTTTCGATCAACACAGGGCAGACCACAGGCTGTGGTCTAGGTTCGGCTCGTTAACATGCCTACTCATTCTCACCTCCTCATTACTAGTTACCAAACAAGGTCGAAATGTTTTGGAATGCCTTTGTTAATCATATTATTTTTTTCATGTTTTGTTACTGAAAGAATGTTTTCTATAGTTTATTGGTTGTTCTGATTAATTAAGTCTTAAAATGAAGATTAGTTTAAGGTGTAGTTAGCTCGGAGTACTTAATTGTTTCTCAAGTTCTTTCCTTTATAGTTTCAACTATGTAAATGAGGGAAAAAAAACCATTTAGCTTTTCATCTCATTTTCATCTACTTTTCCTACAATTCTTAACAAATTAAAATTTGTATTTGATGAAACTTATTGTAGTATCCCGTCTCTCAAATTGTTGAAGAATTTAAAGTGTTAGACTATTGAGTCACATAAGTGGCACCATATAGAATGAATTTGGTACATTTATGAGATGATTTTATGATTGTATTCAAAGTCATAATATGAGCATACACACATGAATTGTGAGTTACACAAATTTCACTCAATTGACATATTCCGTAGTATGAAACTAAAATGAATGTGATATGAAATATGAATGTGCTTTTCCAATGTTTTGTACTTTGGTTTACCACTGACAAGAATTGATAGATTATAATTAGCAACTTGGAATTAATTGTCACAATTGGGAGATTGTTAAATTGATATGTACATTTAGTCCGAGAAAAATGCCAAATGACAAGACAAATTGACACATAAAAAATTAGGATGACTAAGCCTATAAATTAAGTAGCATTTAACATAGATAAATGAGTAACAAATAGACTAGTAATTAATTGACAAATGGATCAATTATTAAGTGACAAATGAACTAATAACTAGGAGACAAATGGCAGCATATTAAGTGGGCAAATGACTTACATGCCTTAAGACATATGTTTTTGAAAGATAGTGACACCTAGCACCTTATGAAGCAAGTTTTTACAGAGATGGTTTTGTTGTCTTCTTTTAGTCTCTCCACAGAAATTGCTCCTAGCACACATCTCTGTAGTCTGGTTTTTATCCTATCTAAATTGCTACACTAAAGCTGGACTTTTATCCTTCACAAAACAGCCAAAGAACCAGCTTATTATTGTCTTCATCTTGTTACCGAAAACCAACCTGTTTTTACCTTGAAATTGTAATGATCTTGCAAGCATAGAGGGATAGGTTAATGTGATGTATTGAGGAGGAATTTGAACTTAACAAGTAAGTAGAAATCTGATCTTTATGGCACGATTTAATAAAATGATAATGATGATTGAAATATGTATGATGTTGATGATGAAATGAGTTCTAGAAAATGATGCTTTAATGATAGTTTCTGTTTTGATCTTTAATGCATGAAAGACAATAATCCATGAGTTGCCAATTGAATAATTTTAAGTTGTTATTGGAGACGAAATTGATGAGGAATTGGAGTATAATTAAGGTCTAATTGAGGTGTCATTGATGGACTATTAAGAAGATGTTTTGCAGTTGGTATAAAGATGTCAAAATCTAGAAAAATATTAAAGGAAAATAGATGGGAACTTTCGGATAACCCATCCCATGATCATGGGAAGGCCATACACAATCGTGGGAATGCTTTGAAGTGAAGAAAATGTTGTCTTGTGTGATTATTGAATTAACTAAGGATAGGGTACTTTACTATGGTATATTTAGACTTGATTGAGGTTTTAAATGAACCTAGTTTAATGTTGGATTAGTTGGTTAAGTGTTTGAAAAGTTTAGGTTGTTAATTGAAGTTGTAACTTAAGGAAAGGATTGTTTGATGTCAATGTATCTAAATTGCAAATTTATTAGTGATAAGGAAATGAAAGTGTTCTTATGAATACAAATGTGATCCAAAGGATATGAATAATGCATTAGGAATGAATGAATGAGAATTGGGATTGTGTGATTATATATAATACTAGAAAAGAGTTAGTGAATGTATGCTTGATAAATTGAGCATGATCAAGTGTATTTAAGGTATTAACCTAATTGCAAACTAGCTATATACAAGTTATGATGTTGGAATAATCAAGGATTATGAATAAGGATACATACCCCGGAAAGTCAACTGAGCATGCATTGATATATCTCTCTGTGTGTGTGTGTGTGTGTGAATGATTGAATAATCATATGATTGACAAGTTAATGATGTGTGTATTGTATGAAGATAGATACACAAGATTGAACGTCAACATCCAGACATTGCCATATCGTCAAGGCAATAACTTATCTGGAGCGTACTATAAGTTAACCTAGATGTTTACTCACTATGATTGAATTGTTTGTGTTTAGCTTTTGATATTGAACTGTTATTAATATGATTGCGTTAATTATGGACATTGATGGTCCGAGGAGTTCCATATTCAGGATTGTATTGGAACTACTATCAATTTGTATGTGAATATGAAATGTGAGAACAATTGGAAGTGAAATGCCGGAATGAATATGGAATGTGAGAAATTGAATGTGAATTGTCGGACTGGATCTGATGAATTGCCGGACTAGATCCAATGAATTGATACATGTGACAAATGCACACAAGAATGAAAGTTAAATGAAATATGGCATATAGAATGATGCATTATATTGAAATGCATGATTAGATAAAGGAGTTATGACTGGAGTGACCAGTATAAAAAAGAGCTTAAATCTCATAAATGCGCACAAAGAGCCACAGGCTCAATTATTAATGAGCCCAGTATCTACAATAGATACGGGATAGTATATGAAATGAGTCCGGTGTCCATAAGAGATACGGGACAGTTAATAGACGTTCGCTCACAATAAAGTAAAAATGAATGGAGTCATATGTGCATCTGCATATACATTCTTATATGTATCTTATAATTGAATTGAAACGAATTATTGAAATGTTTGAAATACAATTGTAAAGTAAATGAGGATGCGTTGTGATATGAAATGTTAGTTTATCTGAGATACTTATGAAAGCATAATAACTTGATGTACTTGAAAAGGTATTATGAAACGAGATGTGTTATGCAATACTGGATGGAATGTAATACTTGTTGAATTGAAATATGATTTGTCTCTATGATTCTAACTTGAATGAATACATCGATGATGGTTCACTCTTTGAGTTCTTAAACTCATCAAAATTGCATTATTGTCTTTCAATTTCAGAGGAGCTCTAGTTAGACTAATTGGAGTATAGCTACTGCAATTAGACATGAGTTAGTGGTCAAGATCAGTTGTACCTGCATATGTCTTCAATTATTTTATATTAAGAATTGTATTTCTTAATTGTTGTACAATGTATACGTGAATTCTGAAATGAAATGACATTTATGACAGGGCATATTAGTAAATGAAATGGGCCAAAATAAATATTGATTTGCTTAAGATGTATTTGATGCCTGAAAATTTAGTAATGAGTTAATTTGATCGTCTTAACGTGCCATCCTCGTAGAGTATGCTCTCAATTATTCGTCGGTACGTTCGGGCATATGCTCTATAATAGTGGTATGTTACACTTATGGCTCCAAATTTGTAAGCCTTTCTTTTGCTTAAACATTAAGTATTAAGTTTACTTTTCAAGAAATGTCAATTTGGGTTCTACTTTAAATCTAATTGGAGCTCCATTGCTAGAGGAAACCCTTTCTACGGCCAAATAATATAAGGCTACTTAACCATATTAATTTTTGGCCTTCTGCATTGTCCTTTATTATGTTCCTTTTCGTGTTTTTTATTAAATTGCCTTCGTGGAGATCTTTACATTTCCTTTATTCACATAATGCATCTCATTGTTTCTTCCGTGGTTTTTATTTTTTAAGGTATAAGTGGAATAAAAATCAAAAGCACCTTAAATTAAAGATTGGATTGCTTCAAATCATAATAGGTATTAAGGTCTTTGTAAATTTAAGGCCATTAATTGTTTTACCATAGATAATGTGCTTTATTATTGGCACACACAAACAAACAATGTAACTTCCCATTCTTTTCCTATAATTTTTTTGAGTGCATGTGATTTCAGACTATTTTGTTAGTTTATATCCTATAACCAATCGATTAGATGTAGTTTAGTGATATAATATTTAAAGATATTCCTTATCTTATACATATTCATATGTATATGATAAAGTCCATGGAGTAAATATACATTGCAAATGAATTTATGATGAGATCATAATTATGAGATTCATATTACATTTATATATTATCCATAGATTGTTTTACATTGAGATTAGATATTAATATAGCATAAAAAGATTAGCATGCTTTATGTTTCTTTCTTATAAAGAAAGTAGTACTAAAGTTTGGAAATACTTACATAAACGTGTGAGTACTTATCAGAGAATAAGTTCACTGAACTAACCTTATATGATAATTTTATTTAGAACATTATTTGTATGTTTATATAAATTCTCTTTGTAATAATTATATAAGTGATCCTTTTAACTTTAGATGTTCAAAGTATCTTATAGGGATTGCTATATTTTGATAATACTTATGACCTATTCTAGTGAAGGGTAGCTCAATTGATAGTCATTGAATATAACATAAACTAAATAGAGGTAGCTGAGTGATCAATATAATATTATTACTCTAAAGTGATTAAGGAGAATATTCTGTCATTCTCGATTAGTGTCAATTCAGGAATTTTTTGGCCAAGTGGAATGATATTTTGAAAATAGTTTTCAAATGTCACTAACAGAATCAATTACTAATGATAGAAAACTAATATGAATGGATTCAAATAAAGCAGAAATTAATTAGATACTCTATGTCTAATCATAATATTATATAATAAAATGATTGAATTATAGACAAAAATTATGCAAAGAAAGGTTGTTAAAACTACTTTGACATTTTTAAATAGGCCAAAAGTGTAATTTAAACTCTAATGTTTACACCAGAATATAAGTTGAACTCAAACATTTTTAGGTGTTCAATTTGAACTTTAACATTTATAAAACATTCAAAACATACCCTTTTTAGGACGAAAAATATGACAGAGGTTATCCTCCGTCAGTTGAATGCCATGTTATATATGACGTGGTTTCTTTTTTTAATTTTGAATATAATTAGGACCCAGTTCTTGCTAATATGATAATCTTACTTTCAAATATAAGTGGGTCCCATATATGTAAAACTCACTGTTTTGTGTCTAGTTATTCTTCAATCCTCACCGTTTTGCATCAAAACAAATTGCTTCTCTTCAAGTGCCTCTTCATTTTCACTTCCCATTTGATTTGCCTTTTGATAACACATTGCACCAAAATCTTGATTTTCATTTCCCATTTGATTTGCTTTCTTTTCTAAATACTTGCCTACTATTTGCTCCTTAACATGTCTTTTCTTCTTCAGCCCCTTGCCTTTTGGCATCGAACTTGAGCTAAGATTTAAGGACTTGGTAGCTGAATCCATAGCCATTTTCTTATGAGGTTGAGGTTTCAGTTGAAAGGTTTCTCCTCTCATGGAAACAATTGGTTCCTCTTTATAATTTCTTTTCATTTTGTCATGTTGAGTAGAAACAAAATCTGCTGATGGAACATGTCCAACATTGATTATACTTGAGTATGTACCAAGATCAGTTGTAGCCCTTGTGCTTATTACAAGCTTTGAAGATGAGTTATTGCTCTTGTGCTTATTACAAGCTTTGGATTCTTTCTTTTAACATGCAGGTATTCAAACCTTAAATTCGAATAACAATTTTATGACTACATGAAAGAATTCCCTAAAGCAAAGTGGTTCCACCCATGAATAAGTGGAGGTGGTGTCTTAATTGCAATTGAAAGGATATCGACAATTGTGGTAGTGGAGGCTGCTATTTAAATACGCCTTAAGCTACTCAAACTATAATTTGCAAGCATCACAAGTTGTCCAAAAGGTATTAGACTTGGAAGAATGAGAAGGAGCGGGATTATAAGGCATAACATCATTCAAAGTGAATACATATGAATTGCAACAATTAAAGATGTTACGGAAACCATTATGATGATTTGGAACAAATGATGTCCAGTTTGGGACTGTTTAATACATATCCCTAACTTGTTGCTTCTGGTCATAGGCAATTATCTTTGTTTTATCTGACAACAAACTCTAAGCATTGGATAATCTTGAAAGTACCATCAATACCTACTAACCTATTTTTAAGTGGCAATGTTGGCTAAATGTGAAGGAGGGTGATGATAGCGTTTTCCTTTTAATGCTTAGGTTTTTGAACCAGAAGAAGGAGTGTTTGTACATAGATTTGGGATGGGGAGTGTTTGGAAAGTGGGATAATGAGGATTGAAGAATAACAAGACACAAAACCGTGAGTTTTACATATATGGGACTCACTTTCATTTAAAAATAAGAATTCCACATTGGTAAAAAAGTGGGTCTTACTTACATGCAAAATTAAAAAAGAAAGTCACGTCGTATATAACATGGCATTTAATTGACAGAGGGTAACTTCCATTAGATTTTTTGTCTAAAAATAGTTTATTTTGAACATTTTGTAAATGTTGGGGTTCAAATTGAATGTCTCGAAACGTTAGGGCTCAACTTATACTCTGGTATAAACATTAGGGTTTAAATTACACTTTTGGCCTTTTTAAATATTTGGATGGTTATAATATGTTGTTAAACTTCAATCTTGATCTACAGATATAAATTTTTTAATTAGAGAATTAAATATGAATTAAAAAGTTTTATTTATCTAATCTTTAATATGATTTAAGGTTATAATTTATATTAATTGCTAACATAATTGGAAACCTAATTGGTCATACACAAAGAATGAGTTAAAGACAGGAAGGTGTTCTAATCAAGTTGGACTTGATTGTGAAGTTTGAGAAACTTTAAGATTAAATATAAGATATTGATAAGTAAGGATTAATACAAGATATTATATATTATTTGACCTTATTATTACTTAATTAAAATTAAATGTAATTCTAACTTTATTTTAATTAAATTAGAATTTTATTTTAATTTAATTACTAAAACATTCAAACCTATTACAAATAGGGTTAGGCTCAAAGGTAAATAGCACTTTTTGCTTAACTCTCACTATACTAATTATAAAGTTCTCTCAACATGTTGTATAGATAATGTTAAAGGCTAAACACGTGCGTGATTATAGTGGTAGAGCTAAACAAATTTCATAAATGTTTTAAAAAAAGATAAAACGATTAATTTTTACAATATTATGGTTCATTTTATTTTATTTATTATGTTATATATTTTAAAGTGATCTTGACTTTTAAAAAGTCAAATTATTTTTTATTACATTATGTATGGGAATGAATCATATTTCAATTTTTGCTTGAGTTAAGGAAATAGGAGCACTAATATTGCTTTACAAGGCAAATTTCTAGTCTCAAGAGCATTTATAATGAGTTGCAAACATACATATGCATTTTTCTAGTTCTCTTAACCATATGACTTCCAAGACTTTTGTGATTTCTAATCATTGTATAATCATAATGCCAATTTGACTCCTTATTGAGGGAAGGAATTTTAGATGTATTGCTGATTACTTTTTCCCCACATAGATCACAAACAAAACAGTAGTATAAATCATTAGATTCCAAAGTTTTTTGCTTCCAATTCTAATTTCATTTTTAATTTTGATTTTCGATCTTTTAGTTTTTTAAACAAAAATAACTTGTAATTGTTTATACGAAATTAACTATCTTTTTAGTGTTGATAATAATTAAGTCATTTAGCTCTACTTTTATTTTTCTATTGTAGTTTTTAATTTTTAATTTTTAGTTTTTATTTTCTATTTTTGGTTTCTATTTTTAATTAAAAAAACTTATTTCATTGATTTTCTTAATATAAAAGCTGAAAACAAAAACATGTTTGGTTGACATATATAATAAAAAACTAAAAACAAAAACATGTTTGGTTTTATCATCCTGTTTCTATTTTTTAATTACACTCTTATGTTAATTATTTTTAATATATTATATTATATTTTAAACTTAATTAATTCTCATTATGGTTAGAAATAAAATATATGCATATTTATTTATTAAAAATTTTCATATTAATTGTATAATAAAATTCTATAATTTAGAAAATTATATTATTGTAATCAATAAAAGATGTCCATCATATTATAATTCTTCAAAACATAATAGTACTATCATTTACAAGAAAAAACATAAATCAATTAGAACTAATATAATAATTCCAGATTTGTCTAGTAATTTTATCTCGCTTCCAAGACATACTTCAAAGTTTTGTTGGAGTGATATTATACTCCACTTGAGAACTTGTATCTTAATTTTCATTTTCCCTAATTTATTATTCATTTTTAGCATAATTGTCAAATAATTCATCTTTTTGTTCATATATTCTAGTATAAGTATGTACAACACAATAAGCAATAATGATATATTTTTGTATCTTCATACCATAAATTGACATATTTGAAAGTATAAGGAATTTTGCTTTTAGAACGTCAAAACATCTTTCAATAGCATTTCTTATTAATAATGCCTATAGTTAAACAATTCTTGTGGATCTTGAGGTCTTCCTCTTTCTCTATAATCTTGTAAATTATATCTTTTACCTCGGTATGGTGAAAGAAATCTAGGTATATTAGTGTAGCTTGAATCAATTAAGTAGAATTTACCTAAAATATAAATAAAATAATATTAACAAAAAGTTATTAAAAATTAATCATAATTACTATACTTATTAAAATAATATAATACCTTGTGAAGGTATGGGAAAATGATTTGTTGGGTTTGTCCTTGTTTTTAAAAGAACTCGAGAGTCAATTGCAGTATCTTCCCATCCAATCATTACATATGTAAAATCATGTCAAATGAGCAATAACATGAAATATTTTAGGTTACATCATTTCTTTTACCCCTATATGTTATTTGTTCATCGGTCAAAACATATGCATCAATATGACTACCTTGTATTACTCCTATACAATCCTAAAAAATAAAACTAAACCATTAAAATAATAATTAATCATAAGGAAATAATTAAAATAGTAATTAAATATATGAATGTAAGACTTTTGAATTATGTTGAATCTCAGGAGGTTTATTGGTAAAGGATGGTGGAGTGATGACTCTTGTTAAGACCTTGCAAAAGTACTTTGAAATTGTCTAGATCGAATGTCAAAAATGTTTTGCATTGACTCTAGTTATCTTACTATGTCCTATAGTCATCAAGAAAATTGCTACTTGTCTACTTGTTCCTCCATAATCAAATAACTTGTTGCCTTTAAGCCTCATAAACTCTTCAACTCATCACATAAGCTTAAGAAGATTATCTCGTTTATTCTCAAGTTTTCATAAATCCTTGTAGTATTCCCATTCAAAAGTTTTAATATCCAATCATGATCTCATAGAGTAGAAGTTCTACATGGTTACTTTTGTAAATAAAAATGTCTTTTCTCTTTCCCGGTTAGAGAAATAATGATTACTTTTATATTAGTTCATCATCGGAATTTGATTCAAAATCTGATAAGGAATCTATATATGTATAATACCAACATTTAATTAATTAATAAAATATTCAGTCAAAAGGTGTAATCAAATATAGATTTAAAATATTCATACAAAACATATAATTAAAATATTCATGCAAAACATAGGCTTAAAAACATTTAGTCAAACATTCATAGCAACCATAAACTTAAAATATTCAAACTATGGAATAGTTATTAATATAGAAGTGTTAAATTAATAAGAATTTGATTTGTAATAATATGAAAATATAACTAAAGTCATATAATCCAATCCATTTTCCTTGTATTTTCCATCTTTATAAGTATGCCCTTATAAAGTGGAGAATAATGTAAAACCTTCATAACTTTTCCATATTGCACACTCTCAACACCACGTTTATTTAAGGAATTCAAACATTTAGTCATTATCTTAGACTCTTGGTTAATTAATGAATCTCCAGATCCATTATCTATAGTGGATGATGTTGCAGTCAGTTTTTTCTCAAATAAATCGTTCTTTCTTTTTGATTGTTCACTAATTATAACCAAGAGCTCTTCTACAATGTTAGGGTGTGTCTTCTTTGCCTTCTTATTTTTAAGAGGTTTATTTCTCTTAGATGGAGAACTTATAACTTGATCTCCTTTTTCATTATATGAGCAATCTTCATCAACATCAATTTGATGTTCCTATTTTGTACTATTCGATAGAGATTTAGTTGATGGATATGCATGTAAACTAATTGCAGTAGTATCTCCAAAAATATGACACAAGTATGAAAACTCCTTGCATCTTTTTTTGCTCGTGAATTTATGAGCCATTTTATGTACTTGTAATGATGAAAAGGGACTATGAGAACAAATATTATATAATATGATATATTAATAAATCAAAGAAATATTTTTACCTTAAATAAAATTTCCCAACATTCATTTATACCATTAATTTCACCAATAAAAGAGTTGTAACTGATTCCTATTTCTTTGAGTAAGTTCCTGAAATTATTCAATCTAGCCCTTGATTCATTATACTTACTCTTCAATTGAACATTAGTAAACTCCTTACTAAATTTTGTTTGAAGACCTGCCTAATAATATTTTTCCAACTAGATTTGGAAAAGGTATTAGTCGTTCGATTTCCCTTCGTCACTTTTTAAACCATCAATGAGACTAAATACATCTCTATGGTATCATTCCATACCCCACCCTTTTCATTTATTTTTACAAAATTATTGGAATTGTTTATATTGTTCAAAGCTTACATTACAAAATGTTTTTATATATAAGTGACATCAATCATAACAATTTCCACAAATATTAAATGCTAAATATGGTTTAAAAATAATTACAAGAAAACTATAGACAATAGTAAAAAATTACTAAAAATATGAAAGCTAATATAATTTCCTTCCTGACAAAAACCACAAAGTCTTTGTTCTCTTCTCTAATATTATTATGTTATTAGGAATAAAACAAAGTAGACTAACTCCTTACCTGAGAGTGAGTTGAAGAGAGATTTAGTAAGAAACAATCTTATAGTTTTTATCTTCATAGGTATGTTTTCCTTATGACTAAGACTATTTCTTCTTAATTTTAGGAAGTGAATATAACTCCAGTCCATAGCTACTACTTGCTAATTTCCTCGAGTTCAACTATGTTTTCCTTATGACTAAACTATTTCTTCTTAATTTTAGGAAGTGAATTTAACTCTAGTTAATAGCTACTCCTTGCTGATCTCCTCGAGTTCAATTATTTCATTTAGTTATTGCTAATGCTACTATTTTGAGCTAGTTCATTTTCTGGAGTTTCTTTCCATGTTTCATTTCTCTTTGTGCATTTTTGCATTTTTTTGTTGCTTTTATGTGTATATTAAGTTGCTATTGCTAGTTACGATTACGCTTGCACTAGGTTAACTTTTGTATAAGCTTCTTTATGTAAGCAGTTATGATGTTTCTAATCTAGTTTTCGAGTTTTGATACCAAAAGTTGGTGGTTCCCGCCTTCCATTCCCAATCATTTTTCTTATCTTATTTTGACTATAATTTTTAGTATGACTTATTTTGTTAAGATTTTGATACTCAATATAATGTAACTCTACCTTTGTTTTTAGTTCATTTTTTGTCTTTATGATTTATTTGGTCAAGATTATGATATTAGGCTCCCCATTCAACTTAATTGCTTCTACTACTCTATGATTTATTTTTGACAATTTTCTTTATGTTAGAAAGGGAACCAATTGTAATAATTAACATTTAAAGGGTTAAAATTACAGTTTGACTGTAAGAAAAAAACATTAGTCATCTCATTTACCCATACTTTTATGTATTTGGAATATTGTTCTCCCTCTTCAACAAAACTTATGAAGGCAAAAAAATAGTCTTTGTCTATCTATGATCCAAATATTAAACCAAGTATTATTGTCTGATGAAATTTTGTTAAGATCGAACAAACAAAAAATGTAGGAAAACAATAAACCAAAAATGCAGAAAAACAAACACTTGGAAAAAAAGGAAAACCAGAAACATAAAAACAGAGAAATTTGAAACGTAGAAATGCAGAAACTAGAAAACACGAAGTGTAGAAATTAGAAACACAAAAATGCAGAAGCACAAAAACCAAAGATTCAGAAACGCAGAAGCACAAAAAAATGTAGGAAAAAAATAAATGATAAATGTAGAAAATGATCAACCATGAAAACCAAAAACATAAAAAAACCATATGTCGATGGAAAATAAGAAACCAAGAAAACAACAAACTAGGAGAACCAGAAAAATAACACAAACAAATGAAATCAAATTTCAATATAATCAAAAAAATATCAAATCAATTTTGAAAACTCACTTTCTGAAAAGCTCAAGCTTAATTTCGCTTTCTGCACGGATAGAAAAAGGGAAAGTTCACAAAATTTTCAATTGTGGAGACGAATAACAAATTTAGAAAAAAATATCTTACAAATTGTTGCAAAATTTTACAAAAATAAAGAGGCAGAGAGAGAGAGAAGAGTTGAGTTAGGGATGTAAAAGAGAAGAGATAAGTAAGTTTCTACAAGATGTTTACCTGAGGAAGTTTATAAGAGGAGGAGGTAGAAAGAAATATGTTGCTATTTCTTTTGCTAAAAAAATTTGTTATGAAATATTAGAAAAAACATATTATTTTTGTTTATGTGAAACTGTTGTGGTTTTTCTTTTTGGAAATAGCAAAACTCAACAATAAGTAACGAAATATATTTTAATAAATTGTTTCCTTTTTTTTAATAAAAACCACAACAAAAAATAAAAAAGAAACAAACGGACCCTAAACATTTAAATTACATTTACAGATAAATTATAAATATTGAATAAGATATTAAAATAATTTTTTACTTAATTAATTTATAAATTTATAAATATTAATAAAATTTTATGATAATTTATTAAAATAAATAAATAAATAACTAAAAATTATAAAAACCTTTTTGTAAACTAATATTTATTTTTATATGTATTTGAATTATTAAAACTAATATTATTTTTTAGAACTATGTTTAAAAATTACTTTTATAAATTAGTTAGAACTCATGTATTTAAAGATATTTATTTCAAAATTTTATTAAAATAAATTGAATAATTATATTATCATGATTATATTTTTATTAATAACTAATATTAAAGAATTAAATAATATCGAACCCAAATTTGATAATTTTATGAATTATGAAAATAGGAACAAATAAAAAATAGAAGTTAAAAGTTTAATTAAATAAATAAATATATTTTTACTGAACTTAAAAATAAAAACAAAAGCCACACCGAAAGAGGTCCCAAGTACGAAGTTGAATGGCTTCGACGACGGGATTTGATCCTCTGTTCCCTTGACTCACACAAATGAATGGTTAAGACAAAAGAGCACAAAGTTGATACAGGAAAAAGGGAACAGATATTTCATTTGTTCGACGACGGGGGTTTACAACGTGAAAACCCTGTTTTTCACGTTAGTTTGAACGGGACATTAGTTGAGTTTGGTTTTTAGCAGTGAATTAACTGAAAACCTCTGCAAGTGATTGAACAGCTGAAAAAAACCCTCTAAAAACCATGATTTCTTCAATCTTTGCTAGACGCTTGAAAGCTGTCCAGAGTCTCCACCTTCGCACTGCTCCTTTCTTTTCAACTATACCCGTTTCATATTTCTGCTCTAAACTCCAAAACCCTCCTCCGAATCGACAAAATTTTGACTCCAACACTGTCTCTGATACTCTATCCTGCTACGGGAATGATTGGAAACGAGCAATGGATTTCTTCAATTGGGTCGAAACAGAATGCGGTTTTCGACACACCACTGCGACTTGCAATCGTATGATAGACATTTTGGGTAAGTTCTTCGAATTCGGTCTCTCCTGGGAGTTGATAAACAGAATGCGAAAAGACCCACTTGCAGTTCCCAATCATATGACGTTTCGTGTGTTATTTAAGCGCTATACATCTGCGCATCTTGTTGCGGAGGCCATAAATACTTATCGTAGGCTAGATGAATTCAATCTGAAAGATGAGACGTCTTACTGTAATCTTATTGATGCACTTTGTGAGCACAGGCATGTTATAGAGGCACAAGAGTTTTGTTTTGGAGCGGATAAGGATGATACAATCAACGCAAAGATGAAAACCAAAATTCATAACATGATATTACGAGGGTGGTTCAAGATGGGGTGGTGGGGCAAGTGTAGAGAGTTCTGGGAAGAGATGGATTTGAAAGGTATACAAAAAGATATGCATTCATATACCATTTATATGGATATATTGTGCAAAAGTGGGAAGCCGGAGAAAGCTGTTAAATTTTACAAAGCGATGAGGCGTAAAGGGATAAAGTTGGATGTTGTGGCGTATAATACTGTAATTCGTTGCATTGGTTTGTCAAAGGGTGTGGATTTTGTTAAAACTTTTTACAAGGAGATGCAGGACATGGGTTGTGAGCCAAATGTTGTGACTTGTAATACTGTTATAAAGCTCTTGTGTGAAAATGGGAGGATGAAGGAAGCCTATGAGCTACTAGATGAAATGCCCAAGAAGGGTATTGTGCCCAACATGATAACTTATCATTGTTTTTTTGGCTGCCTTATGAAGCCAAAAGAGATTCTTTCGATGTTTGATAGGATGATAGACAGTGGTGTTAGGCCTAGCATGGACACTTTTGTGATGCTTTTAAAGAAGTTTGGTAGATGGGGGTTTCTTAGGCCAGTTTTTGTTGTGTGGGAGAGGATGGAAGAACTTGGCATTAGCCCAGATGAAGCTGCTTACAATGCTTTTATAGACGCATTAATTGAGAAGGGTATGGTGGACATGGCCAGAAAGAAAAATGAAGAGATGCTGGCAAAGGAACTTTCAGCTAAGCCAAGAGAAGAGTTGGGCACAAAGCTTGTGGAGTGAGGATACGTTCTTCTCTGGACATTTTCTTTTCACTGTGATTATTAAACTGAAGTACCCTACTTACCAGCAAATTACTGAAAGATTTCTGGTTGACAGTCGGGAGCTGGCATCATCCGCTTCCTATGTTCATCCTTTTCTGTGCTATGGATTTACGGCAATCTGGAAGAGCAAATCAGTCAGAGGATCCTAAAATGATTTATGAACTGTGGCTCTTTGTCCCAGCCTTCTGGTTGCAAAATCTGCACACATCAAGCTGAGCACATCTAGTCCGAAAAGCAAGAATTATAGAACAGGAAGGCTATGTTTGTAATGGAAGGATATGACTGTAAACCCTCTTGGCTTGCTGATTTTCGTCACCATTTCACTGCTGGGAAGCAATTTTTTTGCATATCGATAAGATAATATGTTATTTTCGCTCAACTGAGTTTGTGCCAAGTCCATCAACCAATGCAACTCCCCATGTCGAATGTGAGACAAGAAATAGCAAATGAACTGAAAACTTAGAAACCTAGAACTATACAAGGGAAATTGTTTACTGTTTCTGTTTCTGCTGGTGGTATAGAGGGAAGGAAGAGATTGCAAGAGGATGCATAAAACTGGTCAAAATAGCATAACTATCCCTCATAACACATGTATGGTTACCAAAAAATTTTTTTGGTACCTGTTCCACTTATCTGTAGTATCATCTCCTCGATTTCAGCCACATTCTCTTAATTTGGACATTTAGAGTTTACCTGGTTTGGTAACAAAGTAAAAATGTTGGCAATCATATGTTTTTGTTTGTTTCCGTTTGGTTTTATTTTTGTTTTTCTGTTGTAATTTTTAATTTTATTTTTCTATTTTTAAATAATAAAACAAAATTTTATTTGGATGAGATTTCTAATATAAAAATTGAAACAAAAATTTATTTGGTTGAAATTTGTAAATAAAAACAAAAACATATTTAATTTTATGATTTTGTTTCTATTTTTTAATTATATGCTTATGTTAATTATTTTTAATATATTATATTATGTTTTAAAATTAATTAATTCTCATTATGGTTAGAAATAAATTATATACATATATAATTAAAGAAATTTGCAAATTAATTGTATATAATAAAATTATATAAATTAGAAAATTACATTAAGTCATTATAATCGATAAAAGATGTCTATAATATTATAATTTTCCAAAACAGAATAATACTATCATTTACGAAAAGAAACATAAATCAATAAGAATTAATAAAATTATTCTATATTTGTCTAGCAATTTGATATCACTTTTAAGACATATTATACTACACTTGAGAATTTGTATCTTCATTTTCACTTTGTCTAATTTATTCTTCATTTTTAGCACAATTGTCTAATATAATTGTGTATAACACAACAAATAATAATGATGTATTTTTGTTTCTTCATATCCTAACTCGATATGTTTGAAAGTATAGAGAATCTTACTTTTATAATGTCAAAGCATTTTTAATAACATTTCTTAATAAAGAACGCCTGTAATTAAACAATTCATGTAGACTTTGAGGTCTTCATCTTCTTTTATAATCTCGCAAATGATATTTCTCACTTCGATATGGTGAAAGAAATCCTGACACATTGGTGTAGCCTAAATCAACAAAATAGAACTTACCTAATATATAAAGAACATAATATTAACAAAACTTATTAAAAATTAATCATAATTACTATGTTTATTAAAATAATATAATACCTTGTGGAGGCATCAGAAATTGATTCATTGGATTCCTTCCTATTTAGCCAATGCATATATATAAAACGCATGTCAAATGAGTAATAACACATAATATTTTAAGTTGGATTAATTCTTTTACCTTTATATGGTATTTGTTCAACGGTCGGAACTTATGCATTAATATATCTACATCTATTACTCCTATACAATCCTAGAAAATAAAACTATATTATTAAAATAATTATTAATCATACGGAAATAATTAAAATAGTAAGTAAATTTATGAGTGTACCTAAAAATATGGAAAGAATTTTAAATTATGTTAAATCACATGAGGTATATTGGTAAAAGATGGTGGAGTAATGACTCTTTTTGCAAGACGATTAACTACATATAAAACTTTGCAAAAGTACTTTAAATTGTCCAGGTTAAATGCTGAAAGCGTTCTACATTGACTTTAGTTGCCTCAATATGCCCTATAGTTATTAAGAAAATTGCTACTTAATTTTCCACAATCAAATGACTTGTTGCCTTTTAAATTCCAATCCCTAAATCAAAGAAAACAATTGACCTTAAGTCACACTTTACCATGATTTACATCGGTTACTTAATTTTAAGTCAAACGACAACGTTTATTTGAATCCAAGTATTCTTTTTCCTAAAATAACGTGTTTCAAGCTTGGTTGTTTAGTTCTTAGTTTATATATCCTTTCTTTCCTTTTTTTAAGGCAATGCAGCTCTCTCTCTATTTAAGTTTGATTTTCTTTGCCTTCTCTTTATATTTTAACCTATGTTATTGAACACTGCCGTTAAAATTTAATAAAATTATTAGAACCACTATGTTGCACATCTTTTAGATTTTAGGTGAATACTCTTCAAAACCTAGAATTTTACCTACTTGTAGAAATTTATTGAACCCCATTCTCTTTATCCCAAATCTCTCTGTAAACCTAGTTTCTTTTTATTCTTCTCTCTCAATTAAGGGTTTTTATTTCTTAAAGCTCCCTTTGTGAAGCTTAAAATGGTGGGGCAATATATCTTTTCTTTATATTTATTATATTTTCCTGTAGTTCTTCTCTCTCAACCATTAAAAGAAAGGCTTGAAAAAGGAGGCAATAAGGAAAGGAAAAGCTTTCAGAAAATCACGTTGCGTTTGGTTACTGTCTTCAATATACGAAGACGGAACGCAACAAAAATTTGGAGACGGAATAGAACAAAAATTGGAGACAATGAGGTGTTTGGTTGTGATGGACAAAACAGAAAAAACTGTCTCCGTCTCGAGAATAGAAATGTGTTTGGTTGCAGTGGGTAGAACATAAAAACAGTGTCAATGACAAAAATGCCCCTATAGTATAATATGATTGGAATATGTAATTCATTGATTAATTTATAATTGTATCAATATTTATTTTAAGTGTATTTGTAATTTTTTAATTACGATAACATAATTACAATATAATTAATTAATTACATTATATTTAATTAAAATATAACTATTCATTAATTAAAATATTGTAATTAATTAATAATTATATTTTAATTATTAATTAATTAAAATATTGTACTTAATTAATTGATTACAATATAATTACTTAAATTATTATTATTATTTAATTACATTACATTATATTTAATTAAAATATTATTATTCATTAATTAATTATAATATAATTAATTAAATTATTATTATTAGTTAATTAAAATAATTATATTTAATTAAATTATTATTATTAATTAAAATATAAAATAAAAATATAGCTATTAATTAATTAAAAAATTAATTAATTAAAAAATTATTATTTATTAATTAAAATATGTTAATTAATTCATTAATTAAAATATAATTATTCATTAATTTAAATATTGTAATTAATTCAAATAATATTATTATTTTATTAAATTACATTATATTTAATTAAAATATAACTATTCATTAATTTTTTTATTAATTAATTGCAATATAATTATTTCAAATATAATTCATTCATTAATTGAAATATAGTAATTAATTAATAGTTATATTCATTCATGGAATTAGTTACATAATAGGTTTGAAATAATCCTACAAGTTAGAAATTGTAACACATAATAATTTAATTAGACATCTAAGTATTTATGGAATTAATTACATAATAGGTTCAAGATACATCCAAGCCTTATATTTTATTAAGAATGTCTTTAACAATAATACCCAAAATGACTTCAATGGCAATGAGTAAAAATCCTTAACTCCATGCCATTTTTTTCTTTAAAGTTGCAACTTCATATAGTTGTTCATTTGTTGGAAGTGAATATTGATTCGGTATAGATGAGACTTCATTGGCGGTTGGAACAATTTCTTCATTTCGACCTGAAGTACGCTTATTGACATCCATGACATAGGCACTTTTTGCTTCAACCAACGTCCGATACCCCTTGAATCGAGCATTAGTAAAACCCTCAGTTGCCAATTCAACATCATTCCAATTGGTAAAAATACCTACTTGACGTCCAACAAATACCACATAGAAGTTGTATTTTCCCATAATGAAGTACCTGAAAATGAATCATATACTCGTCATTCATACATGTACATAAAATAGAAACATTAAATATGTAATAAACCATCCATTCATCACTGATTAACAAGTGTACAAACAAAGTCAACAATTCATCACATCATCTTTCAACATAACATAGGCTGTTTGAAGACAATGCACAACGTATTTACATGTTATGCTACTATGAAGCCATTAAAGATTAAGAAATAAAGTCAGATTTTATCATCTAAAAGGCTCCTGACATAAGCCTGTTTTTGGTCTACAATTAAACCCCAGAAAAGATTCCCAACATGCGTATTCTTTGTGAAGATCCTTGTAGTCCTAACAACTTCTGCGGTGGAGAAACCCAAATTCCCAAGCTCTTCACCTAGCTTGGGAATTTGCGCTCCTACAATGGCATCAGCAATGATCTTTGCATTCTTTCTACTATTGTCATTGGCCCGAGCAAATGAGGCAACAAGGCTTTCGAACAGTTCACTATCCCTTATCTTCCTCTTCTCTCTGTTTTGTTGGCTCCCTTATGTATTGCTAGAAGAGGCGACAGAACCAGTGGGAGGGGCTAAAACAGTTGGAATAGGAGTGCCCGATGGGACTACTGGATCTTTCGGGGCTGCAGGAGCTGCTGGAGATGCTGGAACTTCACTTTCAGTTTCATCTGTTTCCAGCTCAGTAACAGCAGCTGCAACATCTTGAGCTCCTGCACTAGTGGCTCTGTCTCTTCCAAAGACAAACTCAAGTCTAGGATAAAGCGGGAAAGGCTTTCCAGGATTGTAGTACTTGTTAGGGTGGCTCTGGATAAAAGAATAGAAAACTTCAGCATGACAAACAAATTATTATTAGGATGGTTCTATAAACAACCAACTAATCCAACAAAACAATTACCCTCATCCATTCGACCAGCACTTGCTTGCTGTCAACCTCAACACATTGCTTGGTTTCATTCCAACCAAACCCATTGCAATTCAACATGTCAAAGGCTGTCTGATATTTGTCCTTCAACCTCTTGTGCTTATTTTTGACATGCCTCTTATCAATGTCACAATTAGGAAACTTCTCTACCATCATTGTAGCAAGAATTTGGAATGTGCCAGGCTTAAATTATCCATTATAAACTCTGTGACCAACAACAACTGCGCCCTCCATAAGCCTGACAGGTGCTTCTGTTTCATCTTCAATCCAAACTCTTGATATTGCACCTAAACCATGCAATGTCATACCTGAACCATTCCAAACCATTTCCATAATTGATTAACCAACATACATTTAAACTTAATTTGAAATCAAGAAGACAAAATTGAATTATAAGAAACATTTAATTAAGTACAAATAAATAGAAATTTAATTGTGCCTTATCAAATTCAGTTATAATGAAAGTCAACAATATAATGAGAAATTAAAACAAACCCTCAATTCAGTTACAAATGGAAGCCAACTAAATTTGAACCCTTAATTCAATAAAAAAACACATTAAGTAAATGAAAGTTCACAATTTAATGGTTTCTTCTCCACTCATCAAACATATTCTTAGCTAAATCCTCTCTCCATTGACTCCATTCATTATTTATCTCAACATGATCAACAAATTCAGGGAAAGGTGTATCTTCCCCAATTGGCATATCCTCAACTTCAAGAGGTGTAAGCTCTGTTGGATCATAAGTCATATACAACCTAATAAAATTGTGCAGAAGGTAGCATGCAAGAATTATGTGCACATGAGTGGGTACTGGATAAAAAGATGGATTTCTTAAGATTTTCCATCTTTTTTTTAGTAATCCAAATGCACATTCAATCACATTTATGGCGAATGAGTGTCTCTTATTAAAGAGCTCTTCTGGGTTCCTAGGTGCTCTTTCATCTCTTGCCCACTCTTGAATATGGTATCTTGTGCCTCTAAAAGGTGCAAGAAAGCCAGGACCATTAGTATACGCAGCATCTACTAAGTAGTAATTTCCTATCAACAAATGACACTATTACTATTGTATTTGTAATCAAACCTTAAAAAACAAATAGCAAAGTTCTTATCTTACATACCCCTTGGAACTTGAAGTCCATTAGGCCTAGTAACAGCATAATGCAAAACCCTTGAATCCGCTGCTGAACCCTCCCATCCAGCAAGAACATAAACAAAGTTTAAGTTCTGATCACACACCCCTAACACATTAGTGCATATTTTCCCTCTCCTACCTCTGTATCTGGGTTTGTCTGCATGGGGAACTATTATTTCCAAATAGGTCCCATCCAGAGCACCAAGGCAACCCTTTCAACAAAATTCCAAGAATAAAATAAAAAGTTATAGTTTAGTAATTTCACACCATGCAAGAAATTAGACAATTTATTGTAGCTAATTAAATTTACTAACCTTAAACCATTTCCATCTATTGTCTGTGCAATCCTCAGGAATTGGAATGGGCTTGACAAATAAGATATGTTGAAGCTTCAGTACAGCCTTCAACACACTATGGAAGACCCTACTTATTGTTTCTCCTGACCTCATAAACCTAACTTGTACTACTCTATTAG
>JAOTAY010000001.1:16002129-16031943 GCA_025629805.1 Erythroxylum baracoense
TCTCAGAAAAGCTCTACTGACAAAAGCTCTATTGACAAAAGCTCTACTGATATAAGCTCAACCAAACAGGCACTAAAAGTTGCACGTAAGACATCTTAGTTCTTTTATTGTTAAGATATATAGTGAACTACTACGTAGCAGTGGCTCATCAACAACCATAGAGCCATGTCCATGCAATCCACCATGTCCTCTAATCCATTTTCAATCCACGACGAGAAACAATGGGTAATTACTATCGAAAAGACCCTGAAGGAAGTGGAAGCAAT
Source organism: Erythroxylum baracoense (assembly GCA_025629805.1). Taxonomy (NCBI): domain Eukaryota; kingdom Viridiplantae; phylum Streptophyta; class Magnoliopsida; order Malpighiales; family Erythroxylaceae; genus Erythroxylum; species Erythroxylum baracoense. The sequence continues at coordinate 16,002,396 of JAOTAY010000001.1, forward strand.
TGAGAATACTGATTGTTTATCAGTTGTCTCTATTTACAGTGTCCCAAATGCCTTGAGGACTAGCTCTCCTGATTCATACACCCCACAAGTTGTTGCAATAGGACCTTACCATCAATGGCGTCAGGAGTTGTATGATGAGATGCAGAGAGTCAAGATCATTGTGGCCTCTAAAAGAACTCAGAAAGAGCAGTCTCTCCAAGATGTGGTTGATGGGCTGAAAGATATTGTTCCACAGATTCGAGCTTGCTACCATAAGTTTCTGAGTTTGGAGAAAGAAACTTTTGCTTGGTTGATGGCCATTGATGCGTCGTTCTTACTGGAATTCATGCATATCCATAAAGAAGGTAAGCCGACGAGTGCTATAACAGTTAGGTCGGGAATATCACATTTGGTTGACGACGCAGTCGTTAGATCATCTCATAACTCAATTCTTAAAGACATTGTTATGCTTGAGAATCAAATCCCACTCTTTGTGTTGAGCAAGATGCTGGAAGTTCAATTATCGTTGGGGCCTCAGGAGGCCGCCGGGAGGCTGCATCAGATGCTGGTAGGAATCTCCAAGCAGCTTTGTCCATTCAAGACCACGTCAGATAGCTACCCGTGTGCGCACATGCTGGACTACCTGTATCACATGATCGTTCCCAAGGATGAGGATTGTATTCCTGCAAGTCACAATCAAGGTGATGATGATACCAAGGCTCACGAATCTGCAAAAGGAGATGAAGATCAAGGTAAAGAATCATCATCTTCTGGTATTTCAAGTTGGTTAAAACGTGTTTTGGGTAAGATTTGCGAGGCTAAAGATCAAGGTAATGAGACTGCTCAAAAGGATGGATCATCTTCTGGGAGTACTTCAAGTAAATGGAAAGAGGCTTTCAACAAGATTGCAGACATCTGTACCAAGCTAAACAAGCGGGCCCAAAATCAATCTTCAACTTCATGTCTTGGAAGATTGTCGGCTGCCAAATTTTGTCCTGCTATAAGTGGAGTGGGGTCACGCTCGTGTACTTTCCTCGCAACTCTTTGGGGTGTATTAGGCACATGTGAAAAGTGCATTTTCCCCTATCGAAGCCAAAAAAAGGAGGCGGCGTCAGATTATGAGAGCTCGAAAAAGGAGACGAGCAAGGAGCCACCATCACGGGATGAAGTCACTATTCCTACTGTCACTGAACTCTCAAAGATAGGGATCATTTTCTCACCATCTACAAGTACTGGCTTGAAAAACAGTAACACTTTTGATGCTAGCACGAGGAAGTTTACCCTTCCCACCATTACTTTAGACGTGAACTCGGAGGTGGTGTTAAGAAACCTAGTAGCATACGAAGCAGCTGCAAAAACATCATCAGGAGCGCTGATTCTTACAAGGTACGCAGAACTAATGAACGGGATTGTCAATACTGTGGAGGATGTGCGGTTGCTTCGAAGAAAAGGGATAATCTTGAATCGCATGAACAGTGATGAGGAAGTAGCAAAATTATGGAATGGCATGAGCAAGTCCATTAAACTCACTGGAGTGCCTGAATTAGACGAAGTGATTAAAAATGTTAACAAGTATTACAATGGAAAATGCACGGTGAAAGCTAAGAGGTTCTTAAAGGCTCATGGTCATGGCTTGTGGCAAACTTTGAAAGTTCTAATAATCATATTTGCGGTGTTGTTCTTCTCAGTACAATCCATCTGCTCAGTCTACAAGTGCCCGGGCAAACTTCCTTTCAACCACTGAAAACAGTCCCGTTTTCTTGTTTCTGTACAAGATAATAATCTTATAATGCTTTTTTCTTTTTTTATAGTCTTCGTGATTTGTAGTCTATATCCACCCGTCTGTGGATTATGCAATTGTAATGGTGACGAGATTGTATTGGCTTCGAACGGTCTTAATTTAAATATGAATAGAAGTTTTTATTATGTGCTTAAAACCGTCAATATTTTTGTATTGGAACTTTAGCTTTGGATTCTACTACCGAATCCCGTGCTTGCCAAAACAGAAAAAATCAACATCTAAGAATTAAAAGTTCATCCATGCAGACAAGAATTTTATTGGCTACAGTTACGATTTAAGAAATATATAGATCAAGTAAAATAGATGTTATATTAAGGATAAATGAAACAATATTTTGAGGAAATTAATCTTTTTTCTCCATCCATTGCCAATGATAACTCATAAGGTCAAATAGGAAGAATTTTCATTCCTTCTTATCTATTTTGGATTAAAATTTTTAGGAGAATAACGTATATGTATGTGGAATGTAGAAAGAGAACAATTTTGACAAAGAAGAATTTTCTGTAGTTTTATGTGTCTAAACTATTACATATGAAGTGTTTACACATGAGATCGACTACACAATTAAGGAAAATTATATTCATAAAAATATGTCATAAATGATTATGTGCTTCTTTGCATATGTTACATATATGTTTTATATATTATATAATTTTAGCACCCTCCTTTCGTGCAAACTTAAGGTGATAAGGAGTTGGTTATCTTGATTTTAAAAAAAAATTTAAAATCACCAAAGCAGATGTAATGTGGTAAAAATGTCTTAAATTTGTAACTGCGATGAAGTAAGAATAGGTCAGATAATGCCTTGAAGAACATGATAGCACACAAGGTGACGATCATTCTCATCATGTTTTGTAGACTCATGAATGATATCATTACAAGGAATTTATATAGTAATATGATTATTTCAAAGGAGAGGAGTTGCAGAATAAAAGGAAATACTTATATCTTGAAGCAACCAATGTAGCTAAAGGAGTTTAAAGGTTGTGTCTACAAGAGCTTAGTATTATGCTTTCATGCTAGTGTGGAGAGATAACTATTTATTTCTTGTTGCACCATGAAATAAGGGATGTATCAAAGAAGAAACGACAAGCAGTAGTGGAGTGGTGATTAGTTGGATCTTGAACCCAATTAACTTTAGAGGATGCTCATAACTCTAATGGAGATGAATAACATAAGTGGAGATGAATAGCATAAGTGGAGATCATGAGCAGTATAAGGTACTCACATGAATTGATTGATGGTGTCAATGACACAAACAATATTAGAATGAGAGATAGTGAGGTATATAAGATTGTCAACTAATTGACAATAAAAAATATCGATAGGTAGGAGAGTTCTATTAGTAGCAAAAGGATGAGCATTCGCTTCGAGTAGGGTTTTAGTGGTCTTAGCATCATCGATACTAGCATAAGAGATATATCAGTGTCATATTTTTGTTGTGATAGATAATATCCAAATGCATTAGATAAAAATTAAAAACCTAAAAAAATAACCCAAATTATCTTTGATTAGGGTTTTAATAGTCTTAGTATCATCGATACTAGCACGAGAGATATATCAGTGTCATATTTTTGTTGTGATAGATAATATCTAAATGTATTAGATAAAACTTAAAAACCTAAGAAAATAACCCAAATTATTTAAATCCTTTATCTCAAACTAATAATGTAAAAAGAATTTGGTAGTGAAAATTTCTTGAGTCTCATCGTAAGTTATTATTATATCATCAACATAGAGGTGAAGAAAAGTGTACCCTTGAGACGTTTTCGTAATAAACAAGACATGTTCATAGGAGCTGGACTGAATGCTAGGAGCTAACTTTGCCAAACCATACTCAAAGAGCTTGTTTTATTTTATATAAGGCTTTGTAGAAGTGACAAACTTTATTATATGAATGAAATCATAACTAGGTGGAATTTGTACGTACACTTCTTTTGTAAGATTACTATTAAGAAAGACATTCTTGATGTACATATAAAATAAAGGCCAATGGTTGCTAGCAACAACTATAAGAAGATACATACTAAGGTTACATAATTTATAGGGACAAATATCTCCTCATGGTCAATACCATACTTTTGGGTGAATCATTCAAAAATTAGTTAGGCTTTGTATCATTCAACTGATCTTTCATCTTGAGTCTTGATTTTATATACCTATTTGCAACTAATAATAGATTTTCTAAAGGTAAAGCAATCATATCTCAAGTATCGGTAATAGTAAGTGCCTATAGTTATTTTATCAATACTTTCTTCCATATAGGGTAAAATTTTGCCTTATAACAGGTTTGCAATTCATATAAAGAGAGATAATAGATGAATAAAGATGAAAATATCAAAGTTGGAAAAAGAGTGACTTACTCGATTGGTACATTAACAAATGAGTTAATGAGAAGGCAGTTATGATGATTTAATAAATGGAGAAATATTGTTTATAGGAGGTGGGGAATCTATAATTGATGGAGGAGCATACTAGGCTTATGTTATGCCAAGCTGTTAGAATTATTAGAAAATTATTTGATAAGAGAAATATTATGAAACAAGGTATTAGTCCTTATTGGAACTCAAACGGAGGGTGAATTGGGTGTTTATAAGATTTTAATAATTTTTTTAACCAAAGGAATATGTTAACAACAACCTATATAAATAAGAACGAGGAAAATACTTAATGTAAATCAATCAAACAATTGAACAATAGTTTAAAGATGGTAGGAAAGAGAGAATGTAAACTAATTTATAATAGTTTGAAAAATAACCCTTTCATACGTTCTCTCCCAAAAATCTTCTTGGAATTCCACTATAATCTTCTTTCAAGGCGAAGAATAACCTTTATATAATCTTTATCGGTAAAGACGAATCCTTCTTACAATTTTTTTCCAAAGTGGAGATGAATCTCAATCTCACTTTGATCATCTCCTAGTATAATAATATATCCCTTAAACTAAATATTACAACTTAAAAGAATTCACTTTATCACTTGATAACTCCAAAGTGGCTCTCTCACACAAATATGAACAATGGTGTTTAAATGATTAAAAACACTTTGAAATATGTTTAAATACAGCACCAAAACCTTAATAATGTTAAAACCAATAAGAAACACGTATTTATAGTGTTTTGGGACCTTAAATAATCGTTAGAGTCAATAACTAACTATTATAATGGCTATATAAAGGTGTATTGGTTGACTAATATGCATTAACAACACCAGATTTACTAGTCTTTAGAACACTGGTTGACCAATGAAGGATACTGGTTGACCAAATAGCAAATTCTTAGTACTTTAGATTTAACATGTTTAACTTATCTTGGTTAAGCACTAACCTATATAGGTTGACCAATCACCTCAAAAAATATTATTATAACACCTTCAAATGCTCAAAATTAATTTAGTTAATGAAAATTTGAGTTGAAAACTTCTAAAAATGTTTTTCAAAGCTTATTATAAAGACAAGAGGCTTTTATATAAAATCCAAAAGCTTTACTGCCTTTTAATGAATGAAAAGACTTATGTAATAAGTTAAATGAAATGTTTATGCATGGTGAGTTTTTTAGATCATCAAATTAACAAAAATGAGATTACAAATAATAATATAAAATGTAAAATGACCTTGATAAACCTTGATCTTCTTTTTTTCATAATTTGGTCTTCATTTTGTCGGTTGCAAACTTAACCTTCTTTTATTCAACTTCATACACTATCTTCTTGAGTTTATGACTTTAATTTGCTATAATATTTATTTTGATAAAAAATACACATTAATAGTAATTATATTTTGTTATAATCAAAACACCAATTGGATTAATACTATAAATAGAATTAGTTATCTGAATGTTAACAAATTATGCCCTTTATGCTTAGCACAAGAAAAATCAAAGGACCACTTATTTTTTATTTGTAGTTTTGCAAGTAGAATTTGGGAACAGGTGAAAAAGAAGTGCCTCTGATTTGCTTTAGGAAGCACTCTCACTAGCACCATTCACTTGTTTTCAACCCAGAATTATCTTCCTATGTCTATTAAACGGACATACACAATAGCTATGGGAATTTGTGTGTAGATTATTTGGAAAGAAAGGAACTTCAGGAGATTTGTAACCAAGTTCACCCCAATTGAATCACTCACTATAGAAGTCATCAATCGGACCATAGAACTTATCTTACTGAAGAATATAGCATAAAATGTAGCTCTAACATATTATCATCTTTAACCAAAATATTTACATTCTAAAAATATGATTTCTTTTAAGCATATCCATTAAGTTTTGTAACATGTCGAAGGATACCCCTTTGAACTTTATTTGGTTGTAATAAAATCCTTCATCAATGATATTTCGTTTCTTTTTTCAAGAAAAAACACCAATTGAAACCTTTCTTGGTCTAACAATATCCTTTTTTTTGAAGATGACAAAAATATTTGTGATATTAAAGAATAAAAATAAAATTAAGCACACAGACAACTATCAAGATAATGAATAGCTCCTCCTTAATTCAACATAGAACATGATTCAATTTCAAGAACTAAAAAGATAATTAATATCAAGGAAATATCCATATATGAAGATATCATAAACTTACTCAAGCATATCAAGAAATACAAAAAGGACAAAACAACCACTTTTCTTAAATTTCATCACTTCCCTTGAATGTTATCACTTTCCCTAAAGCTAATATCATTAAACTTTCTCCCCCTTTTTGGAATCATAAAAAATAAATAATTATCTAAAAATTCAAAAAGTAAAGTGTCATGTTTCAACTAACTTGGTAAAGAAAGTCGAAACTTCTTTATTTAAGAATGATGAAATTTCTAACTAAAGAGTGTTATTGAATATTTAAGAAGTCAAACCAAAAGGTTAATTTGATTAAAATATCCCCAATTGTGCCTAATTTGAAAAATATCAAATTTTGTATTATGCCTAAGTTAAAAATTCAACTGAAGTATCAAGGGCAAGTTTTGACAAAATTAGGAGTTAGAATTGTAATAAATAAAAGCATAATTGTAATATCCAACAATCAATTTCATACAAGAATTTATAATTTATAAAGCCTTAAATTTTCAAAAATAGAAATATGAAAAAGTTTACAAAATATCAAAATTGAACAAAATTAAAGATGAATCAATATAACTGAAGGGAAAACAACTTTGACTTCTTTTACAATTTAACTAAAGGCATTAATTTGAAAAAAAGCTTTTAATTAAGAAAATATTGAAAATCCCAAATTTGAAACCCAAAACTAATTTGATGATATTTAATGAGGTTTTTATGAAGGGGTTATGTTTTTTAAATAAAAAGAGTGAGTTTTTAGAGTATATAAGCATAAAAATGAGAATATAAGAAAAAAGGTAAAGGAGCATTTAAAACTAGAGGACTAGTCAATCACATGCCTTGATTGGTTAACTAGTTTTGGTGTTTCAGAGATAAGCAAAAGGAAGCAATGGAGGCATGGAAAAAGTGGGTTAGATTTAAAACATGATCCACTAGTCGACCTATATTAGTTATTTATTAACCAAGGATGACGCCCAAACTCTTTATAAACTCTCAGGAAAAAGGGAGCCTCAAAATCAAGGACATTAGTTGACCACTAAAGGATATTGATCAACTAGTGTAGTTGTCTAAACAACTACACAAATGACTAAATAAAGAACAAACTCACTAGAAAGGAAAAAAAATATGATTTTTGGTTACGCTGATCGACCATACTAAGATATCTATCAACCAAAGTCTTCTAAAAAGCCAAAAAAATAAATCAAATTTAAAAATCAAAACCCATTGAGCCATATTAATATCAATCAAGAATTATCAATAACTTTAAAAGAAACTTCAAACACACAAAATCAATCAAGAAATTGAAAAGAGATCTTTATCAAATAAAATTTTCATAAAACTTATCTAATTCTTTTCTAATTGTGAAAATATTTTCCTTATTTAATGAATTAGAAAAATATTGTCCCATTAATATAAATTTTATTTTAATAATATTATTTGCATATAGTCTAATTCAAGGTACTAAAGGTTCATACTTCAAAAATAATTAATAATCCAAACTCAAATAATCATCACCAAGGATTATACTCAAATTCACACATACATGCAAGTTATCATAAATGTCTAAATTAAATAACTCATGTTGGACATTACTCATGAGAGCCTTGAATGAAGATTCTTTTAGAGTTTACAATCCATAAGAGATTTCTCATCCTTCTCATTTCCCTCACTTGTTTTAACAATTGTCCTTTTTGAAAAGTTTTTAGTGCCTAAATTCTCCACATTCTACACAAACATTTTCAAGAATTTCTTGGATCCTATAAGGTTATATTCGTCATGATGAAATAAATAAAATCCTTAATAATCTTTAATTCAATAAGTATTATCCAATGTTATAAATATTGTATTGATATTGGTGCCAAATTTGGTTTTGGTACGATATTGTATTGGTACTGGTCAATATCGAGTAACGTTTTGGATCATTTTAAAATTTGTAAAATAGTTCTTAACTTTTTTAAATTAATAAATAGTCTCTCAATATATTATACTGTATAATTTATACTTTTATATCAACACTATCTCCAAAAATCATAATAATAAAATTTTGAAATAACAAAAATCTATTAATTTTTATTAATATTACTTTTACATGTTTGACATATAAATAATAACCATAATTAATATGAAAAAAGATCATACAAATATAAAAATTAAGGATAATATAAAGTATTTAAAATGTTACAATATCATATTATAAATAATATTACATCAAATCATCAAATAAAAAGAATAATAATTATTCATAACTCTCTAAGATTGATAACAAATAGTTTTGTAGATCCAATTTGTCGAGGAAACAAATAACTAGAAGTGAACTCTGAAACAAAAACAACACAGTTATATTTATATTGTATATATAAAATTCAATATATACATCAAATATAATTGAAATTAAAAGAAGAGGAGAAATTAAAACGTAGAACTTCATTCAATTAAATATCTGCTCAAATCACACTGACCTTAATTCTCATTTGGTACAAAATCCTTATCATCACTAGCATTCAAATTTAGCACCAAATTATATGTCAATACTTTCCCATCCAAGATAATCTTCCAAGTCACTCTCATCTATCAAACTTGGTTCCTTAGAAACTCAATAAACTAAAAGATTGATATGTCAAGGCAAATTAGATCTATAGAACTATTTGATCTATTAAGAGTACTAGTAAACAAAAAAAATTAAATGGTTAAGAAATTACAAGAAATTATATTCAACTTAACAGTGATAATAATATACCTTTCCTGAAGCTAAAAGTTGTATTGAACAAAGACCAAGTCGTTCAATCTTTTGTGTTCCAATATATTTCTTTTTTTTCTAAATGGATTAATTTAAATATGCTTCAGTTGCTTTCACACCCTATTACACTCACGCATTGACTCATAAGTCAAATTACAAATATTTGCAATTATGGAACACTAGTTCGGTCGATCCCATTAAGTAATTGTAAGACAACAAAAGTAATACTATTAACAAAATAAAATGATTATTGATTTACAAGTAACAACCTCTCTCTCTCTCTCTATATATATACATACACACACACACACACACTTGGATTAAGCTTGTCGCGTTACGAATAGCAATGGACATCTCAAAATCACTAGAAGCATCCTTATAATCATCCATTCATAAGCTTAGGAGATCTCACATTATCTTATGAGCAACAATTGTTGTAATAGTTAACGACCTTTCACTACTAACTTAAGTTTTCCTTGTAAATTTTGGTCTAAAATAGAGACTAAGATTAAAAAATGGCCCAAGTTTAGAAAATGGAGAGTAAAGTTATCTTTCTCATCACTCATAGATGACTGCTAGGTAAGGTGTATATAAAGAAAGCTTATTTTTTTGATTGGCCTTGATTGCTTCCTTCACCCTCTTCATGGAATCAATAAAATAACCTATTGTTGCTTTCTCAACAATATCAACTAGATGAAGCACTCTCACTAAAAGCTCACAAACTTAGATTACGAATTGACATTGAGACCAAAATCCATGATCTTCAAAAATAATTCTAGAAACTTCAACTCTAGCATTATACCTGACATACTATGTTGTGACTCACTTATCACTTGTAAACATTTGGCTCAACTCCTTCTTTATCATAATAAAAACTGAAATGATAAGAAATTATTTGCAAACCTTGGTATATTAGGATGACACAAATACCTAACATTTGTGAAATCTTTGTTCATCAAATTTAAGATCCATATATGATTATAAATAATCTTAGTCACTTCCTTTGCTTTATGTACAATCTCATAAATGATAGAAAAATATCTAGCATCTCATATATTTTCCATCATCAAGTCAATACAATGTGCAACATAAGGAGTCTAATAAAAATAGTTATACCTGCTTTACATTCTTTTCCCATCTTCTTTGTAAGCATAATCATTGTTAGCAATGAATTGAACAATATTTTCTGGCCTAACTTTATTCACAACTCCAACAAATATCTTAACCAAAGTATCAACATTTCTAACAAGGCCAGATGCATCAATAAACTTCAAAAATATTGCCCCTTTAACAAAGTAAACAAAAAATTTAATAATAGGTTCATGTCTTCTATTCGTCTAACCATCATTTATGATTGCACATCTATAAATTGCCTAAGTCATTATTCTTTCATCCAAATAACTCTTTATTTCATAAACAGAGATATTTAGAAGTTTACTTTTATAGTTATTAATTGAAGGAGCCTTATATCTTAGACCATAATAGGCAATAACATACGTTATAAGCTAGTAATAATAAAACTGAGTAGCATTAAATGATACACCTAAATCATACCACCATCTAGCCATTATCATGTCCACATTTTGAGCCACTTCTTTATATTATAAGGTGCTATGGATTGAAGGCTGAGGTCTAAGAGTTGTGTATGGTGAAAAGAAATTAGACACATTTCTTCTTCTTTTCCTCACATCAGGTGTCACATTCCCTTCTTATTGGTTAGGATTACCACCACTTTCAATATCCCTACTATCATCCTGATAACTAAAAAAAGAACTCCCACAACTAATTTCATAGTTTAAACTCTATTTTCTATCTTTTTCATGTTGATACTCTTTAATTAAACTCTTCATTTGACATTTCATATTATGAATCACATTTTTATAAGGGTCTACTTTACCTTTGATCCTAACTCAATGCTTCTTTAATCTAGTGATTCCTCTACCTCTTAAATATTGGTTGCAGTACACACAAATGGTATAGTTATTCATTTTAGGAACCAATCTAGTATGAGCCCCAGTTGTTTCTTCAATTCTTCCTAAAATAGGTGAATTATCAAATCCATACACAATATTATTTTAATCTCATTTCTTTATGAATTGATAGTGTCTAAATGTTATTGAACTATACATAATTCATATAACGAATTCTAACCTCCAAGCCCGAATCACCCAATGTATATTTTATAAACTATTCATAATACACACATGATACAACCAAACATAATGCAATTTCAATCCAGAGAAGAAATAAACAACCTAAAATACAAACAAAACTAGACAAATTACAAAAGAGTTAATAAGGGAAAAGGGTGAGGTGTGTTGGGTTGGATCAAGTTAGGTGGGGTTGGAGTCACTAGATGCACAGGAGAGCGGTGGCCAATAAGCAGTATCGGTGGAGATGAGCAGTGGTGATAGTAACTAACAAGCAGTCCTCAGTCCTAGTAAGGCAGTGATAATAAAGCCAGTCCCATGGTAGAGGAAGTGTGAAGAGCGTACGTGGGTTAGTGGGTGACTGGAAGTGGGAAGGTGGTGGTGTAGATAATGGAGAAGACAGTGAGAGGGTAAGAGTGAAAAGCGAACAAAGGTTTGATGTCTTTAAGGGCTTTTTTTTCAATTCAGTCCATAAATTTTTAAAATTGCTATTTAGTCTTCGAAAAATCTTAGCATTCTAGGTACCAACTTGTACCACCCAGTACTGACTAATATCCACAATTAGTATGGTACCAACATTTTGGGTATCGTTCTCCATATCGATCGGTACTGTTATTATCTCTAAGATATACCATTTACTTTTTTATTTTCAAAAAGCCTTACTAAATAAAGAAATCAATAAGTTTTAGGTACCTAACTAAACTTGGTTCCTTGGTTATTAGATTCCTTCTTCTTTTCAACCTACACTTTCAAGGGTTTGCTTGACATTAATTATTTGAGAAAATAATATTTATCAATATGTCCATACTTGCTATAAAACTAACATACCATATAATATGAGTGACAATGATGCATACATGCACTTCTTAGACTTCTTTGTTTGTATGCAAAATGAGAAAGTTTTATTTGGACATTAAATATACTAAATGGTCTCTTAGGATGGTGAAAGTTCTACCATAACTATTTGTATGATGCCTACTATGAATTAAGGCTTGATGTATGCTTTTTTATGGTCTAAAGGGATGTGAGCAAGTTTGGATGTTTTCATAAAAATTATGCCTAATTTTCCCTTATGATTAGTATACTTTATACCTAGGTTGTGAGTCATATATAAAAGTTTAATGCTTGCTTTTAGGATTAGTCCTAGTGGATGTGGAATGTGCAAGCATATACTTAGATGTGGATGTCCCATACTTAATTTTCATATTAGACGATGTTTCTTAAATATGCAAATACTTTCCCTTGACAAAGGTGTTTTTAGAATTCCTTTTACTTCCATTGCTATATCCTATTTTATGCCTATTATTTAAATTGTTTTGAGCTCCTAACATGTTTTCTATTTTTCACTCACTTTAGTAAAATTGAATAATAAGTCCTTTAGGGAATCTATCTCCTATCTCAATATTTCATTCTCATGCCTTAATGCATTTAAGTTATGATTGTCATCAATAATCACATTTTTGGATGCGTTAATCCAATGTAGTTTAGTTTTTATCTTTTCATTATCATTCATAGATGCATCCGACTATTTTTCAGTTTCCTCGAGTTTTAAAGATAATTTCTTCCTTTTTTACTCATGATTTCTAGACTTTCAACCAACTCATTATATAACGTATCATCATCATTATCATTATAAGAATTAAGGTTGGATGTTACCTCATCATTTTCCATCATGGTAAAGCACATATAATCTATCTCTTCGTCCAATTGCTCGTTTTTGTATTTACTTATGTCATCACAATTTGATGCTTTAAATTCTTTCTTCTTGTCTTACTTCTTCTTCTTATAGTTTCTCTCATACTTCTCATTATCTTTAATTAAAGATAATATGACTTTATATAGCTAGAGTTCAAAGAAAATAGTGTTAGAGAATTTAGGTTTTAAATCACTTTTACCTTCCCTAAAGTCCTTTCTTTCAGAAAATATTTTTTCAAGAACTTCTTGAATTTTCTAGTGAGTAAGCTAATGTCTTCTTATTTGTTTTCACTGGTTAATGTTTCTTCCTCTTTTCTTAATACTTATTTTAAGGCTTTAAGCACTAAATTCTTTTTCTTTGGAAGTGTTGTCTCTTCTTGTATCTCTTGGAGCCTCATTTCATATGTAAGAAGAGATATAATAAGCTCTTATAATGGTAGAGTTTTAAAACCCTTATCTCTTATATAGTCATCACTTTAGCTACCCATTTTTTGTAGTGACCTAAACAACTTCCTCACCATTTCAATGTTAATATAGGTCTTTCCAAAACCTTTCAGAGAAGTACTTTCATCATGTTTTATTGGAACAATTAATATTGGTGAATTAGAATGATAAATTTGCTTTTCTTCATTTGATTTGTTTCCTCATGAGTAATTCTAATGTATGCCAAATGTCATAAGTTGTTTCACACATAAAGACCCTATTAAATTAATTTCTTCCTAAGCATAAAATAGAATGTGAATGGCCTCACTATTCATGAAAAATAATCTCTTATCTTGAGGTTCTCATTCTTCTTTTAATTTAGGAACTTTTTTGTTATCTACAATTTTTTTAAGAATAAAGGAACCATTTGACATTACTATAGGTCTACACTTTCATCTATTAAGAAGATCTCATCTTAGTTTTCCAATAAAGATAATCATTTCTATCAAAGAAATGTGGCTTCCTAATGGTTTGTCTCTCTTGTTTGAATGATGATGATGATGCTTCTACATATATCATTATGATTTTGCTACAAGATTTTATTAGAAATGCTAGCCCTATATACCTACTTTAATACTGCTTGCCTAGTCCTTAATGGTACCTAAAAGGGGGGGTGAATTGAGTGTTTATAAAATTTGTACAATCTTTTTGGTTAAAGAGGAAGTTTCTTACAATCTTCTTCCAAGGTAAAGAGGAACCTCAATATCACTTGGATCACCCTCAAGTATAAAAATATATTCCCCAAACCAAATATTACGACTTAAGGTAATGCACTTTATCACTTGATAACTTCAAAATGACTAATTCACGCAAATATGACATAATGATGCTTAAAAGATTGAAAAACACTTTGAAATGTATGTAAACAATATGTAAAATCTTCTTAATGGTAAAACTAATGAGAAACACCTGTTTATAGTCATTTGAGACATCAAATAGTTGTCTTAGTTAAGAACTAGTAGTTACAACGACTAGTATGCATTAATAGCACTAGTCAACCGGTATGCATTAATAGCACCAAATTTACTAGTAAACACTAGTCAACCAATAAAGGATACTGGTTAACCAACATGATAGATTGGTCAATTAATACATTAAACAATATTACAACAAACTCTCAATACTTCAAATTTAACAACTTTAACTTAAATTAGTTGACCACAAACCCATATAGGTCAACTAATTAACCTAACAATATGATTTTAACACATTCAAATATTCAATATCAATTTGATTAATCCCAGTGTGAATTAAAAACTTCCAAAAATGTTTCCCAAGGCTTGTTTTAAAGATCAAGAGGCTTTTATATAAAAATCAAAAGCTTCAATGTCTCTTGATGAATGTAAAGACTTACGCAATAAAGTTAAATTAAGAGGCCCTTTAATTCCACTTCTCTTTTCTTATTGTGGTTTTTAGTTTTTAGTTTTTGGTTTTAGTTTTTTATTTTTGGTTTCTGTTATTTTATTAAAAAACAAAAATATGTTTAGTTGAGAAGCAGAAATATAAAAAAACATAGATAACGATAAATAGGTTAACCAGTAACGTAGAAATGTAGAAATAAAAAAACTAGAAATTTAGAAACGATAAACAAGAAACCCAAAATGCAGAAACATAAAAGTCAAAATAAACCAAAAACGAATAATAATAAACAATTGAAAATACAAAAACGCAGATAAATGATAAATAAGAAAACTAGTAATGTAGAAATGTAGAAATAAAAATCAGGAAAATCATAAATGTAGAAAAATCAGACATCGATGGAAAATATTAAACCAAGAAAACCAGAAAAATAACACTATAATTAGAAATTATATTAAATCAATTTCGAAAACTCACCTAGTTAAAAGCCCCAACTTTCGCTTTCTATATAGACAGAAAAGGAACGTAAGAGATAAGTTAGGGATGTAAGAGAGAAGAAAAGAATAAAGAAGTAGGAGAGAGAGAAGAGATGAGTTTGGGACAGAAGAGAAGAAAGAAGAGATCAAGTTTCTATAATGAAGGAAGTTTATAAGAGGAGGTAGTAGAAACTAAATGTTGACCAGTGATTATTAGCATATTGTTAGATATTGTTATAATTACATATAAAACCTCTCCTATAATTGAGAGATTTCATATTGTTAATAGCTAGATTACTTCCTAAATAGTCGTAGGAATTTTGTATATAAACCCTTGTTTCTATGTACACAAAGTATGAATGAAAATTATCTTTAACTTTCAATATGGTATCAGAGCTCTATCTGGTTTAGGGGTTGTTTTTCCTTTTTCCTCGCTGTTCGTTCCAAATAGGAAAGAATAGTGGTTGAGTGCTTACTTGCCAACAAGCAATGTGTTTTTCTTCTCACCACTTGCCTAGATTGCTTTAGCTGCGACCGGTGACTTCCACTATGAAAGACCCAACATCAACTGCACCGCCACGCACCTCCATGCACTACCACAATCTCTCTGTCATCACCGTGCATGAGTACCAAGCTCCACCCTCTGGCTAGCATTTCTCCGGCCTCTTGCCTGTCCTCTGGTGGTGTCAGACGTACCTCTTACCTTCTGCCAATACCCTAGCTTCCTTGCCTCTCATCGGTCTGTTCTCTTGTTTCTAGGTCCATCTGGTATTTTCTTTCTTTCTGTCTATACACCAGAAGCATTTTTTTGAACAACGTCTATTTACTCTATTGGCATATTTTTTGTTGGTTGTCTTGAGTAATACTAAAGAAGTGGAGGGAAAGAAGGTAATTTTGTCAAGTTCCAATAATCCTTCCCTTCAAATCAGTCCTGTAAAACTTGATGGAACTAATTATCTTGCTTATTTAAGATCCTGTTTGTTGATAGTAAAGAAAAGATAAAAGTTTGTTTCATGCATGGAGGGACATTCCAAGAAGAGCTTCATAAATTAGAAGCTAAAAAAAAAGGAAGCATTACAAATACCATAATGGAATATCTTGTAAAACTTAAGGCTAGTCGACGCAAATTTGAAGAAAGAGTTTCTTCATTTGAATATCTCGAGCATAACGCAGAATACTATATGAGCTTATGAACGCAATAGAGTGAAGATAAGGTAAGGGTTGGCATTATAAGTGGAGTGATATTCTAAGAAAACCTTCCAGAAAAAGAAGAAGTCTCCATCCAAGAATGGAAAGTAGAGAAGTGGTAAAAGGTACTTGAAGAAGATGAGCCAGAAACCTCTATCCAGGAAAAAGAAAAAGAAGATAAGAGGACAGAAGAGTTAAGGAAAAATTGACGAAGGAATCAAATAAAGAAACTATTGACGAGGCATTGGTAGTAACCTTAAGTAAGGAGAGTTCCCACTTCCTCAAAGACAAACTGCTTGAGTTGGATGATGATCCAAGAAGTTACATTATCCCTTATTTTATTGACAGTTTGTCATTAAAAAGAACATTATTGCTTGAAATTGGATCGATTAATTTTATAAAATATGTCCTAATGATTATCTTGCAATAGGTGGCTTGCTTATCGGCTACGAAATTACTTTGTGGAGAAAAGGTTGTAAGCAAGCCAATGATCATAGACCTTGGATGATAGAAACATACAGGTTACATTTAGCTACTGACATTAAAGAAGCATTATATAAGAGGCAACCCATAAGTTAGTTTTAATTTTATTTCAATTTGTATATTATTTTGTTTTTACTTTAATGTTAGTATAAGATTTTATTTGGATGATGGGAACATACAGGTTACGTCGAGCTACTGACGTTAAAGAAACATTATATAGAAGGCAACCCATGAGTTAGTTTTAATTTTATTTCAATTTCTATATTATTTTGTTTTTGCTTTAATGTTAGTATAAGAATTTATTTTCTATTGTGTTATTTCTTTTATTTCTTTTTATCCTTTTCTTTTACATTTTGCAAGGATGTTAGTCTCATGTTAGATGGATTCAAATCAGAAATCGTTATATTCAGGAAAGTACCAATTCAACCCTCTCACTTATTATGCATTTTTATATTATGTACATTAAGGACAATGTAAAACTTTAAGTGTGGGAATGGGTTTGATAAATCTTTTAACTGACTTGTTCAAGCTCATTATAATCCCTGATTATGAATCTTATTAACTTATATTCTGAATTAGTTAAATATGTCCATGAATACTATATTTTCTTATTGAATATTGATTGAATTGGTATGCAAAAGGATGATAATTATAATAAAATTAGTTTTTTAAGTAATCTTTTTAGCAATCATTGAGATGAAGTTGAACGAAATTGATTATTATTTACTCACATATATACCTGATCTTTTTTGTGAGTTTTGAGCCTAAAGAGCAAATTTCAAAATTTTTAAAGCTCTTTTGATTCTTTCATGTATTTACTATCATATATATTAGGATAATTCTAGAGCTTGCTTTTATTATGCATATTGAGACCACATTTGTTAAATTAGAAACATTAATATGATGAAGGCACTTAGATTCAACAACTTGTTTTAGCCTATTTCATTGAAAATTACCACCCCTTTAAATTTACCTTAAGGAATTACCAAATTGAGTATTAGATTTTTTATTGATTAAACCCAAATTATAAAACTTTATCCTATTTTTCTTTGAAGACTTATTTATTATTTTGAATCTTGAATTTATTTACATTATTTACTTATTGGGACTTGAAATTTGTGAAAGGTCCAATACTTTTTGAATTGTTGTAATGATTGGAATATTATGATAAAAAGGAAAAATGAAGCATAAAAAAGCAGAAAGAGAAAAAGAAAAGAGAAAGAGAAAAAATGAATAAATATATAATACCATAGAGTTACATTGAAAGGACCGATGTGTTTTATAAACAAGTTTTATACTATTTATTTGAGTAAATTTCCTTCACTTAAACCTTTTTTATTGTCCCAATCATACCATGCTTAAACCCCATTACAACCTACCAAAGACCTCTTGATTTTTATTTCTATTTTATACATAAGCAGTGGAGATGTGATTTTATTGCGAACATATGGTAAGAATTCTACTATGCATTGAATGAGAGTTTTGAAACTTTTCATCCTAAACACTTGAGTTCATTGAGTAAAATCTTGGTGAAGGTGTAAAGATATATGTTTTTGATTTCAATGCGATTGGTAATATGATTAATATGAATATTTCTTAGGGAGTTAATTTAAGAATAGCTTGACTTTAATTGCATATTAATTTGATTGAATGTGATATGATGATGTATAGTATAAATAGACAGATTGAGATTGATGATTTATTGATGTTGTAAATTTATAATTTTTTATTATGGTTTGCTTGAGGATAAGCAAAAACTTAAGTGTGAGGATGTTTGATAGATAAATATTTGACTATATTTTTACACCCATATTTGATGTATTTTACTTGATATTTTATACTTTTGTTGTCTATTTTATACTTAAATCACTTTAAGTGTCTTTATAGGTTATATCTGCCTTCACAAACTTAAAAGAGAAGAATTCAGACAAAAACACAACATAAAATGAAGAGTTGATGCACTAAAGGGATGCACAGCCATGCATCTACCTATGCACTTCTTCCAGCCGTGCACTTTTGCGATATTCTGAGAATTTTGGTTATGCACTGTCTAATGCATGATCGTGCATCAACCAAAACCCTAGAATTCTATGTATCAAGACATGAACGGAGACTTGAGGGGAGAGCAAACATTAAGAGGCAATTTCTAGACATAGAGTTCGTCCTTTAAGGGCGATTTTGGTCTAGAGAAGTGGAAGACATGAAGATTTCATCGAAAGATCCATAAGAATACAAGGTCAAGCCTCTACATCACTAGAATATTTGATAGAAGACAATTAGGAAGATATAGAATTATAAACCCATTGTTTTCAATACGTTTTTCTTTTAGTTTATGATTGATTTCATGTTTAGTAATATGTAACTACATGTCAAGTTAGTATTTAGGTTAGATGAACCTTATGTTAATACTTTGATATGATTTGATTATTTTATTAATACAATTGGTTTGATTGATTGTTGCAATCTAATTACTTATTTTATTTATGTTTTAGTAATCTGGAATATTAGACTATTTAAAAAATCCTAAGTTAAATAGATCTACGGTAATTGAAAAAAGTTGAGTGTAACCCTAAAGATAGGACAACATAAATCTTCCAAATTAGGATCAAACCTAATAGACAGATTGATAAAACAGTAACATTTTAACATAATCCTATAAAATTTAACCTAAGTAATTTAGTTAGAAACCTTAGGATTAATTGTTACTAGACTCAAGGTCAGCTACTAGCATACCATAGGAGTCTCTATAGTCCAATAAATCAATAAAACAATTGCATAATTAAAAATCAATCTGTTAAGGGTTTAGGGGGATTCGAAACCTAGATACTAATTCTCGATATTGATAATTTCCTAAGTGCTTCTTTAATTCTCTGTCCAATTTCATTGCCTATTTTATTTTACTTGCCTTATTTTTAGTTTCTTTTTATTAAAAACTTAAAATCAATCCTTAGGCTAGATAATAGGAAAGGTAATTACTAGTATTCATCATCTTCGTAGGATTGACTCTCACTTGCTAGTACTAGCTACAATTACATCGTGCATTTGTGGTTACAACAATATTGACTAACTCAATCAAATAAGTCATTCAATGACATTCTTAAATACCAAATCAGGAGATATCCATTCAACTTCAACAACTACTTGCTGAAGGTAAATGGTTTTAAATAAGTTTTGATTAAGGGTATCCAAACCCCTATTAGAGAGAACGGGATATTCACTTATGTAAAAAAAGTTGCAAGTAATTATAAGTGAGCTGAAAAGGATGAAATATATAACACATATAACCTATCAAGTAGCAATAAAGGAGGTAAATAATTCAGAAGTAATTTAGATTGCTCTTTGTACTAACCTCTAATGCAAGGAGTTATAAGAAAAGGAAAATTAGGCAATGCATAACTATAACAACTTGGTTGAGATCAATTTGTCCTTATTCATAAAGATATCCAAAGCAAATTCGATAAAACATGAAGATAGGAATGCACAATTATTTCACAAATCAATACAAAAAAGGCAGAACAATAACAAGATCACTTCAATGGTAAAGAGAACAGAGAAGTGCTTAGATCCAATGAGGGGGTACATGATGAAATATATAGCTTCTTTGCCAATTCCTTAGCGTCAGGCACTAATGTCATCTCTTTGATCAACAAAATTAAGACCATTATGAATGAACAAACACTAAAACATATGATAAGGCACTAATCAAGCCAATTCAAACTATTGAGGTAGAGAGAGCTCTAATCTCCTTGAACCCTAACAAAGTGTAAGGATCGATAGGTTTAATGCCAAGTTTTTCTAAAAGATTTGAAGGCACTTAAAGATTATAGTGGTGAAGGTAGTCTTAGACCTACATAATCCTCATTCCTAAGGTATAATCTCCAAACTCCATAAAGGGTTATTGACCAATTTCATGTTGTAATACAATATATAAAGTGATAGTAAAGATACTTGCTAATAGGCTAAAACCAATATTGAGCCACCTAATTGATATGTCACAAAGGGCTTATATTCAAGGAAGATCAATAGGTGACAATATTTTATTAATACAAGAACTATTCAAAACTACTCAAAGAAAATTTTTCCTAGTAAATACGCTTTAAAGATTGATTTTAAAAATTATTATGAATCTTTGGATTGGAGTTTTTTAACTAACATTTTTCAAACATTAAGTTTCCCAAACCAGTTTATTCAGTAGATCACATAATGCATAACAATAGTGTTATATGGAATTCTCATCAATGGAGAATTGACACGAATGATTATAAGAGCTAAGGGCCTAAAACAAAGGGACCTTTGTCTCCTTAACTTTTCACCCTAGCTATGGAGTTACTAGTGAGACTTATCAAAGGGATGGCTCGTAGAGATCAACATTTCAATTTTCACTCCAAATATAAGCCTATCATATGCTAATGACTTAATTTTACCATCAAAAGCAAATCTAAGCTCAATACGCTTACTAATGACTATTATCAACTTTTTCCAATCTCTTGACCATCAATAAATAGAAAAACTAATTAATCATTTCATCCAGTGCTAAGTAAATATTAGGTTGATTAGCTCAAATTTTAGGCACCAAACCATCTAAACCTCCAATCACCTATGTAGAAGTTTCCATCATCACTAGAAGGCGTACATAGAAGCACCTCATGCCATTGTTGGATAAGATCAAATTAAGGATATCAAGCTAGTGCTTGCAATTTTTGTTTACAATAGAAGACTATAACTAATAAGGTCTATTCTCAACAATATGCATATATATTGAAGCTCACACATTTTGTTTCTTAAAAATATCACCAAAACATAGAGAAGATGTTAAAAAGCTTCCTGTTGAAGGGAATGTTGAAGGAAGAGTTTATTCTAAAGTAATATGGAATGAAGATTGTAGGAGTAGTAGGAAAAGGGACTAAGAATCCTTCTACTAAGAAAAATAAACCAAACTTTGATGACAAAAAGAGTATGGAGGCTTTTGAAAGCTGAGGAATGCCTATGGGTGTGCTGGGTACATACCTACTATATAAAGCATCAACAATTCTGGCTAAATAATCCTAGTCCCTATTTCTCTTAGATCATGACTCAAATATTCAAGCTCAAACAAAAATTTGGAGCTGAATTTAAACATAAAGTGGGAAATGGGGTAGGAACACTTTTTGGAACGACAATTGGTGTAGTTTGGGACCCTTGAAGGAGGTTCAAGTACTCACATCCCTAACATAAATGATATTGGGTCAAGTAACATTACGTAAAGCTATCAAATCTTATAGAAATTAGCTATCTAAGTAGTATCTATATTCAATCAATACTGATACAACTAGATCAATACAAGGAGGATGAGATTATATGGAGAAAAAGCAATAAAGAGTTCAACAACTTGTCATGTAAACAACAGTTAAAAGGTACTAGCAGTAAAGTCACATAGAGTAAGTGCAGTTTAAGGAAGCATGTCCTAGGGCATCAATGGTGATGTGGTTAGCAATGAAGGGGAGACTTTTTACCCTTTCCTAAGTAAAGAAATTACTAAGTGTGGCATGTGTGTTGTGTAAACAAAATTAGGAGACCTCTGAACATTTTTTCTTCACATGTACCTACTCACTACAAATATGAGCAGTAATTAGGAACCTATGCAAACCCCAAATACCACATACCATATGGAATGACATAGTCCAATGGTGTTGCAACATTTTGAAAAGGTAGGTAGTGAAATGGAAAATAATAATAATTAGCCTAAATAGCATGGTATACAACATCTAGCTGGAGAGGATCAGGAACGTATTCAGAAAACATGCAATGGGCGAGCAAACCTTAATCAATAGCATTCGAGCAATAAGTAGATGAAGGATGCAATCCAGAATCAAGAGTGCTTGGAGACTACCATTAGGCAATATGGAAGATAAATGCAAAATCAAAAGATTCCACCATCAAGAAATGCAACAAAGCATATCAGATCATAATACAAAACCAAATACCACAAATTGAGCAAAAAGAAGAGGGATGAAGAGCAATGGAGAAAGAGGCGTCTTAGGATCAAAGTTGGTACATTGCAACTTGGGACATAAGAGCGGAAATAATAACTTTATTCCTAAATTTTATAAGATAAATTGATAATCATATGTTTTAAAAAATCTTAATTTTTTGTGTTTCCTTTCTTTTTATTAAGACTTTTATCATTAAAGCGTAAATACAATCCACGTCTATATTACATAATCATCCTTCTTTTTTATGCATTTTCTACTCCTGTTACTAGAAGCTTCTCAAATGCTATTATTTATTCATTTCTTCTTTTGTTTTTAATATATGAATTTATTTGTTGTATTTCAGCAATGTGATTAATTAAATATTCAAGTTAATTAAATAAATAGCATACAGTAAATTAACCAAATAATAATAATTTCATTGTAACTGTATCGATTAAATTAATGAATTGAATAAATTAGTTTAAACAAACGCTATGGTCTGCCAATTTTATAAGAATTCAAGAACTAAACCTTAGAATATACAACTGAGGCCCAACTATAAATAAGTTTTAGAAACAAGTAATATAGTTTCATAAGAAGAAAATATCATAATTTAAAAATTAACAACTTGTTGCTAATGATATTATTTTTGGTAACATTAAAATTTTAATTGTATTTATTAATTTTTATACGAATGGGACCAAAAGATTTTTCAAAGTTAAGCTTGAGATGAATCCTTAGAGCACTATGTCTAAAATTAATCTCAAGATGTACAGAAAAAAGAACTAATGCAAAACATTAGAAACGCCAAATTGAGATGCCGTAACTCTTTTAACTTCTCCAGGTAAATACACCAATTACATGTTAATTGTAAGAGTGTTGACAACAAAAGGCATTCACTTCTCGGTAGAATCAATGCTAAGTCTCGTAGATCAGAATTGCATGCATTACCTTGTTCTACCTTCTCCCACAATCCAATTAAACTAAAGATCATCAGGATGTCCAGGAATGGCAGACCAGTTCTATTCCTCGTTCTTCCAACTATACTCATCGCAATATCTTCGAGCTTTCTTACCATCTCCCAGGGGGCTTCCAGAACTAAACCTCATCAAATTCCTGGTACTTGTTCTTCATCTTGTTAGTTGCAATTCCTCAAATGAAATCTTGTTATACAAGACTAGGCTAAGTTCTTTTCAAATGGGTTCTTTTTCATTTTATTTTTCTCCATATATATTGTTTCCATGATCAAATTCAAGAACAGTGTTTTCTTCGTCGCATTTTGGCCTTTTCAATGATGTATTCAAAATGATTATACAGGGTTGGCCAAGGAACTTCATGATACGTTATTTTCATGGGGAATGAACACCTATGTCCTCGATGTGAAAAGTGTCCAACTTAATAGAAGTACGTCAATGATATTAGCTGCAAACAGAACACAAAGGAGAGACCCTCTTGACGATTTCAGATACTATAAAGGTGGCTGGAATATTAGCGAAGGGCATTACCTTTCCGTGAGTTTACATGGAGAAAAATTAAAATATTCAATGATCTTGCTTGTAACTTTTATATTAAGATGGTTTCTCGAAGCACTAATTTCTATTACATTAAAGAATTGTGTGATAAATAAATTCCTTGAGCTACATGGATTATCACAACTTTCTCAATTTTGTTATGATTAAGTAGTTTTGCCTTTACCTTTGGGATTAGTGCGACAATGATCTGCTCATCCTCTTAAACGTGTTTCTTTTACAGTCTGTTGCATTTACGGCTGCTCCTCTGCTGCTAGTTCCCATAACCTGGATTGCGGGATTAGCTGTGATTTTACTGTTCATATGTATTCGTCATTTCTGCTATACACGGAGGAAAAATGGCTATTCTCGATTCGCTTATGCGCTTTCCCTTACCCTTCTCATATTGTTCACAATTGCTGTAATGTAGGTCCACTCGGCTTCTCTTCTTTAATGCGCTTATTGAATTTTATGTCTCCGATTAGCTCCAAGCATTTATTTCTTATATGGTTTACCTCAGAAATGGATGTGCTATTCTCTACACTGGAGAGGAAATGTTTCACAGCAGGACAAGAAGTACAATAGATTATGTAGTAAACCAGGCAGAGATCACAGTCAGGAATCTAACTACTGTGTCCAAATACCTGTCTGCTGCTAAGATGGTCGAGGTGGATCAGTTTTCTCTTTCCCCAAGTTTCACCAATAGCATCAACAGGGTAGAAAAAATGATAAATGCTTCATCTATTGTCCTGAGAAGAGAAACTAGCAAAAATTCACATAAAATACAGAGCTTTTTGGATTCTTTGTGAGTAAATGCTTTTATAAGGATATGATTGAGAAAGCTGCAAAATTTTTTGAGGAATTCAAGTATTTTCTTCACATGCATCGCAGAAGGTTGACTTTGCTCATTTTAGCTGCTTTGCTCCTCTTAGTGGCTTTCATTGGCTTATGTAAGTGTAACATCCCTTTTTATAAATAGATAGAGAGATAATGACAATTGACTTTGAAACACTTTTAACTGATCATGCCAATGGTTGCAGTGTTTTCAATTTTGGGAATGGAAACTGCTTTGTACATGTGAGTTACTTAGACGTCCACTCTCATTGTGGTCCATGCTCTTCACATGCTAATTTTTTGTTTTTACATCAGAAAAACGTAAAATTTTCACCAGAATTGGAACTGATGGTAGAGGAGAAAATTTTGTACCTCCTCCCTTGTACAGTAACCTTGTGATTTCTCGGTCTGTTTGCTTTGCAGGCTGGCTCTTATAGGATGGATACTTGGAATATTTGCCTTCATATTATGTTGCTTTTTTCTACTTTTGTATAAGTAAGTCCAATCTCTTGCTATTTAAGGAGACATTAGACATCAACAGATGCTATTGATCTGGTCAAATACTGTTTTAAGTATAAGGCATGTCTTTCTTCTTTCAACTTCAGTGTGATGGGAGACACGTGTGTTGCAATGGAGGAATGGGTCCAAAACCCCATAGCACATACAGCATTAGATGACATCCTCTCCTGTGTAGATCACGATACCGCACAGGAAATATTCAGACAAAGCAAGAACGTTACATTCCAGGCTGTTCTTATTGTTGACCTATTCATCACTACTGTGTCCAATGTCGATCCACCACTGAACTTGCAGCCAAAACCAGAAGTTGTATACTACAATCAATCTGGTCCAAGGGTGCCTGTCCTCTGTAATCCCTTTAATGCTGACCTCACCGATCGAAAATGTGCTGCTACTGAAGTAGACCTGGACAATGCATCCCAGGTGAGAAATGTCCAATAGCATGTAGTCCCTACGCTTTCTGAGCTAAAAAAGTAATTGATTATATAGTAGATTTACAAGAAATGGAAACCTTTTCTTGGTATGCACTATGTAGGAATGGAGGAAGCATATCTGTCAAGTTTCTAGGAATGGTACGTGCACATCCACTGGCAGGTTGACCCCAGAAATCTACATGCAGATGGTGTCTACTGTGAATGTAAGCAATATTTTGTACCGGTACAGTCCGTTCCTTGTTGATCTTGTAGATTGCAGCTTTGTGCGAGACACATTCAGTGTCATCATCAAGCATCATTGCTCAGGCCTAAGGCTCTATACCAAATTGGTGTTTATCGGGTTGATCATGGTTTCAGTAGCAGCTATGATTTTGTTGATCGTATGGGTGTTTTATACAAGACAGAGGCGGCACCGGTTGGTTGCGAAAGAGTTTATCATGCTGTCGGCTGAGCAACATGAATGAGAAGAAGCGAGTCTTTGAGGGTTACACTTATTCTCACAGTTTTTATGTACAAATTAAAAGTGAGGCTCACGCACATACAATTGTCGACAGAGACATACTAGAAAATCAAACAACGAGGCATCATATTCTTAGTGTCGAATGAGAATTTCTTCCAAACTAGGGCTCCTAGGACATCAAAGGGCCAATCTCAAGCCCTGTTTACAATAACTTTACTTAAGGTTCTGACATTCTAAAGTTTCTTTTTTCTAGTGGGACTGATCTTGGCGTATTTAATACCTTAACCTCTACCGGCCTAGAACCATGGTAATGGAGGTTGCAAGATTTCAAGAGCTTTGTTTGAACCTTCACATTTTCATCATCTACATATGGCATGTCCTCCATATTCTCCAAGCTCTCAGGATTATTTGGCTATAGATTTTGACATCTGTAATTACAAGTCGTTGTTCTACGATCCATCTAGTAAGCTCTATTGATTTGCTTAGTGCCTCTCTCAATTCCCATAGAGCATCTAGTGTTCCGCTCCTTCCACAGACGATGGTTGAATTGAAGGTGATTTCAGTTGTTGCACGATCCCCTTTAGTAAGTTATCTGTTTCTTTTTATCTTGCATACTATATCCTTGTAGCCTGGATTTGGGAAGTCCAATTGAGATATATCTCTAATTTCACGCCATATTTCTTTAGTGACTCTACAACTAAAGAATAAGTGTTCAAGTATTTCTGGATCCTCCTTGCATATCAAACATATGGAAGGTGTATCTAGGTATCTGATTATGTCTAATGTAAGGGCTCTATTCTTAATTAGGACCCACTTGAAAAAAGACACCTTGAGGAGTATGTTACAACTCTATACAAATCTCTATCCTTCCATTTTTGAACCGTTTTCCTTTATTAATTCCTTGGCAAATTCATTAGTTTATCCACTAAAACTATGCCTAACCGTATTTATTTATCTTATGGTTCATTTACTGTTGTAGTAAATACTGCAACATATCTTAAGGAACTCCTTGTTATTCATTATTCCTTATCAAGATTTTAACTCTAGAGTTTAGAGGGATCTATTATTGTGAGATAACAACATAGTGTTGTCCTAACTCATCTTTTAGATTTAATAACTTTCTAAGGAACCATGAAAGGGAGGGACTTATCTTTAACTCCCATATGGTCTACCTTTCAAAATGTATGCCTCCATCCATTTCATCCATAGAGAAGTTCTATTGTTCATTGAATCTCAAAGCCTTTTCTTAAGTAGTACTTTGTTTCTAGTGCTTATTTGGGTACTACCAGGTCCCCCTTCCCTTTAAAGGTCTACATACTTCCTATTAGGAAACCTTAGAAAGGAGCCTTCCTCCCTTCCTATCCAAAGGTATCTTCTTATAGCTTTTTTATGTCCCTAATCATACCTTTGAGAGAAAGAAGTGTGAAGACCATTATACCTTAAGGGAATTTAAGACTGCTTTTATTAATAAAATTCTCCCTATAGGGATAATGTTCTATTGCACTTCCTCATTCTCCTATATATATTTTCAATTAATGCGATATTACCTCTGAATTGAGTCATTCTTGTAGATATAGGAGCCGTAGGTATTTAAAGGGTAGATTCAGTGTTTGGAGACTTGAGATATTTGACAACCATTCCTTTTTTTTATTGAGCACTCTCTAAGGTGAGCATGTGGAATTTTTGTTTACTTACCTCTAGACATGATGTTTCTCTAAATACATTTAGTGAAACCATTATGTTTCTCTAAATACATTTAGTGAAGCCATTAGTGGACTTACTGAAGTATCATGAGCTCTTGAAAATAAAATTAGGTTATTTGCAAACATGAGAGAAACTAGCCCCATTTTCTTGCATTTGATATGGAACTTAAAGTTAGGTGATGTATTGATATTATTTTAATCAACCTGGTTAATGTTTCCATATACAACCTTGCCTTAACCATCTTGCATTTGGATATAGAGTAATAGTGTTGGACCCCGTTTTTGGAGCCCAACTATTTGGAATATCAAAAGACGTGAACGTATTATCCTATAAGGTTATTTCCATGGGATCTCTCTAGCCAAAACCAGTTCTAATAGCAGAATCAAAAATTGACTTCTTCAGGACAATTGTATGTCCATGTCTCTACTTTATTTTGAAACAATAATCATCTCATTCGGAGCTCTACATGTCAAGATATGATTAAAATACCAAAGTATGTTCAGTAAAACAAGCAATTCATGCTCGTTCGATCGTTTCCCTCACTTTCTCTCCATCAATATTTTTAGAATCAACCTCAATGGATACCAAAATTTTATATAGAGGTAGAGAAATATGTTAGGAATCTATTAGTTCAATGATCACTTCATTTGGAAATTGGGTGATGAAGTTATGGCCAAAATAGTCAAACCTGATTATGTCCTCAATCATTTAGTACTTATCGTGGGACAACTATTATAACTTTCATGAGATATCGGATTTTGGTTCTTTTAAGATGGTTTCGAAGAGGACTTCGAGATCTACAACTTTTATGAAGATCTTAAAGAGGGATTTAACCATCTAGAGGGTTAAAATAAGACAATTTTATCTCAAATGAAGTAATTAGGTTTGAAATGTATCAGACAAATCAGTCTAAGACAATCTAGAATAAGACGATCTAGACTAAGACGATTCAAACTAAGACAATCCCGACTAAGACGATTTAGACTATGACGATCTAGACTAAGACGATTTGGACTAAGACGATCCCGACTAAGACGATCCAGACTATACAACCGAAGATACCAAGCTCCCTCCAAGCATCTCCAATGATTCCTAAATCCACTCTAACATCACTTTCAGTAATAATCTTCCCAATTTCACTTCTTCTAATGAAATGTCCCTCATTAAACATTCAATTACCAAATTGATTTCATTAAACTCCCAAATCTCAACTCCATTGATTCATCACATACAACAAATT
>JAOTAY010000001.1:16032043-16064240 GCA_025629805.1 Erythroxylum baracoense
ATTCTAAGATAAATAAATAAACAAACAAATCGTAATTAAATAATTAAACAAATAAATCGATAATAATTGAAAAAAATTTTCGAGGTCCAACAAATAGGCTCTCCATTAACTAGGACACTCAAAAAGGTGGTTATGATGTATAATCTTTCTTGGTCTTTAAACTTTTCAAGGAAATTAAAAGCCTTAAGAAGAGGCAAAATGATTTCTCATCTAATTGTATCAAAAGCTTTGAAAAAGTAAACCTTTATGGCATAATTTTTGAGGTCATTCTTCTCATAATATCCTTTAAAAAACTTTTGGACCACTAGAATGTTATCTCTAATAAATCTCCCCTCTATGAAGGCTTTTTGGGAATAACTAGTTACATATTTAATTACATTCTTCATTCTATTAACACTAATTTTGGAAATGATGTTGTACAGAAAATTATAACAAAAGATAGGTATAAATTCAATCTAAGAGCGAGGATTTGTTACTTTAGGAATCAAGCAAAGGAAAGCCTTATTTATTTCCTTAAGCATCATACTTTTTTGAAGAATTCTGGGATAACTTTAATGACTGTATTCCTTAAGAGGGGCCATGTTTTGTGATACAAGTAGCCATTTAGATCATATGATATTGGGGCTTTTGATGGATTCATATCAAAGGCCAATTTTTCAACCTCTATAAAGCTTAATAGATTGTTCATATATAACTCATTTTGAACCCTTATCAGTTTCTCCTTTTTTATTTATTAGATCTAGTGTATTGTTGCCTCCATCTTCGTTTTTTAGAAGATTCAATTCCTCTTCTATTTTCATTAGTTTTCTTACACATGTAATACTTACATCCCCTAAAGTTATAAGAGATATCTTTTATAGTAGCTTATGAGCATCCTTCTCTCTCCTCTTATAGTAACTTATGAACATCCTTCTCTCTCCACCAAATAGTTATTAAGTCAAAAGGAATAATATTTTCTCACTCTTGTGGAATATGTTACAAAATACTATTGGGGCATGATCCAAAATAGGTGGGTCCATAACCTTCTTTTACTCTCATGGCATTAGGTGAGCCATTTCCCATTCACTAGGGCTTTATCTAACCTTTTCCTAATATGTCACTCTTTGCTTTGCTTGTTACTCTACGTAAAAGTTGAGCCCTCTAGTTTTAGGTTAGTAACTTCAATATTTTCCACATACTTATAAATTTGTTGAAGAATTCTTCAAGTTGACATTTCCTTTATCTTCCGAATAAAAAAGATGCTATTAAAATCCCCAATGATAAACCATGGTTCCCTAGCTAGGCTATGTAGGTCCTTTAGTTTTGCCCATAGAAATATCCTCTAAAAAGATCGATATTATCAATAAAAATTGGATATATTGAACTACTTATGCTATTAAGACTCCTAGTAAATAATAAAATTTAATTATAAGAAAATAAATTAAAATTAATAATGATAATAATATACTTTTTCCGAAGCTTTAAATTGTAATGAACGAACATCGTCACTTAATCTCTCGTGCTCCAATATATTCCTTTTGTTGGAATGGATGAATTCAAATATGTTTCAGTTCTGTTCATAACTTGTTGCATTCTCCATTGACTTAAAATCCAAATTACAAACTATTGCAATTATGGAACACTACTTCTGAATTAATCCCACCAAGAAACTGTAAGTCGTAAGATAACAAAAGTAGCGTTACAAAAAAAATGATAATTAATTTTCAACAAATAAGGAAAAAGAAATGGCTAATACCTTGAGAAAAATTTTCTCTTTGTCGAATAGCAATCAGCAATCCAAAATCTCTAGAAGACTGCTTATAAAGCTCAATTTGTGAGCTTAAGAGATCTTGCATCATTTCATGGTGAACAATTGTTGTAATAGTGAATAACATTCTTCTACTAACTTCAGATTTATTAGTAAAATCCGGTTTGAAATATACACTAGGATTAAAAAATGCACCAACTGTAAACAATGGAGAAGAAAGTTGGCTTTCTCTTCTCTCATTGATGATTGCAAAATACAGTGTATACAAAGAAAGTCTATGTTTCAGATTGGCCTTGATTGCTTCTTTCACCCTTTCCATGACATCCCAAAAATAACCCATTGTTGACTTTTCTTCATTATTAGCCAATCGAAGCACCTTTACCAAAGGCTTACAAACTCGGATGACAAATTGATATTGAGACCAAAATTCTATATCTTCTAGTATAATCTTGAAAACATCCAATCCAACATTAGACCTAGCATGCTGAAATGCAATCCACTTATCACTTCTAAATATTTGTCTTAACTCTTTCTTCATCGAAACAAAAGACTGAAGTGGTAAGAAATTCATTGCAAATCTTGTCTTACCAGGACGACACAAATTCCCACCACTGGCAAATTCCTTTCTCATTAAATTCAACACCCATGCGTGATTATAGATAAACTTGGTCACCTTTTTAGCTTTTTGCATAGTCTCATCAATAATAAGAAAATATCTAGGATCTGCTGTATTCTCCAACATTAGGTCAATGCAATGTACAGCACAAAAAATACCTTTAAATTAGAAAAAACCAATTATAATATATACTTTCTTCACATAACTTTGATTTTACAATTTAATGTAAACAATATAAAAGTTTATTATTCGTACTTTATCTTAAACTAACTTCTATAAAAGTAATCAATCTTAACTAAAGGTTTTAATAATTATTTTTATCAATTCTATATGCTCCTTTTGATATGATATTTTTATCATTTTCAAAGAGTAATTTAAATTCTATACGATTTATATAATTTGTTCTAATGTCTTAATAATATAATTAATTTTGAAAGTTCTATTTATTTTTCATAAAAATCTCCTATTGAAATCTTACGAGTATTTCTTTTTCTAATTTATTTTCAACATTTCTTATTGTTATTATTATTTCTTAAAGTTTTTTATTTGTTCTTAATCTTAAATATTTATTTTTATTATGTTCCTAGAGTTTAATCTAGTTATTCCTTTAGCAATTAGCTGTAGAATTTTTTATTTAGCAAATTTTTATGAATTAAAAATAATTATCTTTTTTATTTAAAAAAGAAATTTAAAGAATAGTTTATCATATTTTTAAAATTAAAATAAATGTGAAAGGATTTTTATAAACTCTTTTTAAAAGGTTGAACATTTAATTAAAATAACATAAAAGCTCAATGCTATTACTTAGTCTATAAATTAATTGGAAATAAAAGAGTCATTGTATTAGGGAAGTCCCGTAAATTCTTTTCTTTCGTAGACTGGGACCCACTGAGTGGAAAGAGCACAGACAAAACCTAATAATGTGAGATGGAAAAGAACCAGACGCTTTCTAGACCCCATCACCTAACGGAGTCTGACTTAACGGGACGGTGAATCGCTCATTACATGAGACTCCTAACGGTCGTTAAGCTGCCCTGTTGAAACGTAAAAGCACACTAGAAATGGACAAAAAGGTTTCTTAAATTCATATTAAGTTTTCTAGGAATTTGGTGCTGTTTCAGTGAAAGACTTAAATTACCAACCTAAAAAAAGGGACATTTTCCTTAAAACCTGTTTAGAAAGTTGTCTTTTTGCGTTATGGGACAAGCAGTTAGGGGTAGGACCATAAAATCTAACCTTCAAAACCAAAGCCTAACTTAAAGGCTAAGTTCCAAAAGCAAACCAAACTAAAGGTTGGATAAATGTTGCTTCCACGATATATGCAAGGCTGGCAAGTTCCGAGAGCTGTCTTCTGTTGAATTTGCATGTCACTGAACAGTAGTGAAGGGATTGGTTCACTAGTTAAAGTTTTTTTACTAGTAAATCTACGAATCATATTACTACTTTTGCATAAGATGATTATTACTTAAAAACACATCATTAACTTAACTAGGAAAGCTCCTATAATGGAGACATAACAACTATCTAGCTCCTTTATGGAGATATTCCATCTTCCTTCTTTTCCCTCTTCTTTGACTCTCCACAGCTCTTTAGCTTCTTGTTTGAGTCTCTAACTACACTTTTCTCCTTCTTAACCATTGCCGGTAATACCATTTCTTGCATTCTGTCCCTTGTCCTCTCTAGATCCACGAAATAAGTAATGGAAACTAACATCACTATTGATATTCCTTAAAGTCTCTTGCCAGAGGATGATACTCCATGCTGCTACTATATTGTTGGAAAATTTTTCCCTGGAAAAAGAATGAAGCTTAGCTACCTTCAAGAAATTCTGTAGGGATTGTGGGGTAAACTAGATGGCTTTGAGGTAGTGTGGATGGAGGATGAAATCATTAAATTCAAGTTTAGCAACAAGTATCAAAAGCATTCGATTCTCAAGGGGGCTCTTTGGATCATTCGAAGATACTACCTGGTCATTAAAGACTTAGGTGGTAACTCTGTGCTTAACTCTATTCAATTCCATATTGCCCCTCTCATGATCTAGCTAAAAGGTCTCCCCCTAGAGCTCAGAACAGAAGCTATAGGATCACACCTAAGGAAGTAATTGGGATAACTGTTAGAAATATCGGTCAAGGACAGATATGGAAGATGCAGTAACTACATACGCATTAAAGTGGAGCTTGACTTATCTACTCCTCTCAGAGACAGCATGACAATTAATGCAGGCAAAAGGGGTCCTATTCTTATCAACCTCATTTATAAATGATTACCTCTTTACTACTTCTATTGTTTATGCATAGGACATGAGGACAATCTTTGCACTGACAAAATTCAGCATCAGATGGAATTGGGCTACAAGGCTTATAGTCCCAAACTAATCACAAGCTCTCAATAGACTTTCAGAAAGGAGAAATCTCAACTTTCAACTTCTGGTAACAGTGAAGTTCCATACACCGAAGACACCCAATCGAAACAAATGCTGATAAGCAAGCTTTCCCACCTAACAGTCACAAGAGTGTCAGAAAAGAGCTTTACAAAATTAGAATGTCCACTCAAAGTCTACAACTTCCAAAAAGTAGCTTTTCCTACTTTTTCCCCGGACATCGAGAAAGTGGAGAGTATACTAGCTCTTAACTAGCAGACCACCATACCTGAGGTTGACATTTTGTACCAAAGCAGACCTACACACAAAAGCTGCTGTTAGAACCAATTAGAAGGTCAACCATTTATGATGCACACCCATCCTGCTTCTACTGACCATCAACTCAAGCCTAGCCTTTTAGAAGCCCATCAATTTGCCCCTTTTCAAAACCCAAATCCACTCAGGAACATGGAGTAAGTTAAGAATGAGATTTGTGGAAAGGATAAAAGCCCAATGGCGACGGATCATTAAGGGGAACGTTTCATCCAGGCTTTGTAACAAAATATAGAGACATATGAAACTCTTTTCCAAGATTATCCTCCTCAGGCTTCTACAGAAACAACTTTAGTTCTTTATGACCCATGCAAGGCCCTAAGAAATGACAAAAGAAAGTTAAAGAACCTACCAAGGAAAAAAGGGAACATCGTTACAGCATACAGCCGCTATAGCAGCATTTCGAAGGCTCAAAAAAAGAACTTTAGTAAGGAAAATCAGGAAGTTAGTGCAATTAGCTCATAAATCCACACTTTGAATGATGATCAGGTAGCGACCCTTAGCCTATAATGGACCTCAGTGTCTTAATGAAGTTTATGATTTGGAACTGCAGGGGTCTGGGAAATCCCCTAACTACTCGAACTCTAAGATGACATGTTATTTCCCACCATCCTTTGGTTATTTTTGTTTCTGAAACTAGGAATGGCAATCTTAAATTTGAAAAAAATTTGAAAAAAAATGATTTTTTAAATCTTCATAATATTCCCTCTTCGGCTTCTATATCAGAGGGCTTTGTTTTAGGCTAGCTTGATCACCTAAAAGTCGAAATTATTTCTTCTAACTTTTTCATGATTTGTGCAGGCTTGAAGACTCTAATAGTGTTTTACTCTTTCAGTTGACTGGAGTTCACCTAAGCCCAATAGAGTCTATCCGAGAAGACTAATATGGCCATCTCTCAGACATCATAGGCGGCATTCATGAAAGGCTGATTATCTTAGGAGACTTCAATGACATCCTTCATGATTCGGAAAAATGGGGAGGCAACCCTAAAATAGATTCAGAGACTTGCTTCCTTCATTGATAGCCATAAGTTGATAGAGTCGAAGCAAATAGGTCATCATGTTACTTAGAACAACAACCGAGAAGGAATTCACAATGTTGGAGAAAGGCTAGATAGAGTAATTGCCTTTTTGGAATGGTAAACAACTTTTCCAAGGGCCATTTTTTCAGTTTTGGATGATGAAGGGTTGGAACATTGTCCTTTGATGCTAGAGACAGATCCAGAAACTACTAGGAGCAAGAGGAGGTTCAAATTCAATAAAATATGGGCTAATAATGAAGAGGTTCTAAACATTGTTAAAACATCTTGGAATATTCTTGTGGTTGGTTTTCCTTTTTTCATTGTTCATACTAAGCTCAGAAGGCTTAGGCATGCTCTAGTAGAGTGGGACTTCTGGAGTAAGTATAATGATAAAAAAGAATAGGTGAAGATCTTAGAAGAACTTGAGATTGCTAAAGATCCAGCCTCGGTCTTTGACAAAGAACATATTAACTCCCTCAGTTCTAAACTCAACAAAGCTCTTGAAAATGAGGAAAGCTTTTGGGCTCAGAAATCTCAGATCAAATGTCTTAAGGAAGGGGATAGAAACACTAAATACTTTCATGCTACTACTATCCAAAGAAGGAATCAGAATTCTATTAACCAAATCCTAGACTTTAATGGCAACCTGGTTTCCTCCAAAGAAGGAATTGCTTAACTAACTTTTGATTTCTATTAATCGTTGTTTTCCTCCTCCCCCAACCAATATTGAAGAAGCTCTAGAGGGCCTCAACTTGAAAGTTAGTCAGGCTAATAATGACCTTCTTACTAGACTAGTCACAAGAGAGGAGGTTAAAGAGGTGTTTTTTTCTATCAATCCTAATAGTGCCTTAGGAAGCGATGGCTATACAGGTTTCTTTTTCTAGAATTATTAGGCAATCATTGGGAAGGATGTGACCAAAGCTGTTTTGGATTTTTTTGTGAATACCAAAATGCT
Source organism: Erythroxylum baracoense (assembly GCA_025629805.1). Classification (NCBI taxonomy): domain Eukaryota; kingdom Viridiplantae; phylum Streptophyta; class Magnoliopsida; order Malpighiales; family Erythroxylaceae; genus Erythroxylum; species Erythroxylum baracoense. Next base: position 16,039,075 of record JAOTAY010000001.1, read on the forward strand.
TAAAGGTGTTAATCATACTTGCATTACTTTGATCCCTAAAGAGTCTAATCCGTAGGATATGAGCAAAATTAAACCAATTAGCCTAACTCAAGTTCTCTTCAAAGTGATTTCTAAAATATTAGCCAACATATTCAAACTAGTGTTTTCTAAAATCATCTCCCAAGCTCGTAGTGCTTTTCTTCCTAGAAGGCTAATCAACAATAACGTTTTGATTACCCATGAAGTTACCCACCATCTAACCTTCTACAGGGGCAAATCTCATAAGATGGCTATCAAGCTTGACATGAGCAAAGCTTTTGATAGAGTGGAGTGGAATTTTTTGGATATGGTCATAAAAAAGCTTAGATTTCACTCTATTTGTATAAATTGGATCATGGCTTACCTCACTTCAGTCCCTTTTTCTATTCAGTTGGAACGACAGGTCTACCATTACTTCTCTCCCACTAGATGAATTCATCAGGGTGATCCACTTTTGCCTTATCTATACATTCTAGTGACTAAAGTCCTAGCCTCCCTTTTCAAAAAAGCTAGAAAGGAAGGATCGTTTAAGGGCATCATAATTGCTAGGATAAGTCTAGAAATAACCCATTTATTTTTTGCTAATGATTCGATTCTTTTCTGTGAAGCAAGCCCCTTACAAGTAGATGAGATCAAATAAATTCTCAAGGTTTATGGAAAGGCTTCGAGTCAAGTGATTAATTTCAACAAATGCTCTATCTTTTTTAGCTGAGGCTCTCCTAACTTGCTGAGACAAGATTTATCCTCTAGAATAGGTATCCTGAATGTAGGTAGCTAGGATAATTACCTAGGCTTGCCCTCTACCATTTCTAAATCAAAAAGAGCAACGTTTGAGGTTAAGCTTAGGGTTAGCAGGAAATTCTTTTCTTGGTGCTATAAACTCCTTACTCAAACAAGGAAATATGTTCTAATTAAAGCAGTCTCTCAATCTTTACCTCTCTATGCTATGTCATGCTTCAAATTGCCTATGACTCTTTACAAAGAGTTGAATAGCCTTATGGCCAAGTTTTGGTGGAAAGGTCACAATAATGAAGGGTTTCACTAGGTCAGCTGGAAAAGAATGTGCAGACCTACTAGCTAAGGAGGCCTAGGTTTCAAAGATCTTACAGATTTCAACCAGTCCCTTCTAGCTAAGATTGGTTGGAGAATTCTCAAAAATGAAAACTCTCTCCTTACGAGGGTGCTTAAAAGTCGTTACTTCCCCCACACTACCTTCCTGAAAGCCCAAAAAGACACGAACTCATCTTAGGGTTGGAAAAGCATCATCTATGGAAGGGAAATTATATCATTCGGTACTAGAGTTCAAATTGCTAATGAATCTTCTACATTAATTTTGCAAGGCCGATGGATTCCATCAGATCCCACAAGAACAGGCGAAGAAGCAATTAAACCTAATTGTCAAACTGGAGCAGAAAGGTTGGTCAGTTACCTACTAGATGACCAACTTTGTTAGAAGGAAAGTCATTTGAAGAAGCTCTTCCTAGAGGATGTAGTTCGAGTTATTAAATCGGTGCAATCGGCTGGCTCTACAGATCACTCTTATTGGCACTATAACAAAAATCACAGCTACTCAGTCAAATCAGGTTACTGGTGTCTACAGAATAGAATGAGACCTAATAATCAACTCAATGATGAGCATACCTCTCTTTGGAAAACAATCTGGAACTCCAAAGTCTCTTCAAAAATCAAATTATTCCTTTGGAGACTTAGGCACGAGGCTCTGGTGGTCAATTTCAACCTCAACTGTCGCCTACAGACTCGAATTGTCCAACCATTGTCCTTGCTACAACAATTCTTCAGAATTGTGTCTACACCTCTTCACAAATTGTGACTTAGCTATCCAGTCGTTTAGTCTATCAAGCCTAAATCTAAGACTAGATCATATGGTTGCAACAGATATGAAAGATTGGCAGTTAATTACCTCAAGCCGCTTCTGGAATTCATGGAAAATATGTCTTTACTTGTGCTCCTCTTGTGGTCCATCTGGATCGCTCGCAACGAGAAAGTCTTCAATGACCGATCTCTCCACCCCATTGATATCGTAAGGTTTGCTATGAAGAATCTGAGGGAGCTTAAAGGCATCGAGTCTAGTTAGCCCCCGTTTATACCCCAAGCCTATTTCTCATATCGTCCCCTTTTCTATTTCTCTTTGGGCTATCTTTAGGCCTTGAAGGTCTTGAACCTTTTGTTCCTACTCTTGTATCCTTTTTAGGTTTGTACTCTTTTTTTTTACCAGGTTGGTGTTTTTTAATAAATCTTCTATCTTCAAAAAACAAAAAAAAACTTAATTAGTTTTAAGTACATTTGCATTCCTGTGAGCTAAACTTTCATTTTGACTAAAATTTTCAAACATGACATGTTTTTTGCGCCTTAATCTATGTACATGTATGTGTCTGTGAGTGAAAAATATTTCCTTTCATTTATCTGGAAGTAGCCACTTGTGCTAGGCCAGGAACCAACACGTTGGCCATTCGATGTCTCTCCCTCCCTATTCTCTGTTGTTTGAAGCTACAAAATTCCCTCTAAAAATACCCAATTCTATAGCGACCAGGTCAGACACCAGTTGAACATGAAAGCAACGAACTTCTTCATGCTATCATCAATGAAACGGTAAACCCAATTGGTTGTTGAGGATTGCATGATAGACCTCTAGTCCTTGAGACTTTTGCTTCTGTTTTTCACTCTATGATAAGAGAAGTTGCTATGAAGCAATCAACAATGTGGTCGCTTGGAGCTGGTGGTTGATCTGGATGAAGGCTGATTTGGTAAGAAGTGGCCTGGGTTCCCATTCCAGGAAGATTGGAACTTCATTTGACTGGGTATGGGGATAAACTTTTGATGGCGTTTTGTTCGTCTAATTGTTTGATTAAAGTTCCCAATTGAATGTTTAACATGGAATTCATGTCATGTATTTGCTGAACCAGTGATCACTGGATGCATAAGGAGTAAAAATATGAAATCCTCACCAGCTTTCTGGGGAGATCAAGTTAAGACTGTTGTGAGATGGAACATGTTAATAGCTGTAAGGCTATTTATTGAAGAGATGTTGGAAAATAATTTGTTAAGCATAGCTAGCCGGATGTGCCTGGTTTTGAAGACTGGAAGCATTCATTTTCTCTTTTCAGTAAAAGAGATTTTTTCTTCATGTAGTCATCATCTGATCCTTTGGTGCTTTGCTTGGAGCTAAATTACATGTTTTTTATGGATTTGGATAAATCACGCGTCAGCAACCCTGTTGGTTGTGGAAATAAAATTTCTTGTAGAGAGGATATCTGGAGATTTTGGTGGAAGAGTCAAAATGAAGAGGTATGGACTTTTTCTTTTCCTTTTCAATTTATCTATTTTTCATCAACTTAAACAGCTTGATTATTCTCAAGTTAAGGGAGCTGTCTGGGACTACTTAATGAAAAATCTGGCAAGATTTACCTCCAGAGGGAAGAACTTTTAGATCATTATAGAATCAAAAGAGTGTGCAATTTGGGCGTTGATTTTGAAGATGAATGCCTAAGTTAATTTCCTTGTATTTTCAATCACTACGTAAGCTACATTTCTCCAAGTTTCATTGCTCTTTTTTCTTTTTCTTTTTTGGTATGCTCATTAGTCATTACTGAGATATGCTATAGGTTGTAAATATGTATACTTTGCGAAGGCAACATTAATGCTAGGATTTTAGTTACCACAATTTCAATAAGAAATATTTGATGAATAGTAAGGTTGGATTCAGAGGAAGACGAAAGCAGAACTTTTTCTCCTACTAGAATTAGATTACCTTACTAATAAGTCACTTGATCTTATCCCAATAGGCATGGAAGAGTATCCTGCTCACAATTAAGAGTGGGAAAGGTAAGAAACAGAGAGTGATGTCTTGCATTACTCCAATGATCATTTAATTGAATAATGAAAATAATGTTATAAAATATATTGCTTGAAAAACTTGATACTATTGTTCATGCAATTTTCCTGAGCAAGCAGCTTGATAACATACATTAAGATATAAAATCTGGCGGACTTACCAACTTGAAACTAATTTATATCCAAAATTTGAAAATATAATGGAGATCCAATATTCCCAATTTGTATGGACTAAAATAGATGTGGATCTTATATTTCCTGATTGTCTGGAGTAAAACTTACATCTTGGATTCTCCTATTTTGATTGCCAACTACTTTTTTGTCTTGCATAGTATCTAAGTCTTAATTTCTCTATTTTCATTAGGCTTATTGTGTTCCTTGGAGATAGTTGCAGAAGTCCAAATAAAGGTGTTTAAATGCCTTATGACTCGTTATATAGGAATTGTTTTAGTTTTCTCTATTGCCTGGAATCAGCTAGAAGGCAGCCTTGTTGAATATTGAATTTCCTATCATTCTCCTTTAATATTCAGAAAATTTAGGCATAAATTTTGTATAACTATGTGAACATTGTATTTGGCGTAAGATTTTTCATTAGATATAAGTTGATTGTTTGTTGTTCATCTCCTTTCTTCCTTTCTAAAGCAGAAATTTTGAACCCCTCACAGAAAGTATCACAAACAGCACTGTCCTTGAAATAGCTTCTGCAAGTACAAACTGAAGTTTCTTTTATTGCAATGAGAAAGTTGGTGAAAAACAATGTAGATCATTTAATTCCATACTTCTGTAACTGCATACTCAATCTGTCAAAGATGTATGTGCATAACTAAATTAAAAGATTTTGAACTTCTTTTTCACAATTTTTATCTACCACTTTATCTAAAAAGGTTCATAAACAATATCCGACTTGTATTTTACTATGACTGTTAGTAATTAATTAAATACCATTGAACCTATTGGTGTTAATATGTCAAACCGATTTAATGATTTAGTGCTAATTTAACCACTAATGACATGAGAAGTTATAACTAGTTTAAGTTAGGTTGATGTATTGCAGTAATAATATGGGATAGCTGGTGTCGCAAATGTGACATATATTTTATCTCTATAGGTGCTTGATTTTACTATTATGACTAGATTTCATCCCTTATTGCTTATTTCCATTAATTTCCTAGGCATGTATACATACTTAAAGTCAAATTTGACCAGCATAAATAATTTGTGAGACTTTTTGACAATAAGTAACAACTCATGTTAATGTTACTAGTGTAGTAGCTGTATTGGGCGTTAAATTGTGGACATGGCTGTTAAAGCTGAAGACGTTATGTTTAACACTGTGATGAAATGATATTAAGCTAGATACTCAAATCCCACTTACTTTTAGTAGTTAAAATAATGTGTATCTATATATATCCATGACTAGCATAGCTCATATTGCCATTCTCTTTTCTTCTTGAAATTGTTCCAAACACCTATTCTTTGTCTCTTGATCTCTCTTCCCCCAAGCTCCATTGCTCTTTCATTTCTTCGCGTTGGGAAACAACAAGGATATCAACAAGAAGTATTCCACTCTCAGGTATCCTCTTCACTTATTTTTGATACATGTATGTGTATATCTGCTTCTCATGTAGATAGTATGCGAATGATCTTTTTTCCATCTAAAAACCAAAAGCAGCATGTAGCTTGGAGCATATACTTTATTCTTGTTCAGATCCTACAATTATATGATTCATGGTGTCAAGTCATTCTTGTCATAAAAAGAGAGACAATTAGCCTTAGTGTCTCATTTTAAAATTGAAACTCTCTTCCAGAATTCCTTTCTTGAAATTCATTCTTTTGATATTCTGACAATTCTTAAACTTCAATTTTATTAAGATTTTATCAATGAGCATTACTTATAACTGTTTGATTACTTCTTCTATCAGTCAACAGCGGAAAAGCATAACATAATCATTTCTTTTTATGAAGACTTATTTTGTTCATACTTTTAGATGGCGTATAAGGTTCATATGCTAACATAACATTCTTAAACTGAAGTTGGTTTTAAGACAAGTCCTTTTTTGGATAACAGATTCTTTAATTAATTTATGAAGTGAATTAAACTTGCTTTTCTTAAATTCGGTTACATATAAATGAAACCAGACAAACAGAGAAATTTATCAATGAATGCGCTATTATGGTACTGATTCAAGTATTTTATTTAGGAATCTTTCTATGGTAAGTCAAGAATTTATTGCATTTGACATAGTTTAAGAGGCCATACTTGATAATGAAGCTGCAAATTTTGCTTGGGTATTAGATGATCTAAATCACTCATGCTATAAGTTGTGATTTCCTTAGTAACTAATGATTGGATGGCCTCGGTATTAGAATATTCAATAAAATTGTTTGAGTGCTACTTAGATGAAAACCAATCTATAAGAACTTCTCATCTTTACTTCAAGGTAGACTAATTGCCATCATTCACCTATCCCAAGAATTTCATACACATTGGTTATGGGGTTTCTATAGTTATTTGTAACTTATCTATAATGTAATCCACAGATATCCTGAACTAGTTTCCATATGTCATTTTGACCACTTTAGTAAAACACTTTGTTTCTAGAGTTTATTGTAACTGATGTGTATCATCTTGTTTGTGTGTTCAATTATGGATCCTAATAATAAGACAGATAAAATCCCAAGAGAAGAATCTGGAATAAACATGGATGACTGGATAACCAAATTGTTGCTCAAATTACGGCGGAGAATCATATCTGAAAGGTGATTGGCCTTTAATGATTAGCTTTGAGTAATGTGGGGCAAATCTCCAAAATTCTCTGTCAAAATACCCAAGTGCTATTTATAACCCAAAACATTGGTGTATGTTTTAATTGCATAGAGCATGCCCAGGAGAATTGGTTTTAGAGCCTATCTTTGTAAATTTTACTATTTCTTTATTTCAAAATTTCTTTTCTAATTCTAATTATTGCAATAATTTTCAAACAAACATCATATGGTTTGTTAGTTAGTTATGGCTATCTTTTGCATTATTTATGATCACTTCTTAGAGCCTTATGAAAGTCATTGATTTCTTATCATACCACCCTTTCAACTCCACAAACTTCTGGGTGACAAGGTTTGCAAAATTGAAATTCCTTATTTCCACTTCTTACACATCACCTTAAACTTTTGGGTTGAATGATTTATTAACAACTACATATATTAAAACTTATTATTGCGATATGACACTCATTTCTGTTGTTAAAGATAAAGTGGCCTTCAAAATGATCTCCTTCTCCAAAGTCTGGAAATGAATGATATAAGAGAAATAAATGTCTCCCTTTTATACTTAATTCATGAGCCAAATAGAGTCAGCATACATAATGTGTTCAATTCTATCTCAACTTTGTTATACTTTCAAATACAAGCTTTCTTGCTGTGTTCACTTCTTCATGCCTGAAACATAGAATGGACTTCATGTGTAGGATGAAAATGGGTAAGAGAAGTTGTCCATTCAACCTAGATGGATTACAAGAACGCAAGAAAATTGTTCTCCATTGTGTTGTTCAAATTTATACTGCTGCCACAAACAAGGTAATCTTATGATTTTGGCATTTTGTAGTTCTGTAAATCCTTAAAGTCATCCATATACGGGCATAAAGGGATAAGGGAATTCTTTATTAATATATGCTCATGTTTGAGCCTCTCAAAACATTTTTATGAGGTAATTAGCAGTTTGTTTTTTTGTTGTTCTTTTGTTTTTTTGTTGTTCTTTCCTCTTGATGGGAAATAAATTGGGCTTAATCCTGTTATGAGCATGAGGAAAGTGTGTTAAGGCATCTGTAAGGCACAGTGAGAAAGGGAAAGATACATTGAAAAAAAAATGTAATAGTTTTTGTGCATAACAGTTTACTTCTAAATTGCTACTTGGATATAGAGCGGTTCCTACATCAGTCATAGGTGTAATGAGTTGTGAACATATCTATTATTGTTGACAATTTAGTTCAAACAATGTTTCTTTTGTCTAAAAATCGGATAATTTTTTTAGTTGTTTCAAAAGGTTACAGAACCATTATGAACTTTAGGTTTGTCTGGCTAGAATTTTGTGGTCATTGTATGGTGCCTATGGATATTCCTATTCAGGTTGTTTCTAAAGGCATGATTGCTTCCTACTCTCTCTCTCTCTCTCTCTCTCTCCAAGTACAACTCTGAACTCTACTGATGATTTCTCCCTTCAAGTCCTATCCATCCATAGTAACACATCTGTGACATGTTAGTTTGGCTTTGTGATAGATTTTGTACTTAAGTTTCCAATATATCTCCTATTTTCTTTTTGTTTTGCGGTTACTGAGAATGAAATTTCGTCAAGGTGGATCATTTGTCAAATGACTATGTAACATTCTCCCAAGAAGAAGAGACAAATTAGGAAGAGATTGCAGCAATTAAGGATAAGATACAAACAACAGAGACCACTATAGTCGAGATGAAACACAATATGCAACAGCTCTATGAAGCTTTCCTTGGTAAGAATCCTGCCAAACCTATTTATCCTCTGACAGAGGCCTGGAAAACAGGTCCAAGTTCCAGTTCTGTTCTACCATATGAATATGCAACATTGCTAGGCCCCACTTCTGAAGGAACGAGGCCTGTTCTGATCTCACAGCCACACCAACCTGATTTAGTTCCAGAAGTAAAAGTAAGCATCAAACCTGGCTTGTTGTCTATGATACTTTGTTCTAGTTGAGAGAAGGAAATTAAATGTGGTCACAATAATCAATTTCTCTTGACTTTCCAGTATGGCCAAGCCCCAAGAAAAGATATAAAATACCTCATAACCTTTCTGTCCTTTCTAGGAACATGGTCAATCGTTATGAAGTGCATGTTTGCTCTTTTTTTTGTGTCTACTCGTTTGAAAGAAGGGAAACAGAGTGTAAGAGTAGATAATTAAGTACAATGTGATGGAATGTGGATAGTAAGGGGGGTCAACAAGTTAAATCGTTCTAGTTAAACTTTGTGATGCAACTTTTTCCCCATGCTAAATCTACCAACTATTGTGTGAAAACCGAAGCAGGGAGAAGGCGTATCTCAAAAGATGTATTGTTCAGTGATTGTTCTATGTTAATTTATCTTCTCATTAGCTGATCAAACTTACATTCATTTTCAATGTTACCAACCAATTTAATAATTTTTCCTATCTAATTTCTCTAGAATTCTCAGTATAGCAAAGACATAAGTTTGATCTTCTTTTCGCAGTTGACTTCACTTGATATTTTCACACAATTTTCTTCACCTCCATCAAGCCCTCTAATATCACCTTATTTATTTCTTAGATTTTTGGTAATGTAAATTTTTTTTATAGGCCAAGGCTTTACTTCAGCAATATGTGCAACAAAACGTGCAGCTGCAACAGAACATGCAGCACAATGCAACTACTTTGTTGCCAACCCACTGTCAGCAATCACAATGGCATCAGGCAAACCAGATGTTATAGTCACAGCCAATACACCATTTACAATATGGTACAACAAGATGCGTTCAGACCTCAAGCATCAGGTCAAGCACTGGGCTACTTTCTGCAAAACCAGAATGCAATTGACCAGCAAAGACATCTATTTGGATCAGAAGGAGCTCTTTTAAAGTCATCATCAGGTACGTTATTGCATTTTGCCATTGTTAGCCTCGTTTCAAGTATGTTTCTACAGTTTTGTGCTTCATTTAAAATAATGAAGTTTACATAAATTTTAAAGCTTGTACGAAATTTAGATCTGTATCATTTCCTCATTCTTAAGATTATAGTTGATGCGTACAATGGCTTAGTGAGTACTGATTCTTTTTACATTGTTTTACGTGCTGCAGTGACCATTACTTGCAATTTTTACTCGTTGTCTACTACTAACATGTGAAATTCTTAAATGCCAGTCTAATGATTGCCTCTAATGCATCACACATTTGTTTATCTTCATTTTGACTTCAGAATGTAGGGACCAAAATACTATTCTTCGATTCTCAAAACAAAAAAAAGGAAGCTATTCTTCTGATTGGATGCTGCATTCAATAGCAGAGTCTCTTGCTAATTTATTAATGTGTAAAATGCATGTTGATCAATAGTATTTTGCTGGGAATTATTTTACTATTGCATATGTCATATTAACTTTCTACTCCTAAGGAAAAAATGGTAAGCATACATTCTATTCTTGGTAGATTATTTTAAGTTGAAGCGTACGGTGATCTAACCAGTTGAAAGGTGCAGCTTTGACCTTTTCCCTGGGTTTGAGCCTGATGACTATCGATATGGAAATATTATTTTCGATAGTTTATTTTGACTAGATTTTGGTACATTCTGCACCTTTGTTACACCTGAATTAGTAGACTCTTAACCTTTATTTGGGGGACAAAGATTAAAGAATTAGTTTTATTCATCTTCTCTCCTAGATTGCCAACTTTAGGTGCCTTTTCTGGCGCGGTAACTAAAAATTGGTTTAAACTCGCTCATCATCTAGGGATCTTGTGGTTTTCTTACATTTTCACCGAGTAGAAGTAGATTTTATTTAATTTCTATGCAAGCCATCTTACAGGATTGTGGTATCTAATGTAATGATCTCCCTAAACTGCACCCTCTTAATCACCTTGCTATGAATAATTTCAAGTACCTTGAGATCCTCCAATTTGTGAACCTTTTGAACATCATTTCCTTGTTTGCATTGCTAAATGCTATTTGATTCTTTAAGAAAATGTTTCAGGTATAGTAAAGTTATAGATAAAGAGTGGGTTGCCTTGGGCATCTAAAATCTTTCATTTGTGTAATTTTGGAATTACTCGCATCAAATTCAACAAAAAGATCTGATTTCTTTCGACTATATGTATACAATCTATTTTGTAGTGTCTCCATACTTCGAAGCTGAGGAAGAATATGCAAATGCATTTGATTGGCAAGGGGCTATACACCAAAGAGTAATTCTATGACTTCTTCTCCTCGTAAAGTTCATTTGGTCCTCAGAACTTTTTGAAACTCTGTTTCTCTTCCTTCTTTTCAGGGTGGTTGAAATAGAATATAAATATTTTCTCGTGCCACAAGAAACAAAATGCGATTTTACGATTTTTCCTCTTTTCACCTTCTAGATCAGAGACTTGAGGATGAGCTACTAGCACGACGTAAATGAGTTTCACCAGAAAGTTGTCGGCATCTTACAGAGGGTATGTTCTGCATATGCACTTGTTCACTTTTTTTACTTTTTCTTTCACCTTGCTGACTAGATTGAGGTTGTTCTGGTTGATCTACAAAAATTTCTTGATCAGACTCATAGTCATATACTACTTCATCTTGATCAGTAACTGGTTTAAGGGCTTCGGTTTTAGAAAAAGAATTTAATGTTAATTGATTAACTAATTTAGTTATTTCTTCAAGCTGAGTTTTAACATCTTTTTCTATATTTTCTAAATTATCTGGTAATCTATGTTCTTCAGTTTCTATATTTTCTATATTTGCTCTCAACTTTTTATTAGATAATGAAGTAAGAATTAAAAACACTACTGAATTTCTTAATGCGGTAGAACCAATTAACGCATTTCGCGTAATTATAAATGAAATTTATAAAGAATGTATTAGAAAAGACATAGCTTCATATAAACAAGAAATTGAAAATGAAGAACGAAAACAGGCTCTATGGCCTTTAAATAATATAAGCATATGTAATATCTGTTATTTAGAAGAATATATTTGTGAATTTAAAAAATTGTTTTGTCTAAATTATGTGATTGTAAAGGGATTCCTAATTTTAATCTAGTATTAAATTTAATTTTTTCATAAGCAAGGTTACCATTTGTAATTCCAATGACTTGTTCTTTTACTTCAGTTAATCTATCGTCCATAATTGCTAATCTAATTGGTAAATCAATACCTTCTTGAAAGGTAGAAACCCAGTCCAAACCTACGCGCTTCCAGACTAGAATGTGGACCAGAGAAAACATGGTATGCCTGTGTGTGTATAACACACCAACACAATTCGATGAACCGTAAATAAGAAAAAGATAAAGAGAAAAACAACAAAGGTCAGAATGTCAATCCCTTCACCTGACTTCAACGGGAAGCTTGTCCAGCAAAATTACGGAGCAATTTGGATAATTTGTAGGCACAAGCAATCTAAGGGGTTGAATTTGTGACTGCAGGGGATTAAACACCATTAGTATGAAGAACTGAGAAAAATGGCATATTTAAGTAATTTCTTGGCCTCAAATGGTATCCAAGAACTTACTATTTGTCCCGAAGCATATGGTGACTTAAACTTGGGACTTAGGGCAATAGCAACATAAGAGCATTTTACAACAGTTCCTTCACCCCATCCCAAATCTTCATCACTAATATTAACTACTGTATCAATAAGTCTGATTTATTTCCCTTATCTCTTCCCCGAGGGCATGATTGGCCTGCTATAGGGAAAGTTATGGCAAAGACAGCTTTTTCCTAAACATCAAATGAAAATTGTGCATACTCGTTTTTTTTTTGAATTTGGATATAAACATGCATAAAAGATTAATATTGGTTAATAACTTTTCCCCTCTCATTGCTTTTTCTTTAAGGCACGTAGTTAAAAAATGATACATATAAAGGTTAAGAAAGTAGAATTTTATTATAGGACACTGAATCTTTCAATGAGATATTAAGATTTTGTAATAGCACGGAAGTTCTTGACAAAACAAATGTAGTAATGCCAAATTAATAAGTGGGGTTCTCAGAGATGGCAAAAATAACAAGAACTAACGTAGCAGAAAAGAGTTTATGTGCCGTAAAACCCGGTAGCGGACCTCAATTCTCAGCCGCTTGATACTTGATGTAGCACTTGTCTTTGAGGACAGGTGTTATACTACTTTTTGAGACCTGTAAGAATGTTATTACGCGCTTCAACATGGTCTTAAATGACCTGAGTTTATCAAGTTGTCCTGACTTTGATTGTTGTAGAAGAGAATCGTGCTGAAAAGTCAAAAGAAAAGAAGAGATTCAGCAACTCTATAAAACATTCACAGGAACAGTTTGTTCAAATAATTGTTTTTGTTGCCTGATTACTGTTGACTCTCTTCTGGGGGCGGCATGCAAGGGGGTCAGAGAACACTGAATCACAAATCAGTACAATGGAAGCCATCAAGATTACAGACCAGCACTTAACCTAACTGTTGTAACTTGGCCACAATTTTTTGTTAAGATATTTACTAAGATATCTAATTTATTATTTTGGGCATTATTTAAAGTTGGATACATTCGGTATATCATTAGTGATAAGAAATTTTCTTGGTATAGGATTCCACTATTCTGAATAATGAAGGAATCCTACTTGGAATAAAATCCTATAGAAGATAGGATTTATTGGATATGTAAAATTGGAGATAGGCATGTTTTCATTGAAGAGATACATGCAGATTTACCAGTGATTTGAGCAATTTTTAGCAACTGCATTTTTCTACTTGTGCCTGAATGATCTGGAATATCACTTCATCATTTGGAATATCACTTCATCATTTTCGTGAGTGAAAAACATCTAGAAAACTAATAAATCATGTAGTTGTATTTTTTTGTGATATTTCGGTAATGAACATATGTTTGTTTGATGATTTTTGTGGCTATTATGAGTGAGATGCTTCAGTGATTATTTTGAAGGTTCACAAGAGAATTCTTGTTGAACAACTTCCCATGTTTAGAGTTGATAAGCCTATACATACAGGAGAATGTCTTTTGACTCAAGTGTCACTTTGATTATGTTATTCTTGTTTTAATCACTTGAGATTTATTTTTATCTTTATCTTCTTTCAGTATTGCATAAATCTTTTATTAAGATTAGCACAACACGATTGTGCTATTAGGAGTGAAATACTTTCACGGGATGTGAGTACGAGTGGATAATATCAAGAGTTGAGTGATGTCTGCTTAGTAAAGCCTTGTATAAAACTACTGTACTTTGGTGAAATTTTGATTAAGCTGGGTAAGAATCCCACAGACTAGGTTGAATGTGCCGAACTGATTTACCAAATTTTAGTTGTTGATTTATTTTTTACATTTTTTATTTTTCTGCTTGTGTTTTAATTCTAAAAAAATTGGCGATTACTAACACACAGTTGCTTTCTGTTAAGCAATCTTCAAGTTTAGTTCAAAGCAACCGTGGAAGAACACATTTATTGCAGAACGACAACCCTCATGTTTTTCAATTAGTATCAGAGTTTGGTTTACCTAATCAGAACTTGGTGAGTCAAGTTAGTGTAGATCGGTGTTCCATATTTATGGCTACTAGAGAAGGAGTGTCAATCATTAGGTCATCTTTACTTGATGGTTCCAACTATCCTACTTGGAAATCAAGAATGAAAGTGTTCATTCAAGCACAAAGAACTAAAGCATGGACTTCTGTGGTGAATGGGAGGACTCATCCAATGATGATTGATGAAAAGAATGAAGTCGTACCTAAAGATCCATTTGAATGAACAAGGGCTAAAGAAGAGGAAGCGCTTAATAATTCTCAAGTGATGCATGCAATTTTCAGTGCTGTGGATGAATGACTTTTCGGTATGATATTAGTATATGAATCTGCAAAAGAAGCATGTGATACATTACAGGCAATACATGAGGGGTCAAAATCTGTTATAGCTTTAAAACTTAAAATATTGGCTAATAGATTTGAAGAGCCTAAGATATAGGAAAGTAAAACTATTAAAGACTTTCATAAGTGGCTGCGTGATATTACCAATCAAGCACATCAACTTGGAAAATAGTATTCAAATGTGAAACTTGTCAAGAAAACATTGAGATCATCTCCTCCTAAAGTCATATCGAAAATTGCAGTCAATGAAGAAGCTCATGATGTTAATAAGTTATCCTTGGATAAGGTAATTAGGATTCTCACAAACTTTGAGAAGAACTTATTGAGAGATAAGTGTAAAAAGAATAAAGGGTTGGCATTGCAAGCTAAGGTTCGTAAATTCGTGAATGATTTAGGAGACTACTTTGATAAAAATGAAGATATGATGTTACTGATGAGAAATTTCAGTAAGTGGCTAAAGAAGGTGAAGAAAGATAAACCCAATTTTAGGCAGAATGGTGGGAGTTCATCAAACAATAATTTCAAATAGCAAGCAAAAACTAAAAAAGGTGAAAAAAAAAGGCAAAGAAGATACAATGTCATAAATGTCCAGGTTTCAGACATTTGCAATCAGAATGTGCTAACATTCTTAAAAGAGAGAAGGAAGTCTTACATAAGCACTTGGAGTGAATGAATTAAAAAGTGAGTATGGTAGCGAAGAAGAAATTATGAGTAATCATGCAGGGTAGGTTGCTTTATATAACAAAAGTCCACTTGCTTGCTTGGTAATAACCAGGGACAAAACTGACGAGGAAAATATAAATGAATCGGTCCAAAATTCTATTTCAGATTGTGAAAGTGAGGACAGTGACTTAGAATTCAAAAAAGAAGACATTTGTAAGGCTTATGAATTAATGTATGCCAAATGGGTGAAAATGTGTAAGCAAAATGAGAAGATAAAGAAGGAGAATTCAACCATGAAGGATATCATTTAAGATCTAGAGATGAAGTTATTGTCAACAATAGATGAACTTAATGAAACAAAGCTAAATCTAGTCAATAACGAAAAAGGAATAAGAATATTGAATGGTGGTATCGAAAAACTGGAACAATTGCTAGAAATTGGTCAAAATAAAGTGGACTTTCAAGGTGTTGGTTATAAAGGTGAGTGTTCTAAGTTGAATAATGGGCAAAATGATGAAGCTAGATTTGTTAAAGGAGAAACTTTAAAGAGGAATCAAAAGTTTGTCCTTACATGTCACTTTTGTGGTGTAAACAGTTATATAAGGTCAAATTGCTACAAGTTGTTACAAATGTTGTTTCAGAGGGCTCAAAATAGAAAATACAGACAATCTTTGAAGAATTTTCAGCAGCAGTCAACATTATCAAAGCAAACTTGGGTTAAAAAGAATCAAACATAAGAACTTGTGGCTCTTAAATCTATATGTGCTATTTCTTATAATAGATGGTACTTTGACAATGGGTGTTCACAACATATGACAGGCGAAAGAAGCTACTTGATGGATTATCAAAATTGTATGAATGACAATGTTACTTTTGGTGATGGAAAGAAAGTTACGGTAATTGGCAGAGGAACCCTTTGCAGGGATGGAGTAGCTCACTTCAAAAATGTGCTTCATATGGAAGGTTTAAAAGAAAACTTGGTGAGTATTAGTCATCTTTGTGATAATGGATTATTAGTTAAATTCATCAGTGATGAATTTAGAGTGCTAATCGAGCAAGGAGAATGTTTAGTGAGTGGCAAAAGATTAACAAATAATTGTTACATGTTGCAGGTCATTACCTCTTACAATTCATCTACATATGATGATAATATAAATTATAGCACCAAAAGCTTGGCCACGCCAACTATGATCTCATCAACAAGTTGAGAAAGTTTAAAGCGATGAGAGGCTTAACTATGACGAATGATGATTACAAGACTATCTGTAGTGCATGTCAAAAGGAAAACAAACGAGAGTGCCATACAAAAAAGTTAGACACGTTACATCTTCTAGCATACTGGAATTAAATCATATGGATATGGTAGGTCCAACACAATATGTTAGTATTAGTGGAATAAGGTATTTCTTAACATATGTTGATGATTACTCTAGATATACTTGGGTAGCTTTCTTGAAAGAAAAATTAGATGCATTATAAGCATTTAGAAGCTTATGTATGACGATTACAAATCAGAAAAATATGACAGTTTTAAAAATAAGATATGATCATGGAAGAGGGTTTGAGAATTCAAGTTTTAATGACTTTTATGATAAACATGGTATTATGCAAGAGTTTTCAACACCTAAAACTCCACAACAAAATGGAGTTACAGAAAGGAAGAATCGAACTCTTCAAGAAATGGCCAAATCTATGTTAAATGGAAGAAAAGTATCAATGAGGTTTTGGGCTAAAACAGTAAACACAACATGTTACATATGTAACAGAGTTCATCTTAGAAACATCTTAAACAAGACACCTTATGAACTATGGAAAGGAAATAAATCAGATATTGGCTACTTTCATGTATTTGACAGTAAGTGTTACATTCTTAGAGATCGAGACAGCTTGGGAAGTTTGAAAGTAAGAGTGATGAAGGCATCTTTCTTGGATACACAGTAAGGCATATCGTGTTAACCAAATCGTGGTAACCATAGAATCCGTGAATGTTGTTGTAGATGATGTGCATCAAATAATTGATAGAGTGATAGACAAAAAACCTTCAAAATTAGCCTTATAAATTAAAACAGAGATGCAATGAAGATAAAACTAAAAATTGTCCAGATTCATAGTTAGTTATTGCTGGAAAAGAAATCAATCAGACAGAGGACTAGTTAGTTGCTTATGAGGAAGGAACCAATCATACATCTAATGTAGAAACAATTTTATAAATAGCGAAGTCTCAAAGGAAGGTGATTTAAACAAAGATCATCTATCATGAATCAGATAAAGTTGTTGTGCCCAAAATAAGTTCTATAAATACCTAGGTTATTCTACTCATAAGTATAGGAGGTAATTGTAGTTGATTACCCAAAATCATCTCCCACAGAGGTGAAATTGTTCCACTCAAATTAATTTTGAATAAAAATAAAAAATGCAATCCTAAACATTATATCTGATTTGTTGAGTTAAGGCTTTAAAGAAAATCACAAAATTATATTGAAAAGTAACTGATTTAATCGAAAGCAAAAATAAATAGATTAATCGAAATGGAAAACTCTTGAGAATTAATTCACTAATTTATTCTCCTATGCATGACTAAGGGAAATGATTAGGTAGTCGTCTTACTAAAATTAATAGTTGGGTTCTAAGATCAACTCGAATAATAAACTAAGTCTAACTTTTGCATTCGACAAGTTATCATTCGAATTAATTATGAAAACCTGACTACTAGTTACCACTTAAGTTAATATATTTCTAGTTCTTAACCTGAGCATCTATATTTTCTTGTTCCATATTGAACTTCATCTCTCCATCCTTCGTTTAATACCAAAATGATGCAAAGTTTGGTTATGCTATTAAATCCATTCAGTTCAGAAATTATAACAAATATAAGACAACAACATAGTCCCTCAATTATGCATAGTTGTCTAAAATAGCTACATTAATCCTTAAGAAAAAGAGATTAGCCTATTAAGGAAGTAACAAGATTCATCATATTCAATTCAAATACTTTAATCCCATCTTTATCAATATAAGAGAAGTAATTAAGCAATAAACCAAGTAAATAACCAAATGAACTATCAAAAGATAACATAGTTTTAGTCGATTAAGCTAACACAGTAGTAAGTTTTGTAAACAACAAAAAAGTAAAACACTGAGAAGTAATGCAACAAATGAAAAACAGAACAAACAAACAACGATCGGATGAGGGAGTTGCAGTGGTATCTTGCACTCTGAAGCTCTCTGCATTGGCTTTCACTTTCTGCTCCTGCTTGTTTCTTACCCAGATGATTGGATGCTTAAGTTGTTTCCACTCTTTACTGTTCTTCTTCTCCTCAACTAATTGGTCCTTGCTTTCTCTCCTTTCTTCTCTGCCTTTTTTCTTTCTCTCTGCTTTTGTCCCCGAATGTCTCTCAGGTGTGTAGAATGTGGAATGTGTAGAATGATAGAACGAGTCGCCACCCTCCTTTCTTCTTTCTATTTGTAGTCTCATTTTAGGTCAAGGTTTTCGAACCTTTAACCTGCAGATTCCATGTAATAATTAGACGGAAAAACTTATCACGAGGATGACTGTGACCATGTAACTCACGGGTATGACAATGGGTTACCCATGACTATGGTTGCACGGGGGTGACAATCACACCTATCCGTGACCATGTAATTCACGTGTAACACCTGTGACTCGTGGCCATGCTATTAATGTGTGTGACATGCAATTAACGTGTCACACCCATTTTCTTGCAAAATTCTTCTGATTTTCCTACAAAATTCATAACATAATCCAATTAACATTCATGCAATATTCACATCATTTTCACTCAATTGGGATTAAAAATACAAGAATTTGTAACCAAAATCAAGGTATGAATAAAAAAAAATTCAACAAAATTAGGCACAACAGAATTCATCCTATTGAAAATGTAATTGGTGAAGTTAATGATATAAGGAAAATAAGAGGAGGAAAAAGAATAAATTACTGGGAACTTGTAGGGCTTATATGTTACACTTCTTCATTCGAACCAATGAATGTGAAAGAAGCATAGAAAGATGAATTTCTGACAGTAGCAATGCAAGAAGAGTTAACACAGTTTACTCGAAATGATGTAAAGAAATTAGTACCAAGGTCATCAAATGTGAAAGTGATCCAAACAAAATGGGTATTTTGTAACAAAACTGATGACAAAGGTAATGTGAGAAGAATCAAGGTCAGGTTAGTTACTCAAGAATATTCTCAAATTGAAGGAATTGATTTTGAAGAAAAATTTTCTCCAGTAGCAAGGCTTGAGTCAATTAGACTTCTTTGGGCCATAACATGTGTGAAAAGGTTGAAACTTTACCAAATGGATATAAAGAGTGCGTTCTTAAATGGATTTCTACAAGAAGAAGTGTACGTTGAACAGCTAAAGGGATTCATCGATTCGGTGCATGTTGATCACATATTCAAGCTCAAAAAGGCTCTTTACAGTCTCAAGCAAATGCTAAGGGCTTGGTACGAGAGACTCACCCAATAACTACTTAATCAAGGATATGAATGAGGTAGATTTTATTTCTTAAAAAATTCAAATTTGATTTGATGATTGCACAAGTATATGTTGATGATAATGTGTTTGGCTCCACTCATCCGAAGATGGTGGACGACTTTGTAAAAATGATGAAACATGAGTTTGATATGAGTATGGTGGGAGCATTAAATTTCTTCTTAAGAATATAAGTTAAAAAAGTGAAGATGGTATCTTGGTATCGCAAACCAAATAAGCAAAGAATTTGGTGAAGAAATTCGACCTTGAGAATGCACGTTATGCTAGAACATCAATAAGTGTGTCAACAAAGTTGAATAAAGATGATCATGGCAAAGGTGTTGATGTGAGTTTATATAGAAGCATTATTGGGAGTTTGCTTTATCTAATCGCGAGCCAACCTGATATTTATTATAGCGTGGAAGTATGTGCACGCTATCAATCCAACCCTAAAGAGTCTCACTTGACAACGGTAAAGAGGATCATTAGGTACGTAAGTGGTACTTCCTTGTTTGGATTATGGTAATCATATGCTTCTACTTCTTATTTAGCTGGTTACAGTGGTATGGATTAGGCTAAAAATTTAAATGACAGAAAAAGTACATCAGAGGGCTGTTTCTTTCTTGACAATAATATGATTTCATGGTATAGTAAGAAACAAAACACTATCTCGTTATCGACAGCAAAAGCAGAATATATTGCAACTGGGAGTTATTGTTCTCAACTCTTATGGATGAAGCAAATGTTGGAAGAATATGGAGTTGCTCAATATGTTTTGACGGTTATACTATTGTGCGCCATAGACATCTCCAAAAACCTGGTTCAGCATTCACGAACCAAACACATTGATTTAAAGTATCATTACATTTGAGAGCTTGTAGAGACTAAAGTTGTAGTTCTTTATTATGTAACAACTGAGAAGCAATTAACTGACATTTTTACAAATTAAGACCTATAACAATTTGGGAACTCATGATCCCTCAAATGGATCCCACATCTCTTCTATAGAGAACAATCTTCGAGAGAGAGTGAGAGAGTGTGAAGTGTAACTGAGATTTTCCACCATACGAAAGACATCAAAACACTGGTTTCCATTTAAACGCAGCATTAATTTCACGTCATTTTCGGTTGGGTTCTACTTCAAAAATCCTTTTTTTTAAATCACATCAACAATCAATATTTACTTGATGGAGGTCTAACACTTTTAATGGTTTCATCTAATCAGAGTGTTATCTGTAATTTTGAGTGGACTCATTCTATTTTGTCAATTAGGCCAGCTGTATGTTTAATGAATTTTTTATATTAATATTTTACAAAATAATTAATTTTGTGCATCATTTTCTAGGGATGGTAAATATGATTAGGCCTATCCAAACTAATTTTAGCTAGGATTTACTGGGCCACGAGTTGAAACTGCTTGACCTGACCGAGTCATGAGCTAGGATTGTTCCAATTTAGCACAGTTCATAAACTGACAGAAAGATACAAAATTATGTCATTTTATCAATTTTTTTACGAAAATATAATATCGAGCTGGACCTATCAGCCTTTGATTGGACCAGGTATAGGCTGGAAGCCATTAGCCTGTCTGGCCACAGTCCACTCAACTTCTCGATCCATTGTCATCCGTGTAGTCATTCTCATTCTTATGCATCCGTGATCCCAATTATTGTCTTTTTAAGCATTGGCATAACCAACTTAGTGTTGCAGACTAGCCGGCACACAATATAATTTATAAATCCACCCTTTATTTGTTTTTCTTTTCTCTTATTTGTTTTGTTTATCGCGTAGAGCCAAGCACCTATGAACATGATGCTTGTTGTTGGCGTTAAAAGGGTAGTTTAGTGATTGAAAGAATCGAGGCATCAGACGAGAGAAAACAGACAGAACACCAAAACTATGGAAAACATATCTTTTGGAGTTTCCAATTCCAACCCCACCTTCAATCGTTTATTATCTCTGTGAACGTGACACTCTCTCCCAGTATTACAAGGGTAGGATATCTGTTGAACGAGACCCCCTGCTTTAGCTTTAAGCCACCAACTTTTAATGTTTCACTCCAAACTCCACTCTAAGCGCGTAGTATCCAGAGCTTTCGACTAGTCGCTATTAGCGAGGATGCCATTGGTTTTCTCCGGAGAATAATAATAAAAATGAAAATTAGTATAACGAACAATAAGAATAGATATTATTATTATTATTGTTATTATTATTATTGTTATAGTTAATTAAAAAATAAATAATTACTTTTAGTTTATAAAAATATTGGAAAAAATTATTATATTTTAATTAATTATATTATAATTAATTAATTACAATATATTGATTAATTAATTATAATATTTTAATTAGTGAATAAATTATATTTTAATTAATTATATTGTAACTAATTAATTGATTATATTTTAATTAATTATTGTAACTAATTAATTGATTATATTTTAATTAATAAATAATAATAATATTTTAATTAATTATAATATAATTAATTAACTATTAATTAATTATTTATAATATAACTAATTATAATATAATATAATTAATTATTAATAATATTTTAATTAATTATATTATAATTAATTATATTATAATTAATTAATAAATTACATTATAATTAATTAATTATATTGTAATTAACTGATTGTAATTAATTAATTAATATAAAAAGCATATTTAAAAAAACTACTATTGAAGAATGAGTTTTATTTCTTTACTAAATAGAATGTACAGAAGATTCTCAAAAGTGGCATATTAAACTATTACTTTCATAATGATAATCAACAATCAACCATTTACTTTTCATTCTTTGCTAATTAAGTGCTTCTCAAATTTATCAACCAAACACCGCTCCTAGCATTAAACTTTACTCAAAATTGATTCACATCAATTAGGTTAATGTCCTTTTCAGTAGTAAAAACTTACTTTGATGGAACTAAAGCCTAAAAAAAGTATAAAAAAATAGAAAAACAGGTAACGCACCCTCTCTCACGCGCGTGGAGATCATACGCACAGATCCAGAGCCCACAGCATTTTCCTCATCCCGCTTGGACCAGAAACCCCAACCAACAACCGCTCAAAAACTAACTTTTATGTCCAAAAATACCCTCATCTTCACACCTTATTCACAATTCCCCTACTTCCCGCACCACTGCTATAAATAACCTCCTTGCTTCGCTCTAGGTTTGCGCGATTCACCTCCCAAACTTCCTTCTTAAAAAAATTCAAGAAAAAAGTTCTCATGAGCGTAAGTGACACTCTCTTACTATAATGGCTTCGTCAAGAAACAAATCCAACGGCAAACATCTTTCCACGTGTTGCCACATACCACAACGATGGATATCGTCGCAGCCGTCTCTACCGTCGTCCTCCGGCTTCGCGTCATCGACGGCCACCGGCTTCGGCTCCTGCTCCTCCGCCTGCGCGGCCGCCGTCTCCTCCGCCTCCACATTTTTTGCACGCGCCACCTCTCCCACGCGTGTCAATGTCTACGCACACCACCGCCACAACTCTAACCCTAATCAATCTTCGTCTTCGTCGCTCCGATTCTCAATAGAGAACCGTCCGATCTCTCCCAACCGTTCGATCGCAATGAGAAGACAACCATCGAACCACGGCACCAATGCTGCGGTCTCCAATCAGAAGAGGACGTGCGCTTGCTCTCCGACGACACATCCGGGTTCGTTCCGGTGCGCGTTTCACAGAGCGCTGATAAGGAATCGGCAGGGCAGTAACGGAAATGGCCATCAGTCGTATCACTCGAGTAGTACTCTAAACTTCAGAAGATCGGCGATGGCGAATTCGCTTGTTAGGATCGGAGGAGTTGAAGGTGAGTTGGTGAAAAGAGCGTTAACGGCTCTGATTCGACCGTCTTCTCACCAGCTCCGACGACGCGCCGATTTTCAACCGAGGCCGAGCCGGCTCTCAGTGATGAGTAAAGCGGAGGATTTATGAAGATTTCCACAATCTTGATTTTTGGGGATTTATTTTTTGGATATCTTTGTCGTTAATCGATAGTTTTTTCATGATTTAGGTATGTTTTTGTTTTCTTGTATAAATATTTTGTGACGATCTATAGATTTGAATGAAATGTGAATTTTAGGGAAAAATGTATGGAAATCTAATATATAATAATGTGGATGATTGGTGATTTGTAATAAAGAAGGGAATGGAATTAATTCATGGAGCCTTGAAATGGAAAAATAATCCCACCTTTAAAATTCAAACAACAAGAACAAGATGAAGATGGGTTCGCGCTGGCATTGACCAATTTCATTGAGATGACAACAAAGCTTAATGATTTGGACTAATGCTTTTCTTTGGTTTTACTGTCACTGTCAAAATTACAAATTACGCTACAATCATCCAATGGTTTCTTTACCATTATTACTGACTGTTTTTACATGCTTCTTCCACGCACTGCCTATCAAGAAAATGTAGGGACCTGATCTTCTGGCCTACATAAATAGAAGACTAAGATGATTTGGGACAGAGTTAGGATAGGGTTAAGGGGCAGAGGATTTGAAGTGAAAAATGCAATCCATTATAGTAATGTAGCGTATGTCAGTATTACCGTGTCGGAATTGGTTCTCTCTCCGTTGCATTTGATGCATCATGGTCATGGCCCGCAACCAGTCATGTCCAAGAAAATAATAGAAAATGATGCCAACAAATTCTATAAACTTAACCAGATCAAACACTATCTTAAATTGGGTATCATATATTTATATTTTACTCCTCGATTGTTGATGTTTTCAGGACTATCATTAATTCTGGAATTTCCAAGTTCTTTTTTCCATTCTTCAAGTTACAATATTACCTTTCGTTACTCTCTTAACTCCTGATAAAGACAGTTTGCTGTACAATGTGCAAAAAAATAGAATGGCTCCCTCCTCAGGCTCAAACTGTCACTCCTCGACAGTAACGGATGGCTCACCAAAAATATTGACGAACCCGCCACAATCCACCCCCACCCTTTACAAATTACAAAACCGAGATGTTCAGGAGGGATTAAAGCAAATGACAGAAGCATTTCAAGCAGAACTAGCTGTAAACCCCTTACCTAACGAATTTAGAAATTATTTAACTAATTCTTTCCTAAGCGACTTCGATCTGAACTTGTTAAGGACATAATGTTTAGTCTGAACCTTAATAGGGCCCTTAATTCAGTTAGATTTAATGTTGAAGCCTTTTTAAAGTACATGGGATCTACCGGGCAGCACTATTATCAACTCAGTGATGAAAGTTTTTAGCAGTAGAAACCTCTTAAGGGAGCTGAGCGAAATTTACATTTGCATAATTCTTAAAGTTGCAAATCCATCCTCCTTACATGGTTATAAACCTATTTTTTTAATTACATTAGATATCCCAGCTTAGCCGGACTAATCTTAAGCCTCTAAGACCCCACCCCAAGAACCCTAGAGGATGTAAATCTGGTACCCCAAGATCAGTATTACCGTGTCGGAATTGGTTTTCTCTCCGTTGCATTTGATGCATCATGATCATGGCCCGCAACCAGTCATGTCCAAGAAAATAATAGAAAATGATGCCAACAAATTCTATAAACTTAACCAGATCA
>JAOTAY010000001.1:16094570-16108058 GCA_025629805.1 Erythroxylum baracoense
TTATAAATAAAACGGGCCAATTTGAGTTATCAACTTTCTGTACTTTATGTTTCATCGATTAAAATGTAATATGTTTCATTTTCAGTTTAAGTAAACAAAATGTTTTGAAAATGAAAAAGTGGGCCCAAATTAATGATTATTGATAAGAGTTTTCAAAAAAACAATTATACCGACTTGTAATTGTTAAATGATGTGGCACACCACCCTCGCGGGGCACAGATTCGGATATCACCGTCGATATCGGGTCCGGGTCCAACAGAAGTGGGGTGTTACAGATTTGATATTAATATTTAAGCTCCTTAATATTTTATTGTATGAGACTACTAATTTTTTTGAAATAAAGAACCATCTTTATCTCTTGTTCTTTTCTTTATCTCTTGTTCTTTCTATGGCATCCATAGATGCTACACATTGCTTATGTGCTCACTTTTAGCAATTGGCATCACAAAACGATTTACTATCTTACATACAAAAAATTCAAATATTTCGTCAATATATATGTAGCTTATAATAGTAAGAAAGCTTTATTTAAAAGATAATTAGTAATCTTAATCACAAAGATGTATGCAGCCATAGCCATATTCTTCATTTTGGTCATAATTGATAACAAATTTACTTGTTCTCATGATAAACTACTTTATCGCTGGTTACCAAAACATACCATCCACATGAAATGATAAAATTACACATTTAATATTAGATCTTCTAACATGGATTAAATGGTCTTTCCCAATCATACTAAAATTATACAATATGATTATGGTACTAATGTAATATACCACTTACTTTGAGATTATGTTAGACCATAAGTTGACTTTAACAATTTGAGCATGTAATATTCTTGGCCTTTCTAAATGAAACTTAGTGGTTGTACCATATAGATTCCTTTATCTTGTTCTTCCTTTAAGAACGTAGTTTTTACATCCATTTGACATATGTCAAGATCCATTCCAATTACTAAGGCTAGAATCAGCTAAAATGGTGTAAACCTGATTATAAATGAGGATTTCTTCTCATAATCTATCTCTTCAATTTTTTGTATCATTTTACCACTGGACACGCTTCGTATCTTTCGAAGTTGCAATCATTATTTTATTTAACAATTGAAAAACACATTTATTCTCGATGGCTACACGTCTTTTTACAAGATTATCTAAGTCTTATACTCAAATTGAGCTCATTAAAGTTCATTCTTCTTTTATTACTATAACTCATTCATCCTTAGCATAACTAGATAGAAACTTTTCATATTTCTTGGCTTATTATCTTCTTTTAGAATTATCACAAAGGTTACTCCTTTTAACTTCAAAATTGTATGAGGAATAATTTGGTTATAATATAAGTATAATAAAAATTTAAGAAATGAATCTTTCTACATTCATATTGTGCCTACTCGAATTAGATAGTGGTAAAGAACTCCCATTGGGTTGCAATTGTTATTGATCGGAAACTAATTCATCATCTACTAAATTTCTCTCACTTACAAGAGTATCATTCAATTGGTCTTGTCTTCGAAAAAAATAATAATAATAACAATAATCATCATCATCATCATTATAATCTTCATCATAATCATAATCATAATTATAATCATAATACGGCTAAGTAAGAAAAACTTTTTTTAAAGATATCTTTGCCTAAATCCGTAAGATATCTTAATGAATTTTTGTAATAGCTTACTGGCTCTTTATTCCATGCTCAATAGTTTTTGTGCTATTTTGTTAGCTAGACAATTTGTACGAGTAGACTATTCTACTTTATGTAAGTCTACTAAACAAAATATGCTTGACCAATCAATTTATTTAATTTTATCCAATATGACCTAGTCAGCATACTACAAATTAGCATAGATATTATAAAAACTAGATGATGTTATTAAACAAAAAAAACTAATTTTATTTGTTTAATCAACAACGTCTAATATTGTAAAACCATTAAACTAAAACCATGACTACTATAATTTTAAGAAAAATTTCCTTTCCACTATTATGGAAATTAATATCAAAGTAAAGGTTAAATAAAATATGAAATAACTTAAAAAATTTCTCAATGGAAGGTCCTTTTCTTTTCCTATTTTAATTTGCCTTAGTTTTTCTTAAAATCTTAAGAATTATAGAGCACTGTCTTTCCACTTTTCACTTAGACTCATTATAATCCTTTCTCTTATTAGTTTTTAATTCTTTATAAGCATAACTTAGCCATATATAGCTCAGAAGCCTAAGATGTTTGTTGATAGGTGTCATATAGCTTCCTATATCATCTTAATATTCATATTTTGGGTTAAGTGCATTTTTATATGCTCTTAATGTGGAGACAAGAATGTGTAACAACTTACACTAGCTCAGTATAAGATAAGATATAACCAATATCCATTGATTCACTATGTCTTAAATTAGCTTCACATGCATCAGCATTGGATTCTCCTACCTCATATTCTCGTTTATAATCTATTTATCATTACGATATATATCAAACATAATAGCGACTGATCATAATATGGTCACTAGAATGACAATATAACATGTTACCATCGTGGACCATATGTCCTTGACATGGTCATTCCTTTTGATCTCTAGCATAACATCATTCTATATGTTGTATAAGCCAAAGAGTTCTTCTTTTACATAAGCTACATGCCTCATAGTTTTTCTATGTTTCATTATAGCGTACTTCCTAAAGCCTATCATGATTTCATGTAATGAGACAAAAGGCTTTTGATCTTCCAATACTTATTCAATTTCTATACGTCCAAATTTTTAAATTGTCACCATTGAATTCACCTCTAGTGAATTCTATGACAAAATTTTAGATACGTTAGTCATTTTTCTTAAACACGTATATCTATAATGGCACATTTAATCCATATTAATTTAAGTGAATTTGATGCAATCCTCCAAAGAGAAAATTTAATAGTTTTCAAAATTGTCTGTGGACTCAAAAGGTTACTAAGTTTCTATTCATCATCTATATAATAGTTGATCAATAATTAAATATTATATTTAGGTGTATTTATTTACAAATATCTCAAGTATGATATGTACATCAAATACATATAAAACAATAAAAAATTGAAAGAACAATACATTACAAAAAAACACGTAATATTCAACATTTAACAGTTGCTACAAACAACTAATACTATGTAAGTATTATTAAACATCGAATAAAAAGAGAGCAACACTTTTTGACTAAAATTATAAAATTTGATGAATCTTATGAATATGAAATTAGACTAACTCTACAGAGAATTTAGTCTATTAGTTCCTTAAATGAATCATTGATATTCATATCTACTATTAGTTTTATAATATCCTTTAATAGGCCACTAAAACTAAAACCTCTATACATTTTTCTTCTCCTATGCTCTTTCAAGAAAGTTTGCACCACTCAACTATATGTGTAAATATGATCCAATGGAGTATTCCACATTCTAATTAACAAACTCTATATTGAGACATGAGCGTTTTGCAAAGTGCTTCATTTTTGCTCATGAGAGTGGAGAATCCTTGATAATCAGCAAAGATAAAATGTTGTGTCATTTTATTCAATGATATAACATGTAATATTAGGTTAGTCCCAAGCATTAAACAATATTAATCTATTTGCACCTTTATGAAAATCATACGATTTTGATGTGCTGGAGCTCGAATTGAAATCAGGATTCTCATTACAACTATTCTCCTAAAACAAATTCAATGAAAAATAATATTCAACACTTTTGAATAATAAGTTGAAATGCGTCCCATAATCTAAGCATATCATTAAAGCCAAAACACTCAAAAGGGCATGACAAAAAATGATTCCTTTTTAATCATTAAACTTGTATTTATTTAAGGTATAAAGCTCTTGTTTAATTTTTAGGATTAAACTTAAGGTTTGCTACTTTAGCATGTTAACTAAAGATTAAGTTTGATTTAATTAATATAATTCAATTAGAAACTCATTTCTAATTTATTATTTAACTTTTAAACTTAATAATTTAAATCTAATTATATACTCATTTTAATTAATATTGAACTAATCATTTTTCAATATTATTAAATTTGTCCATATTTTCAATAAATTTAGAAACTAATTCTAGATAAATAAACTTATCATTTGATCTATAAGTCTTAACTTGTAGTCTTACGCATCAAGAACATTTAAACCGATACCTAAATTCAATTAAATCCAAATGTTAATCCATTTTAGCCCAATCTTTTTAAAAGTTATAACATGAATATAAATATGTCTACATTAATTTTATGTAGGTTAGATGTAGACAAATAGCTAAGCGTTTTGCCTTTAATAACATAGGTTAGTACGTGTCTGAACTAGCAAAACAAAAGAATATGTGTATCTTTTTTAATGGATTTAAATTCATATTGAACCTAATGGACTTAAATTATAATTGGGCTCCAAAAACTTATAGGTTTAGCCCACAATAACTTAAACAAAGCTTATTCTATACTCAAAATAAGCTTAATCATTCTTATGTCCAAATATAAGTTATTCTATCTTTAGGTTTTAGTTACTATAGCAACCAAACACCCAACTTCTTCTTACCTTTAAAACGCCTAGCCATAACTTAGAGAAAACAAACTCCTTTTCTTTTTGCTCCAACCAATCACCTTAGTATCCACTAGTAACTCATCCACGGTGTCACTAATCACTACCGACAGTCGTCGGTAGTGAGAAGGAGCGTCGACTACACCGCCCATTAATAATGGTATTTCAGGTTGTTGGTAACGATGGATGTTCGTTTACACCAAAATAAATTTAGTGGTTTAAACATAAATGGTTAACTTTGGATTTCGATGGAAAATTTTCTGAACATCCACTTCAAACCAACAAACCTTGATAGGAGAGGGACGTTGTTTTGTTTTCTTAAATAAAATATCTCAAATAAAAAACATGTTTATTAAAAAAACACTTTTATTTTATGCAAGCATGTCAAATTTGACATGCTTTTAAGAGTATACAAGATTTTATGTTCCATAAATCAGTTATTACTCTGTTCTATTAAATCTCATCCATATATTTATGTGAAATTTATATAAATGTGTGGAAAAAATTAAATGGCACAAAATTAAAACACCGTAATCGTATTCGGTAGAGAGCATATGACGTGCTTTTAAGATGGCCACGTTGGCAAGTAGAAGTGATTCCGCAAATAATGCAAAGATAACAAATATCTCTACTTTATATCATTAAACTATATTCAAGAATAACATAGTGCTTGTTTTGTTGTAAAACAAAATAATAGCTCAAGTCTTACTAATTTTATATTTGGATTTTATCCATCAAGCATATATTAAGAGATATTAAGTAAATTTGTTTTGTGAAAACAAGTATTCAAGACATAAATCTCAAAATAAATGTTTAAATATAAATTCAAGACTTAAAATTCAATTTAAATCATATTTAACATCTAAATACAAATCCAAGATATGAATTTTAATATCATCTTAATAAGTCTTATTAAGATTTTCATACGATCATGATAATCATTTTGGTTTCAAGTTAATGAATAAAAATTATTTTCAAAACAACATAAAACTTATAATTATTAGAATACAAGTTCAATTTAACTTTGCTACCAATGTAAAAAAAATATTTGTGTACAACGTAATTCGATCGAATTATACTTTTATTATTACCTAAGAACAAAAACTGCTTACGAATTTTTACTTTAATCTATAAGATAAAAGACTTATAGAATTATAAAATTTGTAGAATTCATTCTACAATTGTTTTTACTAATTTCAAAATTTTCTTATCTTACGTACTTTTTTTTGGTAAATCATATTTTATATTTTTTTAACAGCCGTCACATTTACAATTACAATATTTTATATTATTAACGTATTATGTGTGCTTATTAATTGAATAAGATCAAAGATTAATGATTATTTATATATAAGAAATGATTCATAAATTGATATCTTAAAGACTTTCATGAACTACTATTTTTTCCTTCCAACATTAAGAAAAGACAAATGATGCTAATACACCATGTTTATCATAACTGATTAGCCAATTAAGAAAAAAAAAAAGATAAAACGAAATCACGATAGTTTAAAATGAATAAAGAGGCATTGTCAAGTAGTTTTCATATCAAAACAAAAGAATACAAAAGAAGCGAATTTGACCATGATAATGGCTCCAATCGTAAGCCAATCCCGATTTACGCCAATGTTTAAGATACATGTGGTACATAAACATACATGGACCAAGTTAAGATGACATGTAATACAAAAAGGACCTTTCACTAAATTATGATTCGATGCTTGACGTTAACCACATGTTTATTGTCCAATGCTTGTTTTCAAATTATATAAACAAATACATCAATATTGGATTCAATTATTAATTAATTAAACGAAAGGATAAAGGGTCACTTTCAATGTGAGTTTCCATGAAAGTTCCCTCAATCAGTGCTTGGCATTATCAATACCTCTCTTGTACTATGACTTTTCCCTTCCTGCGTTGTCTTTGCCAACACCACTTTTAGAATTTGTTCGTAGGATTAATTGGTTGAATGTTAATTAATGAAATAGAATGAAACGAAAAGGAACGGTTTAAATAGATTGAAATAGAATATAATAAAATGTTGTTTAGAAGGGATAGAAAATTTTATAATGTAATGTAGTGAAATATTATTTAAAAGATGGATGTAATAGAATATAATGTATAATAAATAATTATTATACCCCTGATATTAAAATAATTGTGAGTTTTGCACTACTTAAGTATCGAACCAAAACCAAGAGTTCTTTCCATTCCCTACATATGTTTTGGTTAAAGGATAGACAATTTTCCTTTTTCTCAACATTTGAATGAAGTATTAAGAGTGCTCTTTCCTAGAATAATAAAACTCGCATATCTATACATTTATATTTTTATTTAAATTTTAAAATGAATAAAAAATTTATGTTTGGCTACTGATTCCTAATCTTGAAGTATAAGCATTTTACGTACATTAAAATATGCTTTTATTTCCTATGCTTACTAGAATCTGATTCCTAATAGATGAGGATTGGTCAAACTCAACTCACAGAAATTAAAGTGATTTAACTCACTTGTTTCTTAAGGACACAAAATGTTTACATGGAAACTTTTTGCAGCTCAGATAAGAGTAAGATCAGGAATATGTGGGATCTTCAACTCAGAGGCTTCACTAAGTAAAGAATCAAATAAACAAAGTACATATCGAGACAATCTACCCCGAGCCTAACTAACTTACTCTTAAACCATGTAAAATCAGCTACTACATTGTAAGCAAAAGGCTAATACAAGTCACTTCAATCGTGCTTCTTACTAAATTCTATGAATACACAAGTCTAATGTTGTAAGAAACTTGATAGGAAACATGTTGAGTAATACGACTGTAATGCATGAGAGCTCCTTAGTTATCCAATCAACCGTAACACGTCTAAGTTAAAGTAAAGATGGGGGGTGGAGAGAGAAATAAAGAATTGTCTCAAAATATTTATCCAAAAAGATCTCCTAGGTCCAACCTAAATTAAGGGAAGATATATATGTTCCAACTTTTTATAAAAGATAATTTTATGTCTTTTCCTTATCATTAAACACTAAGAATTTTGGAAACAAAAGGATTCCTATTTTAACAAAATTTTGTTAGCTGGAAAAATCCCTCAAACATATGAGGAAATAATCTGAAAATAAAAGATAAGATCTTAATGTGCATTATTCAGATTTTATCCCCACTGTACTCGTAAACATATTCCATGTCTGTTTCATCACTTATTTGTCAAGCTTATTTCTTGAGTTGTTTCAAGTATGTGAAACTCGTGTACCCTTAACATGAAGGTCAAACTAAATAAAATGAACATAATAAACGCTTGATCTTCATACCATTCCAAACTAATCTTTGATCATCATCATGAAACTTTGAAATCTCTAAGTGATCAATAAACTATTTGCTAAATAAGCATGCTCAACATATATAAGTGAGATTAATACTGTCATCATCATAACCAATATTAGGGTCAACAACTTCCCCCTTTTTTATGGTGACAAACTAAATGTACCTAAGCATGAATCAAATAATTAGTAATATAAACATGAGTGAGTCAAGTATATAAGTGAAAATAACCACACCACCATATATATACAAGAAACATGAGAATAAAAATGTTAACCAATACATATGAGTTTCTAACACTTAAATCACTTTAACCAAACGACATAGCCACAGAGCAAGTAATCGACTTAAGAATGTAAGACTAGCACATAGGTCACACTACCATCACAAAGCGTATACATTCATGCATATAGGTACATGCCCTTATTTTCCCCTTTTGACATCATAAAAACAAAACAAAAGTCAAGATTAGTATAATATAGAGTTGTAATACTAAAGGAAGAATCATTAATGGCTAACACATGCACACTTGGTGTTTGCGACACACAAGTCACAATCTATAAAATAATTCAACCTCTAGATGACTAGAATAGTTACAAGCGTGCATAAGAAGCTGTGTTAGAAGCAAAGGAAGCAAGAGTTAGCAAAAGATGAAATAGAACAAGTTTATCAATGAAAACATGAGGTAAGCTCCTAAGCCAAAACTAAGATGTGCTAGCTGTAAATCTGCTAAGTCTGCGACTGGAGGAGTTCATTTCTTGTCATGTGAAATGACCAATTACGGAGTTTCCCTTTCGAAACCTGAGTGGAGCTCTCTTAGTAACTCCATAGTAGCCCTTCAATTGATATATAACTCAACCGAAGGGTTCTCACAAAATTAAACCGTTCAACTGTTAAAAAACTTTTTATACTTTAAAAATTAAAAACGCGAAAAATAGTGGAATTTTTTTTACTTTCTAAAAATTCAGCAACATAATGACTATTTTTTTTTAGATTTTCAAATTTCAAGAACCTGCATAACATAATTTAAAACACTCCTAGTATTTCATATGCCATCTCAACTTTTAGAATGGGACCTCAGATCCACACACAAGCAACCACAAACATATAATTCTTAACATTTTAAAAACATAATATATAAATATTAATTAAACAATATAAATAAAACATATATATTTTCATAAGTACATACAATGTTTCTTAAAAACAGTTGGGCTTGAGTTTGAAATTTCTGCCCAAACGCTTACGTACCTCATTTCTATTGAGGATCAAAGCCCTTGTAGTTCATTAAGTAAAATATATATACAATCCCAAAAATATTTACAAAATCACACTTTTAAACCCATTCTAAAATAATTTAAAAAATATATATAAATAATTACGCCAATTTCAAGAAAACACATATATAACAAAAATGACATAAGCATAACAGCACCTGACTATACAACCAATTCTGCGGTGGAATCCCAACTACAGTAGCACTTGTACGCATACCTGGGGTGGTTTATTTAAAAACATAAAAACAGTGGTGAGCTAAACGAGCTCAATAAGTATTAATCATTTTACTAAAAATTAAACCTTTCATATCAACATAACTGAAATATTATCATACAATAATAAAGCTCATGATAAAATAATTACCACAAAAATTCATTCATGCATTATAAAATCTGGTAATAAAATAACACTTCGTAAAACATAATTTCAAAATTTCTAAAATACTATTTTGAAATGCTTTTTTGAAATTAAACTCATAATATAAAAATTTCATTTTTCATTTTCCATTTTCCTTTTTCTTTAAACAATAAACAGTGGTGGCAATAAGTTATCTGAAAATTTTTATACTGAAAATAAGTCAACCACTTGAACTAGTACTATATGATGCCTAATAAATAATAGCGACATTATTATTTTCGTAAATTTTCTTACACAACATAGCCCACCACTAATTTCTTTACCACATGATACCCTAGGCATAAAGTCACGGAACTGGTCTTGCATTGCTTACCCGTGACTGGTTAACCACTAGTTAAGAAGCTAGTTCTACATCACTTACCTACAATAGGTTAATTCTTATAAACCGATAGTTATGGAGGTAGTTCTACATCACTTACCTGTAAAAATTTTGGCTAGCACTATATATACACAACACGTGTAGAGGGTGACTCACTTGACTACTGCCAGACACAATATCACCCCTGTTAGTAACTGACGTCCTCAGACACTGCCATGCACGTTTTAGGGTACTCCTACTAGTAAATCTGTAATACCATCAAGACGTACCATAGGCTAAAAATTTATTTCCTTTTTATCAACAAATAACATAATTTCAATATAAATTTAAATCATATAAAATTTAACTTACAAACTAAAATTCATATATTACTAAAACATAAACTTATACTAGCAATATTCACTTGTAATATATCATCCACATAAAACTCAACATAAATATTCATTTCGTGATAAAATAAAAAGCATTTGCGTAAAATCAATTTAAAGTACACTCAGGACTTGCTAGTTTCCTTTTCACTACTTCGAAATCCTTCAATTGGCTTCATTTTCAGATCTGAAAACCTAATATACATACATTCGAGTCTTTAACACATTTTACAACCAAATACACCATAAACTATTTCAACTTTCCACATACACTCCATAACTAATTTTTTTCCCAAATAATAACATAACACTTCATTTAATAATTCCAATGCCATAAATATACTTAATGACCATCCTTAATCACATTTACATGGTCATTACATCATAACCATACTTTTATACCAAAAATGCCCTTAAGACTAAACTTAACATATTTTACATTAAACTTTTCCAATTTAATTCCATTTGATTTCTAACACTTAAAACTAATCCAAATTCACTTCCATGATAGTTTAATACACACATTTAAGCTATAAAATTTCATCAACAAATTTTTACATAATCATGCACTCTTTGCCGAATTTCAACCAAAACCAATTTCAAATCAATTCTTTTTCATTTTTTCACTTCATTAGCATCAAAATCATGCTATGAACATCATAAAACATAAAAATAAAATTTTGGATCATATCACATTAAAAACCCTAGCCACGGTCGAAACTTCATCTAATCATTTCCATGGTTTTTCTTCCATTCTTTCATCATTAAAATAACTTCCTAATGTCATTCATTAGTCTTAAATCATCAAATGGCAAAATAAAACACTTTAAGCAATGGATCTTACCTTTGACGAAGTTTGAATCAAGGTTCCACACACTAGTTTTCTTGATTTTCTTCTCTTGATCACTTCCAATGCATAAAACCTTGATATCACATCATAAGGGTGCAATTCACACCATCAAACCAAATCTAAACTATAACATAACAAATCTAATTTTTCAACAAAACTAGTAAACTTACCAACCCAATTTCTTTTTCCCCTTCACTTGGATGGCTATGGGATCCTGTTGGATGTTTGATTGGAGTTAGAAGAGCATGAAAAACTCTTTAGATCACTTCTTTATGGCCTAGCCAAACCTCTCTCTTCTCCTTTTTCTTTTCTTTTCTTTTTCCTCTCTTTTTCTTCCTTTTTCCATCAATGGTCGGCCACACCCTTTTAAAGAGATGAAAATTTAGCTTAATCACACTTTTTGCCCACCATTTCCATTAACAACACCTCATAATTACACCTTTACTAAAACTTATCATATTTATACTTTGACATATGCCACTTGTCACTATTCAATTGGTTACTTTCCAAACCAATTAATTCATGCTTATCTCATGGAAATCTTTCCATGTAATGCACATATAGAATCCTCCATAAGAATCCTATTAAGGTCCTAATAAAAAAAACCTATCAATTTTAATGTCCAAATTTTCAATATTTCCACCCATATATTCAACATCTTTCCTATAGATGATCTTTCCACCATAAGATATACTCAATTTTTCATCCCAACTATCCATTTCAGTTTCCTTACATATAAAAATGTGCAAATTGTTATTATAACTAGAATATCATACTTTGGTCAATAACATAACTGGAATAATTTGTTAATATTATTTGATGTAACACCAAAATGGAGATAAGTGAAATTCAAAATGGCATATGATAGTTTTCTTGTCTTCTAATAGCGACATAATAATACTAACCATCATTCCCATAATTATTTAAGTAGTTTTTGGATCATATATTAGCTAAAGTCAACAATGCATCAACTAAAGGCATGTCTAAACTAAAATAATAAAAGAAGATGGAAGAGAAAAAATATAAGCTATAACTAACTAATTTTGACACTTAAAATCCTAATCATGCAAATATTAGCTAAAGTCAACAATACATCAACTAGAGACATTTTTAACCATGACAAACATAATTGAGACGTCATATAACTAATAAATGATTGTTTGCCCTTAACTTATACGAATCTCTTCATGTTTACAAGTCTCTTGATTTTTGGTCTCTTGGGAATGAGACAACCACTAAGCATGTTTTAAATATATAATTTTTTTGTATGTCAACAACTTTGAGAAACAGTTAATAATCAGATCATGTACTTTACAACTTCCTTAGTATAAATGCCATATAAAAATGTCAGATGGTAATTTTGAGAAACAATCTTAGTATAAATTCTTGGTTCTGCATGATATAAGACCTTCTGGTCTAAGTATCTAGATTTCCATGCATCTCATGCTTTAGGAACCAACACAACAAATAACTACTAACAAGGTGACAAAAATGGCATTACAACAATAAATTAAAATTAGCCTTTTCTTGCTTTACTTATATTTCATAATTCTAAGCTTGGATAATGATTCAGAATTTAATTTATGAAGACACATGCATAAAAATGTTTGTAATAAAATTTGGCAAAATTTAAAATTATTTACAAGTTATATAATTATATGTAATAATATTAAGATTACAATCACAGTTATATCTACAATTTAAAACTTTTAAAATAGGTAAGATTAGATAATAAAGATAAATAATATCTTAGAGACAAAGAATAGGCAGACTAACAACAAAGACTTCAAAACAAATCCTACTCCAACTACAATATTTGTTTTCTTACCTAAAAGTAATTGATATTTTGAAAGTTTCATGATCAAATGTAAAGAATATGACAATTTTACTTATTAAAATTATACACAATCTTCTTTTGGACCATGTGCTAATGTGTCAAGATCCATCTATTGGCTTCCTTTACCAAATCAATAATGAAGAACTAAAGAACAATGAGGCAAAAAAATCAATGAATATTATAGATTCCATTCTGACTAGATTATTAATCATCTCCATTATTGGTTGCCAATTATATTTCAAGTCATATAGGCCTCTTCTGTTTATAAACTACATATAAGCAACCATGACATCTATCTTAATCTTATAAGGAAACATCAAACCAAAACCAAGTCATCAGTGGAAAGAATGTACTATATATATGTACACATCAAGAGAGATTGTTTATCGTTATCTTGTCTCTCTCTCTCAATCTCTCTGTAACATCTCATCACCGACGGGAAGGATAGAATAGTAATTTTGAGTGGTCTATGGGCGTTTAGAAATGCCTTTACATGTTCATGCATAATCTAGCATCCGCATACATGTGAATAGTACATTTTGCACATGAAAA
>JAOTAY010000001.1:16108158-16123983 GCA_025629805.1 Erythroxylum baracoense
TGCAATTATTTTTCAGGACTCAGAAGAATACCCCGTTAGGCAGCGGGAGTATATCTATTGCATGTGAGTGAAAGAAGAGGTCGGGATCAGTTCGCGTCTGCATTGTGTCCCTTTGTTTCCGCACTGAATTGTAATTTCTGCAAATTATTGTATTTTGTGTATTCGTGTTTTGCAAAAGAGCTTGATCAAAGTGTAATATGATTTATTTTGGGAATGGGCTAATCGACATTTTGTCTTGTAAGTGAAAATGTTTCTGAATAAAAAAAATGGGCCCAAATTTGCGATTATAAAAAAAATACTTATACTGACTTTTGATTGTTTTAGTGCTCTAGCACACCACCCTTACGAGGTACGGACTCGGATATCACCATCGATGTCCGGTTCGGGTCTTACAAAAGTGGGGTGTTACACTCGCTCTCTCTCATTACTCATAATTGCCATTTAAAAGGCATCAATTTATATAAATTGATGGATATTGAGGGACAAACAAAAGGGAAACCTTCTTCTGGGGTACAAAATCAAATAGAAAAGATGGTAAGAGGTACATAGAGACTTGCAAAATTTTATTAGTAAGACATATGCACATAATTTTTGTAATGTTTAGAACAATTAAATGTTAGTGATTTATTCTCTTTAGGTGGAGATTGAAAATATGGGAGTAGTAGCCCATGATAGGATTATGAACAAATTAGCATCAATAAAGCACAAAGCACAAGAGAAGCGAGTAATAGCAAAAGCAAAGATAAATTATCCCATAAATTTGTGAAATGTCCCTGTAAATTTAAGTTCATTGCATAATAGTGACATTTTTGACAAAAACATGTAAGTTGATGAAATGGTGGTTTGTATGGAAACATAAAATCAACAAAACACACAAGACATCACATTTCAGAAGGGAAAAAAACATACCTAATAAGTAAAGTTTCAAAAGAGAGAGGCATGTGGAAAGAAATAATGATAACAAATTCTAAGGCAAAGAGGAGAGGAAGTCAAATGCAGTGTAGTACTTCTAGTTGCAGATGACAAAGAGGAGAGGAAGGTTGGTGTGATGAAGATAGGTAAATGAAGATGTGCAGGTGGTTTTGAAATAAAATGGGTGGGTTACGGGTTTGATTTATAAGTATAAGTTATGGGTTTAGTGTATTAATCTACATGTTGTTTATCAACTTTTTATATGGAAGCCTACATGTCATGTCCAAAGGTGGTTTCGTTAGCTAAATTAGTAAAACACTAATACAACTAACATTTTGAATTGAGTTGTTATGGTTATAAAACGTTGGTTACTTAATTGAAAATTTTAAAATATTTGATACTGATCTGAAAAAATCTCAAAAGGTTTGGAACTTTAGAATCGTTATCCCTTAAAAATTACTCTAACGATTTTTTATGAGTCCCTTTTTCATATATGAATTCCAAATGGAAAATGTAAAAAAAAAAAAACTTAACCACTTATTGCCCACATGACTTTCTCCTAAATAAGAAGATGACACTATGAGAAAAGCAAGAAGGCAATAATTTTTACCATCATCATTAAAATATGACAAAAAATATTTTGTCTTGATGTCTTGAAGAGGTTCTTTTCATCGTGAATAAACTTTCAAGCTCTTGAAGTAGTAAACAAAGATCATTGCCTAATTTTAAAAGAAAAGTGAAGAGGGACAAAGGGAGAGAAATGAACCGGCTAGGCATCAATATGGGCCTTATTTGGTAAACAACTTACCAACCATTTTTGGAGAATTTACAAGTTTTAGCTGTTTGATCATGTCAAATCACTAATGGATATGATTGGTAATTAGCTAATTGAGTTGGCGGATTGAATCTAATCAACTGATTTTTAAAAAGCCCCTCACTAGGAGCGTTTTGCATGAAGCTGATGATTTTAATACACCAAAAGTCAATTATGGCCCTAGCTAAGGTAATACACCAAAAGATGATCATTCCTCTCCACCCAAGGCCACTAAAGGTATGTTTTGTCATAATACACCAAGCATTTGTAATTTTGTTTCCGATCCTATTATTACTAATGTGTAATAGTTACTTCTCAAACTCACTTTTATCCATAAAAATCATAAAAAAACATAATCTTGTGGTTTGTTAATTTAGAGAAAATAGTGTTATAGAGATCATCATTTTTTGTTTCTTTTTTGTTTTTATTATTATTATTATTATTATTATTATTATTATTATTATTATTAGTGTTATAAACTTAATTTTTGTAAAATTAATTGTCTAAAATATAAATTCTTACGAGAATATTCAAAGAAATACTAAGATATAATACTCATGTCCTTATAAATTTTTTAAAATTATGCTCTCATAAGTCATTTTATATATAAACAGCTAATATTGAACAACTAATTTTACCAAACATCTTTAATAAATAATTAATATCATCCTTTGGTCAAATTAACTGATATAATTCGCTATTAGCTAACCGCTGATAGAATTAGCTAACAATTAATGCAATCCGCTTATTGCCAAACAAGACCATAATTACCTTAAGTTTGGTTTTCAGTTTTAGGTAGTGGTGGTGTTAGGGTGTTTGGAAATGGAAATATTAAATGAAAAAGGCTTTTAGGAGAGGGACTAGTAAAGGAACAACCATCACTCACAACTAAAGAAAAAAGTCCTCCAAAATTGAAACAAAAAGAAAGTGTTCTCAAGCAACTACTAAAGTCCTAATGGGAGTAGGGTTTATAATAGTGTATTTACTCGTTAGTTTCTATAATTTAATATGGGGTTTAATGTTAACAATGAAATTTGAAACAAGATTGTGAAGAACAGCGGCCAACAATAGCTTGGAAACGAGCCATTTGAGTAATCTTTTTGGCCTCCACTAACCACTTAGGATGCTATGTATAAGAAGTTTCAAAAAATAAAATATTGATGTGATTGTTAAATTAGAATTCAAACGGAATGTTTTCAAAATATTTATATCTTTTAACATTATAAAATCTTTGAGCTCAAATGAAAAAGTCAACATCTAATTTAATTTTTTTGTCATCTGCATTTTAATAAAAATATTAGAGTTAAAATAAACTTTTTGTCAAAATATGTTATGATAAGTTTAAGTTATTTCTAATTTTTTACTAAATATAGGTTTGTTAAATCTTTAAGTTGAATAAAGATTCAAACTCATATTCCCTTACTCTTTAAGTATAAACTACCTAAAGAATTCTTGTCTTGTTGTTCATTAATCACATTATACATAAGAATGGTCGTCATACTTGTTGGATATGATACGGCCCAACTCTATCGGAAATCACACTTGTAATACATAAATAGTATCTCTTTAGTCATTAATTATTTCAAGGGATATTTTTATCACATCGGGGAAATTTGAAGGACATTAATAAATGTATAGATATGGTAAATTAAGTTTGAAAGGTTTAGTCTGGGCTTGGTTAGATGTAAAGTTTTTAATTAAATAGAATGGAATGATTTGTAATAGAATGGAATGTAAATGGATGTAATATGAAAACATTATTATTTGAAAGAGATAGAATGGTTCATAATGTAATATAATAAAATATTGTTTAGATGAAAATTTTATAGCGTAATATGATATAAAGTTATTTATTATTTTACATTTTATTCTAAATCCTCCAAATCAGAAGTTTTTTATTTTTATTGTTTAAGATGTAACGAGATATAATATAAAATTTTCATTTTTTATCTAACTTCATTCTATTTTATTATAAACTCTCTTTTTAAACGATAAAATAATATTATATTACATTCTATTTTATTAATAAACTTCCAATTAAACATAACCGAAGTGAACATTAGGTGAAAATAAAAGGTGGAAAAGGAAGATCGGGAAACGACAACGTCCAACATATGATGTCAACACACGTTATCGCCTAAAATTAT
Source organism: Erythroxylum baracoense (assembly GCA_025629805.1). Lineage (NCBI taxonomy): Eukaryota > Viridiplantae > Streptophyta > Magnoliopsida > Malpighiales > Erythroxylaceae > Erythroxylum > Erythroxylum baracoense. The sequence goes on from JAOTAY010000001.1 coordinate 16,112,032, forward strand.
TATGACAAAAGATAAGATTTATTCGATAGGGAGTTGGAAAGGAACGCGCGGACGGAGTACTGACCTACACACGGGCTGAACATTAAGTGCGCACATATCCAGACGCCATGTCAAAAAATCTCTCCTCCGACAAACTGAAACGTTGAGTGAGGGTGTGTCAGACAGTGTTTCTAACGCTCCAAGCTCAGCGCGTGGATATTTTATCGTGTCTATCCTCTCTCGTTCCGTCCCTTTGGATTACATCTTTCCTATTCATCTTTATGGAATTTTAGTTTTGTATCGAAATGTGCATGCAGCAACGTATATGTTGCCTTTCGCTAATTACAATCTCCGTAAGTTGTTGACTAAGATTATATTCGCACATTTCTATTATTCCCCTAGTATTTAGACGCACAAAATACAATCAATACACGAGGGGTAATATTTGTTTATATAAAATTGTAAATATAAGATAATTTTTATAATCAATATTTTAAATACATATTAAATAATTATTATGTAATTACATGTTTTAAATTCAGTTCTTTAGTGAATTAACAATTTAAAAATAAATTGTGAGTGGTAAAAAAATGATGCACAATTAAGTCATATTTGGCCGAGTAACTCAAAAATAGTCAAAATTTGAAGGGACATCTCCTTTATTATGAACCTACACCTTTGTGTCATAAGGTAAAAACTTTTAATAATAATAATAATATTATTATTATAAGAAGAAGAAGAAGAATAAAATTGAATAATAATAATAAGGCACCATTCTCAGGTCTGAACCCTGATCATTTAGATCATTAATTAAAATATAACTTTATTGATTGATTAAGAAAATAGTTTCATATCATGACCACTATCCTATAATTAATAATTTGACTCTCCAGCCCGCTTACTTACCGTATTCATATTCTACTCTTGTATCATCTCTACATTAATGATTAAAGCATACCAATTAAAAATTTTAAATCATTTAATTTTTTAGTTTTATTTATTTTAATAATTTTTATTTTTCAAAATCAATCAATTTATTAAATAATTGACTAATTTTTGTAAATCAATTAATTTTTATAAATCAAAATAAACTAAATAATTTTCATTTAACATTTTTCTTTGCCCATTAAACTTCAAATTCTTAAATAAGTAAGGAAAGTTTACTTCAATCATATTTCAAATTATTCAAGTTATAATTGGTTTTATGATAGTCTAATTTTGTTTGAATTTTTTAAATCTTAAACTTCTTGTCTTATCCGTTTAACTTCTAGTATAGTTTTTAAAACATTGCAAGTCCAAAGTACATATTGAATTTTAATGCTTATAATAAAGTACAATTTGAACCCTAACGTTTTGAAGCGTTTAAATTGAACTCAAATGTTTTTGAAAAGCTTAGAATAGACCTTAAATAAACAAAAAATTTAACAAAGTTAATTCTTTGTCAGTTAAATGTCATGGTGATACTAACGTGATATTATTTTTATATTTTCAAAATAAATAGTGAGTCTCACTACCATATAATTAGCATTTAAAAATAAATTAAAAAATAGATCCTAATATTACGTGACAATAAGCTATTACATATTTCAGAGAGTGAGTCTCACTTGTTACGTGACAATGAGATTCACAATTATACATTTTAGAGAGTAAGTTTTATTTGTCATGTTACAGTGAGACCCATTTTTATTTTAAAAAATAAAAAATATAATGTTAGTATTGACTAGATATTTAACTTATAGAAAATTAATTTTATTTATATAATTAGGGTCTGCTTTAAATATTTAAAAATATTAGAGTTTAATTTAAAATTTGAAAGTTGTTCTATATTTTGTGGTAAGCTAAGATTTAAAATGAAAATTTAGTCAAATATTGCCTGAATTTCTTCACCGGCTGTCCTGCAATGGCAATACCGTAATAATCTCCGAAATCTGAGGTCCAACTCTCCTGTCCCATCCTATATTAGCCCGTGTGGATGGGTTAAAATCGCTGTCCATGACTTTTGCACTATACTTCTCAGCTCCGTCCGGACCTCAGTTCCCCTCCCTTGGATTACTCTTGCTTAACGACGTCAAAAGACTGTGGTTACGGGTCACCTTTTCTGAACAAGAAGTTAAGGTGTACTCAACTATAGAAGAGCATTCCTGGAGTGGTAAAATAGTTGTCAGCTGGAGATTCTGCGCCGATAAACTCAGATAAATTGAGCCGGCTTCGTGGGGACCATAAAGTACTGGTCTTATACATAAGAACCAGCTCGTATAAACAAAGTGCTTAACTCAACACGAACTTATCACATGATAAGTACACCAACTTATCAACTTCTTTATCCGTCTGCTCCTAGCTATAAAAATCTCCATTTCTGCGAGGTTTAATGGTGGTATATATCTATATATTAAAGCCTTATTTTTAGACAGAGAAAGTCTATATAGAGAAAGGGATAAGTTTTTTTGCTCAAGTTCTAGAGGGAGAAAGCTGTTCTCTCTCAGCTCTCTCTTTCTGATCTCTCCTTGCTTTCTCGGGTGAGCTTCTCAGAAATCTCTCTTTATACTTTTGCTATAGAATCAATCACTTTAATGTCTGTAGCTTTTCTTTTCTGGGTTTTTATTTCTGAAGCTCTTTTTTTCTTGACCTGTCTCCTAATTTTCTTTTGTGGTTTTGTTCATTGTTGGGCTTTCCATATTTGATTGATACATATTCTAAACTTGCTTTCTTTATCTCTTTGATCCCTCTAACTATCAAAAACCCTAGTTTTTTCACACTTTTTTGGCAAATGAAATTATTTTGGGCTCTGGTTTCACTTGAAATATTATATATTGCCTTTTGTGGGGATAATTTTGTGGGAAATGCTGGATTTGGTGTTTTGTTGACTGTCTTTCGAAGGTGGTCAAATGATCTAGAGTTTTATGTTTTTTAATTTTTTCTTGTAAAACGTTCACTCGTTTATATCTGATCCTTTATGTATTTTTTTGGTTGCAGATCTAGTGCCAATTTTGCTTATACCAAAAAATTGTAAGTCAAAGCGGGTTTTTTAATATGTCATCTCTCAGTAGAGAGCTCGTGTTCTTGATCTTACAGTTCCTTGATGAGGAAAAGTTCAAAGAGACTGTTCACAAGTTAGTTCTTTTGATCTTTAAATTTATTGCATTTTGCCTTTAAAGCTGTGTCTCTTAGTAGTTGCCATTATTTTTTGTTAATATTACTAGTGAAGATTACCGGTTGATGGGGTATTGCTTATTGCTATAAATGTCACATAGACTTGAACAGGAATCTGGGTTCTTCTTCAACATGAAGTATTTTGAAGATGAGGTGCATAATGGTAACTGGGATGAGGTGGAGAAATACTTATCTGGTTTCACTAAGGTCGATGATAATCGATATTCAATGAAAATCTTTTTTGAGATAAGGAAGCAAAAGTATTTGGAAGCATTGGACAAGTAAGCTAGTGCACCTGAATTTTGGATGTTTTCTTTCCAAAGCTTTTCTACATGCGAATTTAAGTGTTTGAAATTTCTGCAGGCATGATCGGTCAAAGGCGGTGGATATATTAGTCAAGGATTTGAAAGTGTTTGCCACATTTAATGAGGATCTTTTCAAGGAGATCACTCAGCTTTTGACATTGGAGAACTTTAGGTATTGAACTGCATCTGAGAAACAATTAAACTGTGAGTTATATAGCAATAGGAAGTTTATCCTGAAGATTTCTAGTCATGATACAGGGAGAATGAGCAACTGTCCAAGTATGGAGATACAAAGTCTGCAAGAGCAATAATGTTAGTGGAGCTCAAGAAGCTTATTGAAGCAAATCCTTTGTTTCGTGATAAACTGCAGTTCCCCAGCCTTAAAAATTCGAGGTTACGCACTCTCATTAATCAAAGGTAATCCATCTAGAAGTGCTAGAACTTGTAAATTAATTGTACTTATTTTATTTTACTATGAGTATGCATGCATATAATTGCATGGGAATGTTGTTAGTTCGATGTGATTTTTGCATGAAATAGTAGAAAGCACTTTTTTATTGGTCACTGACAATTTAATTTGGTAATTTTTGTTTTATTTCATAATAAGTTTGGTTTTCTGTTGCCGAATGCTGGAAAAATCATATGTTTTCTTGTAATTTCATCTGCTTCAATTCATTGACTACTTCTAATTTAATCATTATAGTTAGCATTAGTGACTCTGGTATGGGCAAACAGTTATCTTTGTTTGTAACTTTCAGCTTGAATTGGCAACATCAACTGTGTAAAAACCCAAGACCAAATCCAGATATAAAAACTCTCTTTGTTGATCATTCCTGTGGGCAACCAAATGGTGCTAGGGCTCCATCTCCAGCAAATAATCCATTGCTTGGACCATTACCAAAAGCTGGGGGTTTTCCTCCACTTGGTGCACATGGGGTGGGTTTATCCTGCTTGGTTTGTAAATATTGTTTGGGAATGATTGCTGATCTTAATGCATCTGGATTTATGCATTCAGCCATTTCAACCTGCACCTGCACCTGCACCAGTTCCAGCACCTCTCGCTGGGTGGATGACTAGTCCTTCTACGGTAACACATCCAGCGATTTCTGGAGGAGGAGCCATTGGTCTTGGTGCTTCATCAATCCCTGGTAAATTCCTTATTGTGCTACAAAAGTCAATTAATCATTTATGTAATTTGGATTGCGTCCAGTACATAGTTCTCTTTGTTAACAAAAGAGACATTTTGTTGTCATATAGCTGCTTTGAAACATCCCAGGACTCCTCCGGCTAATCCTTCTGTAGACTACCCATCGGGTGATGCAGATCATGTTGCTAAAAGAACAAGGCCTATGGGAATTTCCGATGAGGTTTGCTGTGTTGTTCTCTCTGATTTGATTATGAACTCCTATGTCATGTTTTATCACCCAAATTAACATACATATCCTTTTGTCAGGTAAACTTACCAGTCAACGTGTTGCCAGTATCATTTCCTGGATATGGCCATAGTCAGGCTTTTAATGCACCTGATGACTTGCCCAAAACAGTTGTACGCACCCTGAATCAAGGATCATCTCCTATGAGCATGGATTTCCATCCAGTTCAACAAACTCTTCTTATAGGTATTCTTTGGTTGATATCATTGATTATGCTTGTCACTATCTTTCACCCTAGCCAGAAGATGGCTTGTGGGTTTTAACCCATTTTCCTGCTACAGTTGGTACCAATGTGGGTGATATTGGGCTGTGGGAGGTTGGTTCCAGGGAACGACTGGTTGCAAGGAACTTTAAAGTGTGGGATCTTAGTGCATGTTCAATGCCTTTTCAGGTGTGTATATTTTTCTCTTGATGGTTCGGGACACCTGGTATTGTGAATCCTTGTGATGAATGGCTTTCAAACTTTTCGTGTTTGAAGCTGATACTCTTGTTGTAATTCAGGCAGCTCTAGCCAAAGACCCTGGTGTTTCTGTTAACCGTGTGACTTGGAGTCCTGATGGCTCATTATTTGGTAAACTGAACATCCATTGGAGTTTGTATTTGATCATAAAACATTCATTAATTTAAGGGGTGCAAAATTATTTACTGATGAATGCTGTCTTGGCTCTACCAACAGGAGTTGCATACTCGAGGCATATTGTGCAAATATATTCTTATCAGGGGGCTGAAGATGTCAGGCAGCACCTGGAGGTAATCACCTGACTAAATTAAGCTATGTTTTTGTCACTTTACAAGTGCAAAATAACACTGAAGATTTTGATGTAGATTGATGCTCATGTTGGGGGTGTAAATGATCTTGCATTTTCAACTCCAAATAAGCAACTTTGTGTGATAACATGTGGTGATGACAAAACCATTAAGGTTAGTGTGTTCTGATGAATGCTGCATTGTTGCTAACATGAAAGACTGCATAGTACTTATTTTATTCTGTAACTATAGGTGTGGGATGCCACTACTGGTACAAAGCAGTATACCTTTGAAGGTCATGAGGCTCCTGTTTATTCTGTCTGCCCTCACCATAAGGAAAATATTCAGGTAGTTTGCTTATTTCAGACACATTTTCATTTTCCATGTTAAGTGCGTATGCAAGCTTAGCTTGTCGAGTGTGTTCCTTCTTACAACTTTGCATTCACTCTCTTGCTATGCTTGACTTTCTCTTTTTTTGTTTTTTATCAGTTCATCTTTTCAACAGCACTGGATGGGAAAATAAAAGCATGGCTGTATGACAACTTGGGATCTAGAGTAGATTATGAGGCCCCTGGCCGCTGGTGCACAACCATGTCCTACAGTGCTGATGGCACAAGGTTAATAGATTTTAACAATCTTGTTTATGAAAATGGGTCTTTTGCTCAATTGCTGCTTATATATGTATGGTCTAACTAACAAATTTCTGGTTTTGAACCTTTGGTTCGGATTTTTGGCAAAACTTCAGACTTTTTTCGTGTGGAACTAGCAAAGATGGGGAGTCACATATTGTTGAATGGAATGAAAGTGAAGGGGCTGTGAAACGGGCATATCAAGGTTTTCGCAAACGATCATTGGGTGTTGTGCAATTTGATACAACAAGAAACCGATTTTTGGCTGCTGGGGATGATTTCTCCATTAAGTTCTGGGATATGGACAACGTTCAACTTTTGACATCAATTGATGCTGAAGGCGGCCTTCCGGTAAGATTCTAGGTATACCTGTTAAAGATATTTCTGTGCAATGGATTGCTCATTCTTAGTATCATCGATTCTTAGGCAAGTCCACGTATCCGCTTCAACAAGGATGGCACTCTGTTGGCTGTTTCTGCCAATGAGAATGGGATTAAAGTATTAGCCAATACAGATGGTATTAGATTACTGCGCACATATGAGAATTTGTCTTATGATGCCTCACGAGCATCTGAAGCTGTTACCAAGGTAACATTGTCAGATATTTTTCGGGATGAAATATCTCAAAGTGAACACGTATAACCTCATTGTGTTTCTCTTGCAGCCTATTATTCACCCAATCTCAGCAGCCGCTGCTGCTGCGAGTAGTGCAGACAGAGGCACCCCTGTTGTTTCAATAACTGGAATGGTGTGTGCAGCATGCTTTTTCTTGTGTCAGAGACCTGAAATTTCTGCAATTCAAATACCCTTTATTTCACCTACCGTAATACTGTATCTTCTGTAATTCTAGAGCTTGTAGAATGATGCTCCTTGTTAGTTCTTTCTTATTTCTTATTGTTATTTATAGTTAATCATTGTCATTATGTTCCCTCTGGTGGATGCATGTTAGTATAATTTATTTCAACTATTATTCACTAACAAATTTCTTTTGGCAGAACGGAGATGCTCGAAACTTGGGAGATGTGAAACCTAGAGTAGCTGAAGAACCTAATGATAAATCAAAGATATGGAAGCTCACTGAAATCAGCGAACCATCTCAATGTCGGTCCTTGAGACTTCCTGAGAACTTGAGAGTGACCAAGGTATAATACCCTCGTAACTGCATAACTAATTATCATGGACTGCTTCTCGTTGATAAAGCTATTTCGGCCTTCAACCTTTTATGACATGCTAACAACTACTAATAATTCTATTCATTTTTTGACTTCTCCCAGATATCAAGGTTAATCTATACAAATTCAGGTAATGCTGTTTTGGCATTAGCATCAAACGCGATTCATTTACTGTGGAAATGGCAACGAACTGAACGTAATGCTAGTGGCAAGGTTTGAAGATATGCAATTTTACTTTATATATGTATGGATTTATGTCTGAGTCAAGTTTTGGAGTGTTTTTACTTTGCATCTGAACTACTGGCTATTCATATTATAGGCAACTGCCAGTTTTTCTCCTCAACTATGGCAGCCATCAAGTGGCATTCTAATGACAAATGATGTTATTGATGCAAATCCTGAAGAAGCTGTACCATGCTTTGCGCTGTCCAAAAATGATTCTTATGTGATGTCAGCATCTGGAGGAAAGATTTCCCTTTTCAATATGATGACATTTAAGGTACACAAATATTTTAGGATTTAAGTTGATGTCAATGAAAATAGCTAAATAGAAGTCCTTCCTGCAAATTTCAGACGATGACAACTTTCATGCCTCCACCACCTGCAGCAACATTCCTTGCTTTCCATCCTCAGGATAATAATATCATTGCTATTGGCATGGATGATTCTACAATTCAGATATACAATGTCCGAGTAGATGAGGTATAAGATTATTCTATCAGATTTCCCGGTTGTCATTTGTGTTGGTTGGAGAAGCAACACTTGATTCTGTTTTCCATCGATATAGGTCAAGAGCAAGCTCAAAGGCCACTCGAAAAGGATAACTGGCCTTGCATTCTCCCATGTGTTGAATGTGCTAGTATCTTCAGGTGCTGATGCTCAGGTAATTGTTTCCAGTCAATTTTTTGGTCATTGTGCTAGCATTTTATTTTTTAATTGCTTCAGTATACTCATACCTGTATGGATTACTGAATTTATTGTTTTCAAGACAAGTTTATTGGTCATAATCAGTTGATTTCATATATTCAATTCTGGTTCTGGGCTTGCTTTAAATAGTTCAGTGCTTTACCAGGAGCCTCATCATATTCTGAAATTGTTGAAGCATAACAAGTTATAGCTATTAATTTTTTGCTCTAGACTGAATTATATTTATCTACAAGTTGAACTCCATTGTCATTCTGGTATTCCTTATTCAATGATGCCACTGGTAAGCAATCCCAAGGTTTCTTTTATTGAAGGTCTTACAGATGTTTTTTGACCTTTCCAGCTTTGTGTATGGAACTCAGATGGATGGGAAAAACAGAAAACAAGATTTTTGCAGGTGCCAGCTGGGAAGCCAACAGCACAGTCAGACACACGTGTACAATTTCATCAAGACCAGATGCACTTCCTAGTGGTACATGAAACTCAACTTGCCATATATGAGACTACAAAACTTGACTTTCTAAAGCAGGTACAGTTTGTTTCCAAGACTCTTATTCGTTGAAGTAATATCTCATTTTCATTTTGTTAACGAATGCCTTTTGGATCTAGTGGGTTCCACGAGAATCTTCTGCACCAATCTCTCATGCAACATTCTCCTGTGATAGTCAGTTGGTATATGCCAGCTTCTTAGATGCAACTGTCTGTGTGTTTAGTGCTGCAAACTTAAATCTAAGATTGCGATGTCGTATCAATCCTTCATCCTATCTTCCTGCCAATGTTAGGTAATTTCTTTAGACCTTAGTTTAATTCAAACCTTGTTAGAATTCTTCCCAGCATCTTTTGAATACCATCCTATCATGTCAACTTTATTTTGTATGTTTAATATACTCAAAATCTGGCAATTTCTTACATGCAACTACCAATATACATTATGCTTAACTTTTTTAATCATAGATTTCACAATTGAAATTTTGCGACTGCATGACATTCATTTAATTGATTCTTCGTCAATGGATTTCTGCCTTGCTCATGGAACATTCCTGTAATGAACTTAATGGTACAACTCGTGATTAACTGTTTCTAATTTTGGAAGTCATGTTCCTCTTTATCTCTACATTGTTTGTAACTTGTTTTGGCACATTTATGGAAGAACACAAAGAGATAAGCAAGGAATGGCAGATACAACATTGGTTGATATATTTTTCTCTAACACAATATCCCAACAAGAAGGAACATATTCTAAATGCTCCTTACAATCTTGTTGAGCTACTATTCATTCAGATGTGATATCTTAAATCAAGTTGCTTGATATTCTTTCAGATATCATATATTAGATCAAGTTACTTCTTTTTTCTGTCAATCTGAATTTTCTCTCAATACAGTTTTAGATGGTATGAATTGCACATTGCATTTTTGACTACTGGTAGAATTTATGTTTTCTTATTGAATATTTATCTACAGCTCCAATGTGCATCCACTTGTTATTGCTGCACATCCACATGAACCAAATCAGTTTGCACTGGGACTATCGGATGGTGCAGTTCATGTTTTTGAGCCCCTTGAATCTGAAGGGAAATGGGGTGTGCCTCCACCTGCCGATAATGGGTCAGCAAGCAGTTTGCCAGCCACTCCTTCTGCTGGACCTTCAGGTTCAGATCAAGCACAGAGATAATGTTAAGGCCAGAGCACAAGTTCTTTTACACGCTTGGCTTGGTGGCCTACTCCTAATCTAGGTATGGCTTACATTTGGCAGGTCTATGTTCTTTGTTGAACAATTAGCCTTCAAGTTTGTTTAGGCTAGCAATCACATTTCTGATAATTCAAAAACTTGGATACCATAAAACCTTCAGGGAGAAAAATATCTTCCAATTGCCATGCACGTTGCTTTAGAAACCGGTGTAACTTTATTTACAATAAGGCACTGCCTGGAATTTCAAACTGGCTTGTCCGAGCTTCTCCCATATTGGCTAGTTATCTTCAGTTAAAAACTTACCTGGGTGATAACTTCTGATTTTCCCACTCTGTGTATGTGGTTGTCGACAGTAAATTTGAAATATTAATGACCATTCAACTTATATCTCTACTTTCTCATTCGTTTTTCCTGAATTTTTTGCTGGTGCAGTTCAAGGTTTATGATATGCCATTTACTCGGAGGAACAACTTGCAAGAGAATGTAGTTCTAGCATGTTCCTTCAGATGCTATGTAAAGTAAAGGCTTTAGGAGTACTAATAGTGAAATTTTCTTTGCCCCTGGGAATTTCTAGAGGATACTTTTTTGTATTACCTTTCTGGTGCTTCTTCTCTTGCAAGTGGTGAATAGTCTTCTATGTTCCGTATTTCGCACTCATCCCTTGGCTTTCCTCGAAACACTAAAGCAGTCATTCTTTCGTTTGTGCACTTCCTCAAGTATTGTTCTTCTTTCCTTTGGAATTCTAGACAAGAAATGACTAATGGGACAGATGTTGAACCAAAACATTTGTTTACGTGTTAACTTCGTCAACTGGTTATATAGATACGCCAATGCAAATCCCAAGTCTTTCTCCCGCTTGCCCCATTGGGATGGGAAGACATAATCTTGGTGCCAAAACATTTGGAAGTAATTGTCTGAAACCTTGAACACGTGGAACTTGAGTGTTCTCCTGTAGACTCGGCGAGTCTGGCCGTGTCCGTGATAAGGCAGTTATTAAATCTTGTCAATATTACAGCTGATCCAACTGTCGGCACAATTAATAGAAACTGATTCCGTATATGCTTGCAGTATGATTCAAACAACAATATCTTCTTAAAGGAAGGCCTTTGATGACGCGCTTCATCATCCCTGGAGTGGTTTGATATCACGACAAGGGGAGGAGAGATAAGGTCAAAAAACAAAGACTAAGCTGAATGTATATCTATTTATTGCCTTGCGTTGGCCATTAAATAATGAAAGAGAGTTTCTTCTTGTGCCCATTTTTCAGCCTACTACGCAGTCTTTCATATTGATTGCTGATTGGTCAAAAGTGAGTGTTGTGATTGCCATATCTCAAGTTCTGACAAGATACGAGCAAGTTCAAGTTGAAGTGATTACGAAGACCCCTCCTGAAAAGTGAACAATTGATAAGGTGTAATCATCATGATACACGCATAATCGAAGTAAATCATATCCAAAACAAGATGTGAGATCAATGCGGACCTAGGAATGTCCTAGAGTCAGGGTTGATTAAACAGCGATGGACTGGCGGTAAAGACTTTCGACAAATTCAAAATTAATTCAAAAAATAATTTCACAAAGCATATTCATAAATGAAGTTAACTAAAATATTCAAATTACAATGTCTTTATATATTTTTAGAGATATTAAAGTTAATGGATGATAATTATTTTCGGCGAGTCGCTATGGCTTGAAACTACTATAAAATAGTTTCATTATCAAATTTTTTGAAGATTTCTCTCTCATTGTATACCACCATTATGTCATTCATCCATTCGTCTCTCATCCTATTTCGCAAATCATTTTTTATAAGTTTCATTGCAGAAAACACTCTTTCGACAGATGCTGTCGCAACTGGAAGGATCAATGTCAATTCAATTAACCGATACACCAGCGGAAAAGCTTTATCTCTTCCAGAAGCAA
>JAOTAY010000001.1:16124083-16136236 GCA_025629805.1 Erythroxylum baracoense
GATTTGTCTTTCAAATTTCCAAATTCTAACCCCTCCTCCACGCTCAAGCTTCATGATCCCAAGTCCGATGTTGGGCTCCGAAAACAGGGTCTAACATACCCTAACCTCACATCTAAATTTAATTCTCAATTCAATTAAACCCTAACCTAACATCTAAATTCAATTTCCAATTCAATTAAACTCTAACCCAACATCTAATTGCATTAAACATTAACCCAAAATAATTACATTAACATTTAATTAACATAATTGCATTATCCTAAACCAAAAATAATTTTAACAAAAAAATTAACAAAGGAAATAACCCTAACCTCAAGGAAGCAGAAGAAGTGAAGAACGACGGTGGCAGGTTAACGGCATCGGTGGCAAGGAGATGGTGGCAGGCTGGCGGCCGGTGGCTGGGCAGGGTTGGGGTAGTGGCCGGCTGAAGGCTGAAGCTCTCTGTGTTTCTGCTGATTGTTGCTTTGCTTTCTTTCGTCTAAATTCATCTGTTCTTTATTTATTTTTTTGAAAGATCATTAAGTGAGACGGTGCATTTCACTTAACCCTGCTAAACCCAACTTCATTTTCCTCTTCTTCTTCCTGCGCCTGCGTCCCTCTTCCTTCAACGCTGCCGCAGTCGCTCATCATGTTTCCACCATTACTAGCCACCTGCAAGCTCTTCAAATCATCGGCGACCACCAGGGGTTCGGCCAGGGACAAGCCGAGGCTGGCACGGGGGCTTGTCCCTCTGTAGCTCCGCTCATGGGTGAGACCTATACTGTTTCCTCATGCACCATGCGCCCATCCCTTTCGGCGACCTCAACACTTTTTTCTTTTTCTATTCCTGCTCACCTTAATCTAAGGATATGAATACTGTTCCGTGCTAGTCGATATCAGTCAAAAAATGAAACAGTATGGAGCCCTTTGGTACTGATCGGTACAGGAGGTTCTGCTTGGTACTGGTCGATATTGACTAGTATTTCAAATGTGGATAAAATATCGGGTGATATTGTTGATTTTGAAAAGTGCAGGGACTTAATAGCAAAGAAAAATTCAATTTACTGCCTGGTACCCTTAATTTTCAAATATGCAACTGTTGTGAATGTAGTGTTTTATTTAAAGTAAATAATTAATTGATATAATAATTTGTTACAAATTACATAATTGTTATTCTTAAAATTAGTATTGGGTATTAATTTCTTAGATAATATATTGTGATATTGATATTTAATGTTGAATTCTATCAATAAAATAATTTCTAATATTCTTCAGTTCTATTCATAATAACTAAATAAACTAAGTTATCCCAATTAGTGAATGAAATAGATAATTTGTATAAATTTCAGATTTTTTTCATATCTAATGCATAAGAATTAAGAGCATTTAAAGAACAACTGATTTCTTGTTTCAATTTCCTAATTACAAAGACAACATTAGGGATTACCATTTACAGCGGTGTTGACTTTATCATTTATACTTAACATGTTCTTCATTACTGGCTAGGCAATGAAAGCTATCCTTGGAATATATTTCTTTGACCAAATAAATCTGTACCATATTACCTTGGGGTTATGCTATAGGAAGATTCCTAAAGCTATTTGCTTTGATGTATTTTCCTTAAACATTTTCAGCCCATATGATCTTGTCATTCAACTTCTAATTTAGTATGTAGTTAGGAATGACCTCCTTGATTCTATTAAAGCCTCTAAATCTAATGGTATGATATGTTAGCTCATTTACATATTTATGTATAGAAGTTAATTACTCAATTTTCTCTAGATATATGAAGGAAAAATTCAAATCATCTTAGTGCAGTACAATCTTCCACATAAATCCAAAAAGAGTCCTTTCTAATTGAGTATTTAACTTTTTTCTTACTTTTCCTTATAATTTTACATGTTAGTAATTTTTTATCTTTATCTCTTCGACCTCTTTTATTTATTTGTCAGTTTAATTACTTATGTTACTTTTGGTTATTCGTATTAAAGTAGATATTGTTTTAACTCTCACTTTTAATATTAATAATGTTACATTGCTACTTATATAAGTAATAGAAAATATTTAAAAAATCAGATATAAGAAAAAAATATGTTTCTCTTTATATGGGACTTTAAAAGTTTTGCATAGCCAACTTTTTCATGTTTTGACGGTCAATATGTTAAATAATTAAATTGTTAATTTTTGACTTATTGGTTAATTGAATTGGATAAAATTGAATTGTTTATGATGTATTCATACAAAATGAGTTATATTATACAAGATGAACATGTGTATTGTGTAATTATGTATGTTGAATATTTGAATTGTTAGTTTTTGACTTATTGGTGAATTGTGTTGGAAAAAATTGAATTGTGTTGGATCATACAAAAAAAGTTATATTATATAAGATGGGCATGGGTATTGTGTAATTATGTTAGTTTGGACTTTTGAGTTAAACAATACATATTTTGTGATGGTAGTTGATAATAAAATTGTGTTTTCTTTATTTTGATATATGTCTTCATTTATTTTTACAGATAAATAGAAGGAAGTTTAAGTACTCTTGAATATTTAACCACTTTATGAAGATACAATGATCTAGCTTAGGCTCATGCTGTATTGGTCCCGAGTATGAAGAATCATACTATTTGCTTGTTTTATAACAAGCATTTAAAAAGTGGAGGAATCACTCGATTAAAAAATCATTTAGCTGAGGTTAAAGGAGATGTGGAACCCAGTAAAAAAGTAAGGCATGATGTGAAGTGGCAAATGAAAACTTTGCTTGAAGAATATCAGCATGAGAAAGATATAAGGGAGAGATTGAATTACGAAATTAGTAGTGGAAGTTCATTTGTTAGTGTTCATGATGATAGTGGAAATGTTGAAGGTGGTAGTGTTCCTTCCCACCAGGAAGTGAATGTTGCATTTGGATCTGACGGTAGGAAAAGAAGGCAAATGACTAATATTTTTCACCATGAACAACTCCTAAAGCCCAACCTTCAATTCGTCGTGCCATGTAATCAAGAGATGTGGCTTATAATGTAAATATGGAAATGGCTAGACGGTGGTATGATATAGGTGCAACATTCAATGCTTCCCAATCTTACTATCATCAGCCTATTGTGGATGCTATAGCCTCTTACGATATGGGATACAAAGCTCCTTCTATTAATTACTATAGAGGTAAAATTTTGAGTTAGTTTCTGAAATTAAAAGTTATTTGGAAGAATAAATAATGGATTGGGCTATTTATAGGTATTTAATCATGTGTGATGATTGGACAAATAGGAGACATGAGCCTGGTTTATTCTGTATATGACTTAATATTTTTGAAGTCTATTGATGCATCTAATCTTGTTAGGAATATTGATACTTTATCTGAGATATTCGATGAAGTTATAAATGAAATAGGGCTAAAAAATATTGTTCAGTTTATTACTGACAATAATTTGCTTATAAAGTGACGGGAAGAAGGTCACAAAATAAGTATAATTCTTTTTTTTGGACTCCTTATGTTGCACATTGCAATGACTTAATGCTGAAAAATATAGGGGATGTTAGGTATTTTCTTATTATTGATGAGACTGTGCAGAAAGCCAAAAAGGTGACCAATTTCATCTATAATCATACATGAGTGTTGAATTTAATGAGAAAGGATTTTACCAATATTAAAAATTTGTGTCATCCTATCGTGACAAGATTTGCAACGAATTTTTTAACACTTCAATGTTTTGTTATGATGAAGAAAGAGTTGAGACAGATGTTTATAAATGATAAATGAGTTGCATCTTAGTATTTTAGGTCTAATGCTAGATTGGAGGTTTCCATAATTACATTTGAAGGTACTAAATTTTGGTTGCAATGCCAATTTGTAATTTGAGTTGGTGAGCCTTTGGTGAGGATATATCGTTTAGATAACAATGATGAAAAGTTAACAATGAGTTTTTTATGCCATAGAGAGGCGAAGGAAGCAATTAAGGTTAATCTGAAAAATAGACCTTCTTTGTACACACCTTATCTTGCAGTCATCAAAGACAGATGGAAAAGGTAACTTTACTTTGTTGTTTGAAACTGAGGCGTTTTTGAATCCTAGTATTTATTTCAGACTAGGTTTTACAAAAAGAACTGAAGTTAATAGAGGAATGCTATTAACTATTACAACAGTTGTTGTCTATGAGATGATGCAAGACATCCTGAGCTCATAAATGGAGCTTTATAAGTTTTTTTATGAGAATTTTGATATGCCAATTGCTATTAAAAAAAGAGCAATACTTTCTCCAGATATTAGCTTTTTCCATTTTCTTACTTGTTGAAAATTAATTATTAATTTATTTTGTTTATAACCTTATTTTTGTCGTCTTAAGACTTACAATTTCTTAGTGAGATCAATTTAGAACTGGTGTTCCAGAATTGCAAAGGTTTGCAATTCAAATTTTAAGTCAATATGTTAGTGCGACAGGCTATAAAAGGAACTGAAGCATATTTGAATTCATGCATTCCAAGAAAAGGAATAAATTAGAGCATAAGATATTGAATGACTTGGACTTCGTTTATTACAATTTAAAGCTTCAGGAAAGATATGTTATTATCATTATTAATTTAGATATAATTTCTTAATTTTTAATCATTTTATTGTTTACTAGGACTCTTAATAGAATAATTAGTTCAATAGATCAAATTTGCATTGATAATATAGATCTTTAGGCAGATTAGGTTTCTGAGGAACTAGATTTGGTAGATGTGAGTGACTTAGAAGATAATCTTGGATGGAAAAGCATTGACATGTCATTTGGTACATTGAATTTGAATGATAATAATGATAAGACTCCTCTCAATGATGAGGATTTTGTACCAAATGATAATTAAGGTCAATGCAGTTATAGGGGGCATCCCCTCATGACCATTGAATGAAGTTCCAAGTTTTTGTTTCTCCTCTTCTTTTAATTTTACTTATATTTGATATATATGTTAAATTTTATATCTGTAATGTAATTGTAAATATTTTTGTTTCAGGTTTCACTTCTACTTGGTTTTTTCCTCATCACGAACTCTTATTGTAAATTGTAATTGTTAGAGAGTTCAGGATATTTATTATTCTTTTTATTTGATGTTTTGATATAATTATTATTTATTATATGATAAAATTATAATATTTAAATACTTTGTATTGTTCTTAATTTTATATTTGTATGATGATTGTCTTTTATATTAATTCTGTTTATTATTTATATGTGAAATTTCTAAAAATTATTGTTAATAAAAATAAATAAATAATTTTTTTAAAATTTTTACTATTATAATTTTTGGAGACATAGTTGATGTAAAATTATAAAGTATACGGTATAATATATTAATGGACTATTTTGTAATTTAAAAAATTCAGGGAATATTTCATAAATTTAAAAAATTGCCTGAAATGGTATCCAGTATTGACTAGTACCAGTACGATATTCATAACATTACTTTGATTAGGCTACTACAACACTTCTCTAGTTTCCTTCGCACATGACGCATTTTCTCAATCATCATCAGAATCTGTTTATTTGTTTTCTTTATAATGACTAGCATGGTTTTTTCATTTTCTTTCTTTCTCTTTTTTGGGTGGAGGTGTTTGGGATGAGTTTGAAAGTTTACATTTTTGTATGTGTGTTATATGTAAAGCTTTATTTTTTAACGTATCCAAAGTTTTTTGTCAAGATATTTTAGATAAAATGAAAGGAACGGTTTATAGAAGAAGAAGACAAGTATACAGAAAGATGGAATAACTTGCATTACAAATTTTCATATCGTATGTAGACATTACAATGGATATAAAATAGTACCGTGTCTCTTTTACAATCAAGACACACATTGTAATCTTAGATAGTTTGTTAACGCCTTTATAGATACAACGCATCCTTGCCTCCTCTTAGATAGTTTGTTAACGCCTTTATAGATACGACGCATCCTTGCCTCCTCTTACTTTTATTCTAATGATGTCGTTTTCTTCATCTTCTTCACGACTTCATTTCTCTTCCGGCGTTGCATACTTTGTTTGTTTTGTTTACTGGTAATTATACGTAACATCCCTTCCCCCTTTAGAATTCACCTTGTCAACTAAGCTAACCCTGAGTATCTCTTCTGTAACTCAAACAGAACCTCCCAAGTTGCTCTTTCCTTGGATTCTCCTTGGCTCTACACCAACACTTGAGTTACAACTCTTTTATGGCATCAAACCATTCTTCTCCTCCATATGGCTTCCGGCACATGTTTTGTACTAGTTAACGAAGATGGAAGTTGTGTTGAGCATGATGTCTTATCTGAGATAAACTCCTTCAATTGGGAAACATAAAAAGTGTGATGAATTGCAGAATCTTCAGGAAGTTCTAAAGTATATGCTACTTTGTTTATTTTCCCTACAATTCAAAAAGGCTCGTGGTATAGAGGGGCTAATTTCTGATCCATTCTTTGCATGGAATGCTGCCGATATGGTTGAATTTTCATGTAAACCCATTTCGCCACCTCGAACTCTCTTTCAGACCTCTTTTTATCTGCACATTGTTTCATCATCTGTTGTGCCCTGTTGAGGTGAAACTTCATAATTTGATGGGTTGCTTCCCGATCCTGTAATGTTTGGTCAATTAGAAGATTCTGGGAATCTCCAACGAAGTAAGGTACATATATTGGCAAGTGTAAGCCATAGAGGATCTCGAAGGGTGTTGCACCTGTGGCCTCGTGATTAGTGCTTATACCACCATTTCGCCATCAACAACCAACTCTCCCACTTCTAAGGAGTGTCGCTACAGAAGTGTCTTAGATAGGTTTCCAAGATCTTATTGACAACCTCTATTTGTCCATCTATCTAAGGGGTGATAGGATGTGGAAAATTTCAAATTAACCCCTTGTAATATAAAAGTTTCCTGCCAAAGCGCACTTAGGAATATGGGATCATGGTCATTGACTATGGAGTCTGGACTTTTGAGTAATTTAAAGACATCGTCAATGAAGATTTGCACCATCTCTTGGACTATGTATAGATGTCCAATCGATATGAAATGTGAATACTTGCTTAACCTAGCAATGACCACAAAAATGCAAGATTTCCCTCTAGAATTGGGTAGAAATGATAACCAAGTCATAATAAAACAACACCTCTCAAACATGCATTAATATATGATTAAATTCACGTAAAACACATGCATAAATAATAAATGGAAGCCTGATAACCAATACGGGATACCTCCAGCTATTGTTTTTCCACCAAAGCTCTGCAAGAATTTGGAGAAGTTTGGAACTTCTATCCTCTGCCTGAGCTCAACCGATGGTGTGATATTCTAAAATGCTTAATGAGGATAGGGACCCAAAAAAAAAACTCTATCATTTAAATCCACTTCACCTATTATGTTCTGGCCATCACAGAGACAAAATCATGAGTGTCAGGTATGATGGGCGACAAAGAAATGTGCAGTAAGTGAGGTAGACCATATACAGGTGAGGTCATCTTACAAGAACTTCAACAAAGTACAAACTAATTTCTCGCCAGCACCTTCCGGTATTGGGAGTGGTTGTAATAAACCTAGATAGGCAGTGTGATCATGCTTATTTCTCTAACAAGTCTCACAATTAGTCACGTATTTCCTGACATCTTTTGCCAACCACTTCCAATGGAATAAATTTTGAACCTTTTTAATTGTTGAAGTGATGCAGAGTGCCCTCCTTGGGGACTGCCGTGCGCAATGGTTATTATTCTCCTTCTTGGCTCTTCATTATAACTTATGACCAGCTTTCCTTCCCATCACAGTTGGTCGTTACTCCATTTATAATTCCCTGTCAGAATTTCTTAATTCTTCAGCTTATCAATTAAGTCTCTGATAATGGCATCTGTCCTCTACCCTTCTTTAATTTCATCCATTAAAGTTGCTTTAACTTGGGACAATGTTAATGCCATTAGTTCCTGGCTAAATATATGCGACAATGTATCTACGACTACATTCTCCTTACCGCTTCTACAAATAACTTCAAAATTGTAGCCTATTAGCTTCGACAGCCAGGTTTGTTGAAAGGGTGTCAAGATGCTTTGTTCCAACTTCTAACAGGTACTTTAAACTTTTGTGGTCTGTTACCACTATAAAAAACCTTCCATTCAATTAATGGTGCCAATGTTTTACCACTTTAATTACGGATAAGAATTCCTTTGGGTACGTCGAAAGGCCCTGGTGTTTGGGAGCTAGTGATTTACTGAGGAACGTAATGAGGCGTCTTTTGTTGGACAAAAACCCCTATATCTATTCCACACGCTTCTGCTTCCATCGTGAAGGGTTGTGAGAAATCCTATAGTATGAGCACCGAAGTTGAAATCAATAATCCTTTCAACTTGTCAAATGCTCGTTGTTGTTCCTTATGTCATTCCTTATTTCCAGCCGCATCTTTCTTTAGAAGTCCATTAAGTGGTTTGGCAATGATTCCATAATATTTAATGAATAGTCTATAATATCCTGTCATTCCTAAGAAGCCTCGGAGTTCTTTTAGGGTTTGCGGCAATGGACAATGTTGTATGGTATGGATTTTGTTGATGTCTGTTGACACACCGTCTTCAGAAATTGAGTGCCCCAAATATTTAATTTGTTTAGCCCCAAATGTGCATTTGCTTTCGTTGAAGAAGAGTTGATGTTGCTTTAGAATGTGTAAGACCTTCCGCAAATGATCCAATTGTTGTGTGAATTCCCGACTGTAGGTGAGGAGGTCATCAAAGAACATTAACAAAACTTCCGTAGATACGGCCATAATATTTTGCTCATCAAACTTTAGAATGTCGAAGGTGCATTTGTTAGGTCAAATGGCATTATCAGAAATTCAAAATGCGCATCATGTGTTTTGAATGTTGTTTTTGGAATTTCCTCTTCCTTCATCCGAATCTGATGATACTCTGATTTGAGATCCATTTTTGAATACTAGCTTGAACTTTTTATTCCTCTAATAATTCTTCAATCATCGGAATTGAGAACTTGTTTTTGACGGTATGCTTGTTTATTTCTCTGTAATCTACACACATTCACCAGGTATTATCCTTCTTCTTTACTATAAACACTGGAGATGCGTAAGGAATCATGCTAGTTCTTATGAATCCTTGCTCCAACAGCTCTTGCACCACATGCTTAATCACATCTTTCTACTCCCCCAAATACCGGTATGGCCATATGTTTACGAGTTCACACCTTATTTGAGAGGGATGCTGCAATCTTGCGTTCTTTTGGGAGGTAATTGCTTGGGCTCCTAAAGCACCTCTCTATACTCCGCCAATAAGCCTTCTAATTCTTCTCCTGTGTTGGGACTTTTCTCCAGGGACAAGTTTTGCATATGATACTTTGCCTGATGCATTAGCCTTAACATAAATAGAGAGTTTCTATTCGAATTTGTTATCAATTTGTGGAGTCCTTTATCAGAGATTTCCTGAACTGTTTCCTAGGGGTTGCCTATAAGTCTAGCGGTTCATCCTTCCCATTAAAACTCCATAGTTCGTTTCTTAAAATTACAGAGTACGTTTAAGTGTTGCCAACCACTAAACACCCAAAAACTAGTCACAACCTCCTAATTTGATGAGAAGTGCCTTGGTGTTGAAGCTTAATCCTTGCATCTTCCACATAAATTTCTTACACATTTGGTGGCATTTTAGTTTTAGCACCCCTCCCACTGTGATACTTAAAGCAGGAATCTCCAACATGTTGGCCTTCCTGCAGTTCCTATCAAGCACTTAATCATCTATAACATAAGAGGTGAACAATTGTGAGGACAATATTTGACTTAGATATTCTAAAGTTACATCTTGCAAAATAGTTGATGATCCTAAATAATTGATTCGTAGATCCCTGATATTTTTTGTAAGTAGGTTTGACAATTTTGAAAAGCTTGAGCTTGGATTCACGTAGGATTGGTGATGAGAGGCTGGACAATTTAACAGGTCAAAATGAATCATTCCCCTCCTGTACTTTTTACTTATGATAAGAATAAAATTTATAATTATATGTTTGTTTACTCGATGCCATTACTTCTTTCTTTTTTTGATCTTCATTGTTGAAGATAAATAACCCTTCTATATGCCAATGATTTATATATAGGTTCTATTTGTCAAACATTTAGCTATTCAAACATGTAATTCCTGGAATTTCATATTTCTCTTCATGTCTCATCACTAATAACAATTTTATATTGAATTATATATTTTTCTGCCTTCAACTTTAGACATATGACTTCAATTAGTTAATATATGGTCTTTGGAATATGATGGAAATTTCTTTTTTCAATCCTACACTATACATTTAGTTTGAGAAGTGTTTTCTAGTAATGATCTAAATATTTTGGAATTTGTTTCTCTCTCTATTGTTTTTTATTTCCCTCTTTCACTTCATTGGTTTTATGACATGAAGTAAAATGCCATAAAGCTTTTACACTCATTTGTGTGTTCTTTTTCCTACTTTTGGGTTCTATGTTCTTTGCAAGTAGTTTTAATTTTGGGTGTATTGTTTGTTTCTATAGGTCTTCAACATTTAAAATACATGGTGTTATTAGATATTGAAGATGGGAGTAGTGGTCTATGCCATTTTTGTGTCTATGGATGTTACTTTCTTTAGAGGTACTTCATACTATAATAACTGCTATCATCAGGGTGAGCAAAATATTAGTGAAGATGAGTTCTTAGATGGTTTGGATCTCAGGTTTGAGTTTGTTCAGAGCGATATATCTCATGATCATTCACAAAAAGACAATAAAAAACTATTGGAAACAAATGAAATAAATATTGACAATGTTGGATCAGTTAATAAACAACCTGTGACAATGTCATCACAAAATGATAATATTGAAAACATAGAGATATATGAGAAACGGTACAAAGGTCTTGCATATTCAAAGGAACACCTAGCATAAAAACAGAAGGCCACTATTCCACAACATCTTCATGAGTCTAAACAAAGGTTGGGTCAAGAAAATCATGATGTTTTCACAAATGTTTATGTTCCTGAAAGTATTCATGTAAGTGATTCTAAGCTAAACTCTTCTTCTCAAATTGATTTCCCTATAGCTTTTAGGAAAGTTATTAGATCTTGTACATAACATCCTCTCTCCAACTTTGTGTCTTACAAAAAATTTCACCCATGTATTATACCTTCCTTTCATAGGCATCTAGTATTCCAATTCCTAACAATATTCAGAAGGTTCTAAAAGTTTCTGAGTGGAAAGAAGTTGTTCTTGAAGTTGAAAGCCTTGGAAAAGAATGCAACCTAGGAAGAAGTCAATCTACCAGATGGAAAAAAGGTTTTTGGTTGTAAATGAGTATTTACTCTAAAATTCAATTATGATGGATCCGTAGAGAGGTACAAGTCTCAGCTAGTTGCTAAAGGTTTTATCCAAACTTATGGCATAGATTATTCTGAGACCATTTCACCTGTGGCAAAGTTAAACACGATCCAAATCCTCCTTCCAATTGCTATTATTCTTGACTGGTTTCTAAATCAATTAAATGCAAAGAAAGCTTTCTTGAATAGAGATCTAGATGAAGAAGTATATATGAAGTCTCCCTCTAGATTCTCTAAAAAGTTTGGAAATAGGGTATGCAAATTAAAAAAATCCTTGTATGGTATTAAACAGTCTCCCAAAGCCTGGTTTAAAAGATTCACAAAGTTTGTTAAGGATCAAGGTTATTGTCAAGGACAATTTGATCACACTTTATTCACTAAGAGATCCATTGAAGACAAAATTTCAATTCCGATTGTTTATGTGCATGGATGATATAATTTTAACTGGAGATGACATAGAAAAAATGAGGAAACTTAAGATAAGTCTAGCCAAAGGGTTCGAAATTAGGGAATTAGGCTGCTAAGATATTTTCTTGGAATGGAAGTAGCAAGATCAAAAAAGGAAATTGTGGTCTCACAATAAAAGCATGTTTTAAATCTCTTAAAGGAGACTAGAATGAGTGGATGTAAGCCTTTGGACACTCTATTAGAGTTTAATGTCAAACTTGGAGATGTTAAAGATGGAATCCTAATAATAGATATAGGAAGGTGCAAGAGATTCGTAGGGCCACTGATCTACTTATCTCATACAGGACCTGATATTGCCTTTGCTATAAGTATAGTTAGGGCTAAATTCTGTGTTTATGATAATAATTAATTTGAATCCTTAAAATGTGAGTAAAAGAATTGGGGGGGACGAAAA
>JAOTAY010000001.1:16136336-16154449 GCA_025629805.1 Erythroxylum baracoense
CCCCAACCCCAACCCCAACCCAAGCTCTCCCCGCAAAAAACTGCATGGGTCCTATCTCTATAAGGGGAGACATGAAATAACAGATTGCAGCTGCTTTTCTGTCATTAGTTCGGATGAACCCATTTTCCTCCTCTTGTAAAATGCTTTTGAAAGGTAGAGTCTATTAACCGGATGGAGGTAGAGGAAATTCAGAAGGAATTAATGAATTTGAAACAAATACGGTTAAAACTTTGGCGAAGTACTTGTGGAGCTTTTGTAGCTTGACCTGTTATTTTGCAGATTTGCCTCTTACTGTTTGCTTTTGCATTCTGAAGTGCATCAAACACTTCTTTCTTCTCATGTCAATCCTGTCGTTCTTCTTTACAGTTACTGTTTTTCTTGAATCTTTTATCAATGGTCAACATGGTCTGTGATGCTATATTTCCTGAATCACATTTCATTAAGTTAGTTGGTACAATTACTAAGTGTATCGAGCCCACTGTTGTATCTCTATTTCTTTACAGGTTTGACAAGATTGACACATCTGGATCTTTTTAGAGCTCGTATTACAGATTCTGGGACAAATTATCTGTGATGTATGTTATATAATGGTGCAATTGTGATGCTGCATCATTTGTTTCTTTATTTTGGCAATTGAATTCGAAGTACACGTTGGGTTCCTCAGTTGTCCTTGCTTACTACCATTATGTGTTGGTAGAATTACTTTTATAAATGGAGTTTCAGACAATTGAAAAGAGAGCACCAGTCTTTGAAATATATCAGAAGTTTGGTTTAACTGTAGATATATTTTGGTTAATTAGGCAGGGGTTGGCCGGATAAAAGGATTGCTTGCTTTGATTTTGATAACAAAGAGAGAGGAATTTTAGGTTACTGCTCTTGAGGGATGGTTGAGACAACATTAAATGATCTAAAGAGGCTTTCAGGTTTATCATAGTGGGAGCTAAGGTTTAACAACTATAAATGTGGTGATAAAGTGGTTGGACATAGTGGCAGAGCATAGACTGAAGTTAAGTGTGTCCCAATAAAAATTTTAAAAATTAAAAGAAGCTGTTTTCTGTGAAAGTTTTATTTTTAGGGAAGTGTCTTGTAGGAAGTTTCTTTTTTGTTTGATTAATTACCTAGCTTCCCATAATAAAATAATATCTTAAGTTTCCCTTTCATATTTAGATAGTCTATAATAATTCTTTTCCTTTCTCATTGTGGTAAACAACTTCTGTTTTCTTCCTTTTTATTGTAGAAGGGAAGCTTCTCTCTTTTATGTTGCAAATGTTATAATTGGTTTGTTGTAATGAACTATGAGAGTAACCGTGTTGCTTTTTTACTTTGATTAGATTAGAGAAATTTTTAACTGGAGTCAAATACATTAATTGTAGTGTGTTGATATGTTATATGAAGCATTAACTTGAAGTTGAAATGCAAGTGCGGTCAGTTGATAATACATGAAGTGGCCGCCCAGCTCTGCCCTTCCTCAGTCAACGTGACATTCTTCTAAATCAGTGTGCTTTACTCTTTCACATCTTAATACTATTGGTTCTTCTGTTGAATAATTCTTGTGAAAAGATTTAGAAATATCAATTAGGTAGTATGCCTTAACATGATCCTGAACTAAATGCAAGTCATTCATACTTGGAATGGTTGCTTCCTTTTTCATGCACGTTTCATTTGGCTTTCCAGTTGTTTGCTTTTGATGTAGATTTCATGAATTTGCAGTCCTTGGAAATATGTGGTGGAGGGTTGACTGATTGGCATCAAGAACATCAAAGATCTGTCTTCCCTCTCACTGGTTAATCTGTCCCAGAACTGCAACCTAACAGATAAAACCTTGGAATTTCTATCTGATTTGTTCCTGTACATTGCACTACTTTTATATATGATGATGATGAACAGATGCATGAGTCCCTGTCCTGTTGAAGTATCTTCAATACTCTGCAGTGACGGACCTAGATGCCCTGTTTGATTATATTATGAGTAATAACAATGCCGTACTATAAAAGTCTTGTAGACCTGTGCAAGTGCTTTGTTTGTTGCAAGGCATTCTTATGAGATGATTTCTTGGTCAACGAATCAATTTTCATTCATTACATTGAAAGTATTCAATGTCCTCATCTTTTAGCATCTTCCAATGTATATGCAAGGTTGACAAGATTGGTCTCTTTGAATGTTTCAAATTCTTGTGTAGCCAGCTCAGGTTTACAGCATCTGAAGCCACTGAAAATCTGAAACGTTTGACCTTGGAATCTTGCAAGGTTAATGTCAGTCTGTCAATGACATCAAGAAGCTTCACTGATCTCCCAGGAGAGGAATTGGATGCCCAAGAGCAGCGATCCCCGGATAAGCCTTAAAAAAAAGCCTCCGCCCGGAGTAAATTCAGAACTCTAAACAAACGTTTAGGATGGACTTGTCCATATAACTACAGACGACTTGAAGTTGTTTACGGGAGGCTAGAAGCTTACTTCCATATGGGTTATGGAAGAAATTGTATTTAAGCCCCCCGCTATGGTAATTGATAAGTTACATTTTTTATGTATGATTATAAGTTCCGACATTGTTATTCGCCCTTTGTTTGAACTAAAATCTCTTGGCACCCTTTCATAGGCCCCAAATCTGCAGTACCCAATAACCCAGTTCCTCCTGCTCCTAAATAATCCCAACCATCTAATAAATAGGGCTCGTATTTATTAAATGGCTGAGATCATTTAAGAACAAGAAAAGCTGGGTTGTTGGGATACAGCAGATTTGTTCCCCCTTTCAGAAGTACTAATTACACTTTCTATAATAGCAAGCTCAATTTACGAAAGTGCTACTTGATAACGAGTGTTCAAATGCTGGAATCGGTATTCCGTGAAAATATGCAAGCCTACTTGATGAATGGACACTTGGCACGTCATCTTCTAGGTTATTCTTGTATCTAATCAGTCGTTATAATTTTATTTATGATATTATTATTTTAATTAATAAAAATATTTTTTATCTTTATATATTTTATTAATTACATTTAATATTTTAATATTAAAGTTAAAATTTCTAAAGATGATAATTATAAAATTCAATTTGTATTTATATATTATTTATAAATAGTTTTTAACTATAATTTTATTAAGACAGGATATTAATAAAATAATATGTGTATTTTTTATGAAAAGAATCATTCATCTCACAAAATTAAAGTATGAAGATACTTAAACAATTGTTTGAGTATTTATTATATAACAAGTTCATTAAAGTGATTTAATTATGAGGATCCTAAATGAAATAAAACTTATATCTTTGTGGAATTTTTTGATTACAATGGACATATAACTAATCTTCAAATTTGAGATTGCCAAGATATCTTATATGAAAATTACCGTGTTTTTGATACTAATTATGACTTATGCTATTTAAGGTAGCTCACTCAGTATTACTTGGATATAGTATGAACCATATAAAGGTAGTTGAGTAAATCAATAAAGAATTCGTCAATCAAAAATAATTAGAGAGAATATTCCAATATTCTTGATTAGTAGTGATTTAAAGAATTCTCTTGCCAGAGTAAATTGATATTTGAAATGGTATTTTCAAATATTAATTATAAATTAATTACTAATTATCAATAATGAACATGATTAGATTTAAAAAGAGTAGTCAGTATATCTATACTCTGTGTCTAATTAGAATTATGAATGACAAAAGGATTAAATTATATATCATAATCATGTATGGACAAGTTAAATCAAATCACTTTCATATTCCTAATATTTGAGTAGTCATGATATATTGTTAAATATCAATTTTAATCTATGACTATAAATTGTTTAATTGGAGAATTAAACAAAAATTAAAAGAATTTTTAGCTTGTCTAATTCTAATTATGAATTGAAATTATAATTTAAAATCATTGCAATATAATAGGAATATGATGTGCCACACATGAAGAGTAGTTAAAAAAAGAAATTTAAACTTAAATTAAGTTGGACTTAATTGTGAAATTTGAGAAACTTTATACATCAAACGTAAGATATTTGATTTTACTAAAGTTAAATTAAATTATAATTAGATTTTAACTTTAATTATAATTAGAATATTTAATTTTAATAAAAATAAACCTTAATACTTTTTTCTATTTATAGGAAATAAGTATAAAAGAGTTATCACTCCTGCGTATTTCCTTTCAAAAGTTAAGTTTCTTTTTCTCTAACTTATAGATACTTTTAAAGACTGCACATTTGAATAATTAGTGGTTGACGTTTCAAATTCCTATTGAATTATTTTTTAAAGTGTCAGCTACAATTGGTTTTTTCAAGGTATTCAATTATTAAGATTCTATTAGAAAATCTTTAAAATTTTAAGTTTTTATTGTGCCCATGATTTAATCATAGTTGATTTCCCAACAATGATACCAAAGTCACCTTTAGTTGAATAACTTAAATTAATTGTTTGATTGATATTGCTTTGTTAAAACAAATTAGGGCTTGAATCCTTATTTTAATGAATTATTGATTTAATTAATTCCTTAGAAGTGGGTTTTCTTGAAAGTTAATTATTTTGGCCTCCAACTTGTTTCTTCTCAAGCAGCATTGATATGTTTCTATCTTGAAAGCTTGAGGTCTAGAAAAACAAAATATTGCTTATTTTGTTATTATAAAATATGAATATTATTTTGGAATCTTGTTTCTAGTTGATTATGTTCTGGAAAAACTCCATTTTTTTGCATGTCCCTTAACTTCAAATAAGGATTTGTTTAATGTCATGAATGCTTTAGAATGGGTTGTATCTGAGTTAGTGGTTTTTCTCAGTTGGAGTAATGGCTAACGATGGAGCTTCACCAATAACGGACTGTCGTTGGTTAAGAGGCGAACTAGTGGCGATCGCTAGTTAAGGGCGAAATCTCACCCAGAAGATGAAACTCGCCCATGGAAACACACTATAGTAGAGGACATCCACAGAGGCAGAAGCAACAAGGTCGAAAGAACACTGACAAGCAGCAAACCAGTCAGCATCAACCCAACAACATAAGAGGGCGATAGCACAAGGAACACAAACCCTAATCTAAAAATTGATGGGGCGCGTGTATGACATAAGACTCACAAGGGAAGACAACCTTTGAGTGCACGCACCAATCATTGTTAAACATTGAGTTGAAATTGTTCTAACATGTGCGGTATATGCGTTGCATAGTCTCCACTCCAAGTTATTTTAATTTTTATGTTTTAAGCCTTATTTTTTAATTAATTGAATTAATTGAGATTTAGTTGGCTTAAATTTTTAATAAATTTGAAAAGTGTTTTTTTAATTTTTGAAAATTGTTTTCAAAATTTTATTTTTATAGGAATACTTTAGAATTTAGTTTAATTTTTCAAAAAGTTGAATTATTAAATTAAATTAATTATCAAATCAATAATAGAATTAAGCAAATGTTTTAAAGGATTTTTTCATAATTTATGTTATAAATTATTAATATAATGATATTATATTTTTTATGTAACCAAATTTTTTAAAATTTCAAATCCTCAAATATAAGTATACATTAAAAACATGATGATTGCCTTCCATTATTTAAGAATAAAACTAGAGTTTTGTTTAATGTAAGGCTTCTTAAGCAAATTCAAGACCCTTTTAACTCAAATATGTTTCATCTTAAATTAGGGATAATCAATCCTAAGGTGCTTAACCTTTTGGCATTTTTTCAATTTAGTACTTAAGCTTTAAAATTTTTCAACTGATTGATCAACATGTTAAAACCTTAACAATTCAGTTCAAACCGTTAGTTTTTGCTGATGTAACTAATACATGGACAGCCAAATGACATTTTAGATATGCCACTTCATCGAAAATAACCTTTTGTACTGAATTATTAAGGTTTTTAAAAAGTTGGTCACTTAAATAAAAATTTTTGAAGCTTAGGAATTGAATTGAAAAAGTCTTAAAAGGTTAGACACTTTTGAATATAGTATCCTCTTAAATTAACGGGTCCTACTTAACTATATTTGTGTAATTTAGATGAGCAAACTCATGATCATATGAATTTAGAGGTATGGTTAGGAATAATATATTAGGTATATTTTCGAAAAGAGTTGTCACCTAATAGACCTTGGAGTCACATAAGATGTTATTGATAACTTGTTTTATATCTAATTTAAATTTAGTTGATTTATTGAGCAAACTCAAGATCAATTAAATTTGAATGAGATCTTAGCTATTAGGAAATTATTTAGTAATTTCTTGATTTAATAGTGAGAGTTATTATTTTGAATATAATAGTGGGAGTAATCAAATATTTACTAAAGTTCTTATTTTATTTGATTTTGTGGCATAAACTAATACTTGCTCTTTTATATCTTTTGGTTGTTAAAAGAAGATGAGTCCTAATCAGTGACTGAAGAGCATAATGGACGTTAATGAGCTAACTAGTCCTAATTTCTCTAATTGATTTTGCAAATTGAAAATTTTTCTTAAGAAAGAAAAGAAAATATATGTTCTTGAAACTGTTGTTTTATTAGAGCTTAGTTTTGATGCTAATGATGAGTTTTGGGAGAGATATCAGCAACATATTAATGAAATTTAACTAACTACATATGTGATGTTGGCTAGTATATCTTCAGAGCTTCAGAGGCAGTATGAGAACATGGATGCTCTTACTATGATTCTGCATCTCAAGAAGTTATTTGGTGCACAAAGTGAGGAGGAGAGATATTAATACTCCAAATAATTACTTTAATACAAAACGACATAAGGTTCTTCAATGACTTGCTGGAGATGATTGGTTATGTTGAAAAAATAAGTCAATTTGGTTATATCATAGAGTATAGGTTAAACATTTATTTGATATTTCAATCGTTTATACCAAGTTTTTCACAATTCATTATGTAACTTTTATATGACTCAAAAGTATGTACCATTGCATGAATTGTTAGATATGCTTAAGACTGAAGAGGGATCCCTTAAGAAGGAGTCCAATTCTATTGTTAAAAAATTCTTCCAAGAATAATAAAAGGAGCTCAGAATAATAAGAATAAGAAACAGAAGGCTTTCGCTAAAGTAGCAAAGCCAAAAGGTGGTGTCAAGAATAAGGACATTGATAAAGGCACATATTTACATTATGGAGACTATAGACACTGGAATAGAGATTGCTAAACTTGTCTTACTAACTTGAAAGATAAGAAGCTTAAATAATCTATTTCTTCAAGTTTTTTTTTTGTTGAGATCAATCTTTATGCTTTTGTTCCATATTCTTAGGTATTAGATACTAGATGTGTTTATAATATTTATAATAACATGTAGATGTTAACAAGGAACACATTGTTGAGGAAAGATGAAGTGGACCTACCAGTAATGAAGAAAGAGTTACTGCATTTGCTGTAGGAACTTGTAGTATAGTTTTACCTTCTAACCTTAAACTAGAATTAGATAATTATTATTATGTTCTAGTTATTACTAGAAACATCATTCCATTTCTTATTTAAATTTGAATGGATTTGTCTTTATTATTGATAATAAAAGTTCTTTTTATAAAGATGATGTTTATTATGGATTTGAATTGCTTACAAATTTGTATGAATTAGATCTTGAAAGGCCAATCTTTAAGATAAATAGCAAAAAAAGAATGTTAAGTTACCAAAGCCCATGTTATTTATGACATTGTAGGTTAGGTCATATCAACAAAAATAAAATTAAAAAGTTACATAAAGAAGGATATTTGGATTCTTTGATTATCAATCATATGAACTTAACTACCATTTAGTAGAAAGGGAGAGCATGTCAGTGAGCTACCAAACCAAAGCTTATACATTCAGATGTATGAGGTCCTATTTCTACTTGTACTAGAGTTGTTTCATAATGTTCACAGATGATCATTTTATATATAGTTATATGTACTTAATGAAAACAAAAGTTTGAATCATTTGAAAAGTTCAACCAAACTAATAAAAGTATTTAAACACTTAGATCTAATAGATGTGGTGAATACTTGGACCACGAGTTTCTTAGTTAGAATGAGATTCTCTCACAATGGACTCCTCCTAAAACTCTATAACATAATGGAGTATTTGAGAGGAGAAATTGTATCTATTAGATATGGTACATCTCATGATAATTCGTGTAGTTCTTTCTATCTCCTTTCGGGATTATGCACTTGAAATTGTTGTTTACCATCTAAATATAGTTTTATCCAAATCGGTTGACAAGATGCGATATGAGATATAGACTAGTAGTAGATCAAAGTTGTCACATTTAAATATTTAGGGATATGACACTTATGTAAAGCATACAACATCTAATAAGCTCCAAGTTAAATAAGATGAATGCAAATTTGTGGAGTATCCCAAAAAGTGTATCCGATATTAATTTTAACATCCTTTTAGCAAAAAGTATTTGTTTCACGACATGTTACATTCCTAGAAAGAGAATTCATTCTCAAAGAAAGTAGTGGTAGTGAGGTAGACCTTAAAGAATTTCAAGGACCTTAAAGACATCTAAATGGAACATGAACCTTATTTGATACATATGATGTACAACTGAAGGTTCAAGAGACAAATAGTTTGTGACATACTAATAGGATACAACATCCCTCCACTAAATTAGATATACATATTGAAAAGGGGAAAGACAATGTATTGCTCATAAATGATGTGCCTATTACTTTTAAAAATGTCTAAAATTGATTCTCTAAAATATAATGAAGTTATGAGATCTGAAATAGAATCTACGTATGTTAATCAAGTACAGACTTTGATAGATGATCCTAATGGTATTGTAACTTTAGAATTCAAGTGGGTTTTTAAGAAAAAAAATTGACATGGATGGTAATGTATGTACATACAAAGTAAGCTTAGTGGTTAAAGGTTACAAATAAAGATAAAGAGTTTCATCATAGTTATAACTACATATCAAGATTATGAAATCTAGCAAATGAATGTCAAAATATCATTTCTGAATTGGAATTTGCTTTAAAATGTGTATATGAAACAACTTGAGGGATTCAAATATAAGAGATTTTTTATTCAAATATGCAAGTTATAAAAGTCTATTTATGGACATAGGCAAGCATCACAGAGATGGAATATCTATTTTGGTAAAACAATCAAAGAATTTGACTTTATCAAAAATATTGATGAAGCATTTGTCTATAAGAAGGTTAGTAGGAAAGCATTCGTCTTACTAGTGCTATATAAAGATGACATATTACTGATTGAAAATAACATACAAATGCTTCAATTTGTAAAGATTTAGTTGTCCAAGAACTCTTCCATGAAGGATATGGGAGAAGCAACCTATATTATAGGAATAAAGATCTATAGAGATAGATAGAAGAGGTTGATTGGCTTATCTCAATCCACATATATAGACAAAGTACTAAAGAGATTTCGCATAGAGAATTCTAAGAGGGGATTCTTACCCATATCCTATGGGGTTTCTTTCTCAAAAAATATATGTTCCAAGACAGAAGAAGAAAAGAATAAAATGGATTGTGATCTATATGCTTTGGTAATTGGATAAATCATGTATGAGATGTTATGTATAAGAAAAAATGTCTCTTATGCCTTGAGCATAATGAGCAGGTTTTACGCTAATCCTGGTGATAGTCACTAGATGATTGTGAAAAATATTTTAAAATAATTGAGAAGGACTAAAGGTTTTTTCTTAGTTTATAGAAGAGTTGAACTGAGAGTTCAAGAGTATTCAAATGATAGTAGTTTTCAATCTGATCCAAATGATAATAGATCACAGTCAAGGTACATCTTCACTTTGAATGATCATGTAGTAAGTTGGAATAGTTCCAAACAATTAACCATTATAGATTCTATGACTGAGGCAGAGTACATTTCCATATGAAAGACAACAAAGGAAGAAGTTTGGATTAAGAAGTTCATCACTAGACTTGGAATGGTTACTAACATTAGTATTGTATTGTGACAATAATGGTGCCATTCTACAGGCAAAGAAATCCAGTTCTTATCAACGATCAAAACATATACTCAAAAAATTTCACTTAATCAGGAAGATAGTAGATTGGAAAGACATGGCATTAGAGCAAGTTCTCACTAAAGAGAATCTTGTAAATCCTCTCACTAAGTCATTGTCTCATAAGAGACATGATCAAATGAATGAATATAGTATTAGATACATTGGCAAATAACTTTAGTGAAAGTGAGAGATTATTATTTTAGGTTCTTACAATCAACTGATTGGTTGCAATTTTATATGACGTTATTATTTTAATCAATAAAGGCATTCTTTCCTTACATTTGATGTTTTAATATTAAAGGTAAATTTCCTGAAATTTGGAAATTATGAGATCATAATTATGAGATTGAATTTACATTTACGTTTTATTTCTAAACTGTTCCTAGTTGTAGTTTCATCAAGACGGAGATACTGATGAAATAGTAAAACTAGCATACATTATATTTCCTTCTTATGAAGAATATAATTGATTTCATAAATTAAAGTGTGTGAGTGTTTATTTGAGAATAAGTTCACTGAATTAACCCGATTATGAGGATCCCAAATATAATATTAATTATGTGTCTATAGGTTTCTTTATTATGATAATTGTATAATTGATCATTAAACTTGAAATTATCAAAGTATCTTATATGATAATTATTATGTTTTAATGTTAGTTATGACATATCCTATATAGGGTAGCTCAATCTGTAATACTTAGACACAATATGAACCATATAAAGACAGTTGAGTAAGTCAATAAAAAATCCACTATTCTAAAGTAATTAAGGAGAATGTTCTACTGTTCTTGATTAGTAGTAATTTAAGGAATTCTCTGGCTATAATAAATTGACATTTGAAAGGTGTTTTCAAATATCAATTGTAAATTAATTACTAGTTAACATGAATGAATATGATTAGATTTAAAAAGAGTAAAGATTATATTTATACTTTATATCCAATTGGATCATTTGATGGCGAAATGATTAAATTATACATCATAACCTTGTATAGACATGTTAAATTAAAATTATTTTGACATTCTTAATATTTGGGTGATCATGATATGTTGCTAAACGTCAGTCTTAATCTATGTCTATGAATTGTTTAATTAGAGAATTAAAGATAAATTAAAAGAAGTTTTAATATATCTAATTCTAATTATGAATTATAATTATAATTATTGCTAACATATTAAAAACCTAATGGGTCACAAATAAAAAGTAGTTAAAAAGAGAAAAATCAATTTAAATTAAGTTAGACTTAATTGTGAAGTTTAAGAAATTTTAAGGATTAAATATGATACATTTAATTTTATTAAAATTAAATTATAATTAAAGTTTGACGTTAATTTAATTGCGAAGTTTGAAAACTTTAGTGATCAAATATGAGAAAAATGATTTTATTAAAATTAAATTAAATTATAATTAAAGTTTAAATTTAATTATAATTAGAATATTTAATTTCAATAAACAAACCTAAATGTTTTTATATATTTCTGGGAGATAAGCGTAAGGGAGCTAGTATTCCTACTTATTTCCTCTTAAAAGTTAAGTTTCTTTTTCTCTGCTTTGTGAATACCGTTAGAGACTGGATGTTTAGATAGCTCATAATTAACACTTCGAAAAAAGTTTTGATAGGAATTTGAATAAGGTATGATTCAATTATTTTTATAATTTATATTTTTCAACTTATTTAATTATTAAAATTTGGTCAAAAATGTTAAAATTTTGTTTTTCTACTACATTCATGCTTCAAAAATTCGCAATTCCTGATCACCTAATCCAACTTACACAGCTTTTTCTTTGTAATTTTTATAAAGAGATTGTTTCTGAAATTAAGTTATATCAGTTCTTCTAAGGCTCTCCCTGTGCATGGCTATGGATATGGTATGAATTTAAACCAACCTTGAATTGAATGACAATGCTTTACTTATCTTATCCACTATTTTAAAAACAAGATCGAAAGCTAAACTGATAAGACAAGAGATTTAATATTTAAAAGGTTCAATTATAATTAGATTGTCATAAAATTGGTTACATATTAAATAAAATTGAAGAATTTAAAATATGCTTTAAAGAGATTATTCTTATTTATCGAAGAATTTGAAGTTTAATTAAAAAAGAGATTAGTAAATAAAAAGTAATTAATTAATTTTAGTTTATAGGAATTTATTAATTTAAAAAATCGATTAATTAATTAATAAACTGATCGATTTTTAATAACAAGATTTATTAAAATAAATTAAACTAAAAACAGTCTCTTTATAATTAGAGGTAAGGCTGCAGACTACTAAATTTTCTCATACTCTGCGTCTCAGCGAGATTTTTACTAAGTATTGTTGTTTATTTGTTGTTTTATTAAAATAAATTAAAAAAACTAAAAACCAAACTTAAACTTAAAACCAATTAAATATTTTAATAATCAACTCTATTAGACTAACAGACAAAGGCACGTATACTTTTAAACAGGGAAACACAAGTTTCATCATATCATTAGCAGTCTCGAGGTCTTACATGGGAATGGGAATAGGAATAGGAATAGGAATAGGCAGACGAATACTTGTTCAAATTAATCTAATCATTTTACATTTCATTTTTTATAGTTAATTATGTGAACTAAATGTTAGAAATATAATTACTTATTTGATGGAAGGAAAGGAAGCGAAAGAACACGTCATTGTCAATATTCATACAAATGTAAATGTAAAGGGTTAAATATTTAATTAATAAATATTTTAAAATAAATTAAAATAAAGTTTCAAATTTATTATTCAACATCTTTTCACTTTCCCTCTCTAATCATAATCGTCCGATGGCACTGGACTTATCACCAACAACCTTCATCTCTTTAACTTCCCACCGCCGTCACCATCACCATCACCATGCGCCGCTCTCCGGAGTACGAGCCACTGTCCTTCCTCTTATACTGAAGACGGAACTACCTCAACAGTCGCTCTCCGTTAAGTCAACGTGCTCGTTTCCTTCCATTCGTTCCTTTAACTGCTCCACTTTCAATGGCCTCCGGAAGTTCTCCGTTCCCGCCACACCTTCCCAGCAGACTGAAAATTCCGACTTGATCACTAAGATTACTCAGGATGATCGCATTCCTGCCACAATCATCACTGGGTTTTTGGGGTCTGGAAAGGTGCGATAATTTTCTTTATTTTGTCTATTTTGTCTGTGGCAGATTGTTAATTTAGAATATTGACGCTGGATGGAAAGAGAGTTAGTTTGGAAATGGAGACCCTTCTATAGACTTACCTTGTGATATTTTTGCAAGATGTCATCTTCATTTATAAGTATGTCACGGGTTTTCTGTTCTTCTTTTGGATTTTCATCGAAGTTTAGACACTTGGCCTATCGAAATGATCTCCCAAGAGTTAAAGACACATACTACGAGAGTTCCTGCTGACCAACTTTTCCATGTTTGAACAAGTTGCGATTTATGCAAATTATTGTTGTCAAATATGCCACTCCATAATCAAAGGGGGCGTGCATCTGTTCTTACCCTTGTTGTGCTTATCATTTGTATTTGGCCTTTTTGCGGGATTGCTGTGCATACGTCATATTTTTCATTTACTTGTGTTGACATGCTTTGCTATGATAAACAGACAACATTGCTGAACCATATTTTGACTGAAGATCATGGAAAACGCATAGCAGTGATTGAAAATGAGGTATGCTGTTTTTTATTTTTTTAGCAATTTCCTTTCTAATTTTTTCCGTGATACATGAATAGTTGATCATCTTTACATGCCATTTGATATATAAGGCTCATTGGCATGATAGCTTGATTTTTGCTAGATGAAAAGAAGAATTAGTTTAGTGTTTGTGTAGAAAAATTGGTTGAAAATATCATATATTGTGGGACACTATTAGAACATGTTGTGTTTAATGTGCAGTTTGGTGAAGTGGACATTGATGGTTCTCTGGTTGCTGCAAAAACTACAGGGGCCGAGGATATTGTTATGTTGAACAATGGTTGTCTATGCTGTACAGTGAGGGGTGATCTTGTGAGGATGATCTCAGAATTGGTTGAGAGAAAGAAAGGGAAATTTGATCATATTGTAATAGAGACTACAGGTAAGAAGATAGTCTGAGGCATACGCTGAAGTTGTGTTTGTCAATGACAAAAGAGTCTTTATCTCATATTTGTTTTCTCTATAACTGAAGAGTGTGAGTTGTCTTAGTTGCTAGTTGAATACAAAACTGTATATGGAGTGGGTTTCATGCATATGAGATATATTTTTTGTAATTGTTGTTTTTAACACATTCTACGTCCAATTTTTGCAGGGCTGGCAAATCCAGCACCAATCATTCAGACTTTTTATTCTGAGGACATGGTTTTCAATGATGTCAAGTTGGATGGAGTTGTCACATTGATTGATGCAAAGCATGCTGCTTTTCATCTAGACGAGGTTAAACCAAAGGGAGTGGTAAATGAGGCAGTAGAGCAAATTGCTTATGCTGACAGGCTTATAGTAAATAAGGTACTCTTCTTTATCAAATTTTTGACCCTCGGGAGAAATCAATAAGATTTATGGCCATTTTGCCTCTTGACTATTCAATTCATACTTGTAGAATTAATGTTTTGTATGTCTGAGTGAAGATGATAATTAGCTTGCTGAATTTTTATCTGTTCCTGATTGTCTACATCTTCTATGTTGTTATAGACTGACCTTGTTGGTGAACGAGACATTGCTTCATTGGTACAGCGGATAAGGGTTGATATACTAATCTTATTGAAGCCCTTCTATTTATTTACTCTTGTTTGAGTACTTGTTTTTAAGTTGGTATGTATCTCTGATGCAGAACATCAATTGCATGGCTCATTTGAAGCGGACACGGTACGGAAAAGTTGACTTGGACTATGTACTTGGCATTGGAGGCTTTGATTTGGAAAGGTTATTCATGTTCTGTCTTTTGTTGATATTGCATTTTGTACCTTAATGTTAAATGTAGGATGTCTCTAACTCTTTATTGAAAAGTGATCTTATCTGCTTTGTGCTCCAATTTCCTGTCTGGTTAACTCTTTATTGAGAAGTGATCTTATCTGCTTTGTGCTCCAATTTCCTCTCTGGTTAGACCATTATCTTGCTTGTTGGTTACATGATTGTTTGCTGCTTTACATTTCCTATTGAATGATGTGTTTTTGCATTCTATCTATGGCCCTTCTTTCTTTTATTTTCTGCCTTCAGGGGATGTGGTTAGAATTTTGGAGGATATGGACCTCCAAGTAGAAGGCATATGGAATTAGATTGATGACAAGAGTCATATTTTCATTGGAGTTGGAATCGATACTTAAGCTAGATTTTAAGATTGCAGTTTGAGGAAATGAACATACTTAAACATGTATACGACACATTATGGTAATTGGTAGTTATATGAGGCTTTTATTGCTATGTTTCATAAAGCTTTGTCAACAAACATAGTTTTTGGGAACTTTTATTTTGAATTTAATTTAGTTCTATGGATTATCTTCAGCTTAATTATCTTTGGTTAGATCAGATGCCAGATGTGGTAATGATCTGACAATAAAATGTAATAGTTAAGTTTGGCGGCTAAATTGAACCGATTCTTTCCCAGGGTTGATAGTGCTGTAAATGGAGACGCCAGAAACGAAGATTGTGTTGGCGATGATCATAATCATGGCCATCATCACCATCATCATGATCTTGACCACAAGCATGGTAATCTTAATGTTTCTTCAATCACAATGACTATTTGTTGTGCCAGGCTTGCTTTTGATAATTTGGGTATATCACTCTGTCTTGAGGTCCTTGAAATGTAGGAAAAGATTTGATTACATGAGCTAAAGATTTTCCTCTACATATATGTCTTAATGGAACCTATGAAGATCGTAGCGAAATGTCTTACTTGTAAATAGGCCCAGGGTGGGTTGTGTGACATCTTTCTGTCTCCCTCTTCTCATTGGCAAGTTGCTTTTATGACAGAAGTCTCCATTAATGTTCTTATTTAGGCCTCACATAAAGTCTCCATTACTGGACTTCTTCAGAATTGCATTTTTTTCTGTAGCAGGAGAAATGACCATGCTTAAAATGCATAGAAATATAGACAAAATGTTGGTGGTTTACTATGCGGATGTCTATGTTCTTGCAGTTTGCTTGGTGGAACATGCTTGTGTGACGATTGGGTATAATGTTGAGTATGTTTTTACACCGTTTTTTGTGGTATTCCTACAAAGTAATCTTGTGGCTTTTGTTTTGCAGAACATCATGAGGATCACCATTCTCATGATCACACTCATGATCCTGGTGTTTCTTCCGTCAGCATAGTTTGTGAAGGGAACTTGGACTTAGAGAAGGTGGCTTTGCTTGCAGTTTACTAATTCCTATGATCCATCTCTTTGTGTAGATACACATATTGGCTTTTTCTAAGGAATGTGATAATTTTTAGCATTTTTAGAGTTGCCACAGAAATCCTTGACATTACTGGTGCCACTGGACTTATGTGCGCTAATCCCACTTTCAGGCTAACATGTGGCTGGGTACGTTATTGTTGGAACGCAGTGAGGACATATATAGGATGAAAGGTCTTCTATCTGTTCGAGGCATAGATGAGAGATTTGTGTTTCAGGTAAGATGCAGAGTTATTTGCCAATATCTGACTGATTGATCAAGTTTATGACATGATGATGTTTGATATGACATGCTTCCATCAATCAGGGATAATTGCATAAAAGCTTCTGAAAATTTTTTATTTAAGATTCTGGCGAACTCTCAGGGATGGCTTTTCATGTTCTAGATTATTTAGTATTCAACTTTGGTTTGTTATTTTACAGGGTGTTCATGACATATTTGAAGGATCACCTGATCGGTTATGGGGTCCTGATGAACCCAGAATCAACAAGATAGTGTTTATAGGCAAGAACTTGGATCAACAGGAAATAGAAAAAGGTTTCAAAGCCTGTTTACTGTGATAACTAACAAAAAACCTCATCTCAAGTTTTGGGCCATTGCATCTTGGGAAATGTGAGACCGTTGAGTGAACAATGGAGCGTTTGAGTAACAGCAATATACATCACAAGTAAATACTCGTCTGTAACTGGAAAATGTTGTAATAGCAAATATAAGAAAACCAGATTGTGTATTTTCTTTTGTATCTCCTACGGCAGAATTGGTTTGGAAAATGGTAAGAGCCATATGAACGGCGAGATTTAGATATAGAACATTCTATGTGAAGCCATATTCCTATATATGCACGAGTACGTTAGGAGAGCAGACTTACAGCCTTGGGTTACTATAGTTATATTGTGACTTTGATCCAAGTGCAATGAATCAGTTAGGGAGGTTGTAACCTTATTTCGTATGAGAATGATTGTAAAGCCCCCAATTCATCATTTCGTTAATTCACTTGTCTATTTTTGAGAATTTAAGTTTTTACCTTGGTGTTGGATTTTCAATTTACAAAAACATTATGAAAAAGACAATTTTTTTTTTTTGCAGGTCGGTAAAATCTTTATGAACAAAATAGAGAAAAGATAAAATTATTTTATGGTTTTATTTGTTATTCTGTGGTATTAATAGCTTTAAAGAGTATTGTAATAAAAATAATTATTAAAACTAATATAATGTTATGTAATATTTTTATTAAAATAATTTGATATAAATACTATCTAAAATGAGTGAAACAATAGGAAATATTTTCAGCTTTTACTCTTAAAAAAATGCTAATAAATTGAATACCGTGACAGTCGGTTGAAAGAATAGATTCTCTGTTCCGATTAATCAATTCTTACCCTAATTTATTGAATTTTATTTACACATTTATGTGAACAAAATTATAAATATCATAGATTTAGGAACCGGTTGATTCGCATGAGAGAATCGTAATAGTAATGAAAATGAACATAGTGAGGAATGAGAATAAATATTATCATGATAATAATAATGGTTGGTTAAGAGGAAGGA
Source organism: Erythroxylum baracoense (assembly GCA_025629805.1). Taxonomy (NCBI): domain Eukaryota; kingdom Viridiplantae; phylum Streptophyta; class Magnoliopsida; order Malpighiales; family Erythroxylaceae; genus Erythroxylum; species Erythroxylum baracoense. Next base: position 16,154,194 of record JAOTAY010000001.1, read on the forward strand.
ATGATTATCATTACTATTAATAATGGTTGGTTTGAAAAAAATTTGAAAAATAAATTTTATTATATTTTAATTAATTAATTAATTATAATTTAATTAATTATATTGTAATTAATTAATTTCAATATGTTGATTAATTAAAATATTGTGATTAATTTTAATTAATTAATAATATTTTATTGTAATTAATTAATTAATTATAATATTTTAATTAATGAATAATTATATTTTAATTACTTATATTGTAACTAATTAATTA
>JAOTAY010000001.1:16154549-16170604 GCA_025629805.1 Erythroxylum baracoense
CCATCGCAACCAAACACCTCACTGTCTCCAATTTTTGTTCTGTTCCGTCTTCAGATTTCTGTCTCGTCCCGTCTCTGTATCTTGAAGACAGCAACCAAACGCAGCGTAAGTTCCACCTCCTTAACTGCGAAACGTGTCCCAATGAAAAAGAGAGTCAACTTTGAGTTAGCGTATTAAGAACGCGAATGCCGAACAGTAAAGACATGTGTTATAATAATAATAATAAAAAAAGACTTGTTCTTTTTTTTTATTAAGGGAAGTAAATTATCGATAGATCCTGTCAAAGGATCAAGTGTTGTGTTACTAGCTATATAAACCATACACAATATCCATTTATTTATTCGGTGACTGTTTCGTTGGCTTTCCTTCCATCACCACCACCAATCTCTCAACCATAAAATTTTTGTTTTACTGGCCAAATTAGGAGCGGTCAAGACAGTCACATACATCAAAACTTCTTTAAATTAATACCATGGGAGACGTTGTTGGCGTATCCTTGGAGGCAGCAAAATGCTTGCTTGGTTTCTGTTGCAATCGAGCAGACTACTTTGATGATCTTCGGAACAATCTCGACAGCCTGAAAGATAAACTGTCGAGGCTGAAGATTATACAAGGAACAATTAAGCAAACGGTCGACAAAGAAAGGAGGCCAAACCTGCAGCCTACATTGAGAGTAACTGTCTGGCTTGTTACAGCAGCAGAGTTGGAGAAACGAGTAGTTAAGGTTATTGGGGAAGCTGAGCATGAAATCAGACACCAGTGTCTGAGAATGTTCATTCCCAGGTGTTGCTGTTCGTATCACAGGGTTGGAAAGAGAGTGAGCAATATGCTGAAAGATGTGGACCAAGTGTTAGAAGACAGCAGGTCTGTGCTGTCTGATGATATGGTGGAGAGACAAACGGAGGAGTCATGGATTACGAACTTGACAGCACAGTTGCAGAAAACTTATCGTAGTATTTTGGAATATATCAGAGACCCGAGTTTTATGAGTATTGGGATTTACACTGCTGATAAAAGATTAGGTGCTAATCTTTCTAAGCAAATCGACAATGATTTTGACGTCGTGGTGGTTTCAGAAGGAGGAGACGTAGCAGAAGCTCAAGAAGCTATCATGAGGCAATTAGGATTGTGGTCTGAATATAATTTGTGGATGAACAAAAACGAGTATGAGAGAAGCTGTCTGATAAGGGAAGAGATGAAAATGAAAAAGTTTGCCCTCGTGTTATGCGATCTACGGAAGCCATGGAAAGAATCGGATCTACTTAAGGTTGGAGTTCCTACTGACTACAACACCCAAGGGTCCAAGCTCATTTTCACCACTCCTTCAAAAAAGGTGTTCAATAGAATGACTACTGACAAAAGTATTAGAATATCCTCTTTGCCTAAAGAAGCTTCAGAAAATTGGTACTCAAGAGTATGGAGGCATCTCTTCTTTTGGCACAAGTAAAACAAGAGGTGAAATGTAGTTTATACACGAAAGTCAGAGATACTGTTTAGGCTTTTGTTTTCGGATGTTATCCCCTCATCGTGGTCTCACAGGTCCTTGTCTACACCGTCTTCTCTGCTACTGACGCTAAGAGAAACGCCGGAGACTCCCAGACTCCCATGTCCCTGTATTTGCCTTACCTTATCTCTCTTCTTATTAAGTAAGTTTTTACAAACGACCAGAAGTCATCGATTCACGGGATAAATAACCACGTTCACTTCTCTTTTCGGGTATGTTGTTTTGATTAACCAGTCTCTTCTACTGCCGTGTTTCTGAGGTTTGTGCTTTCTAAAATTTCTATCTTTTATGCAATTTTTTGTTTTGATATTAGTTTATTTGTGTAATTTAAGGTTGAATGCTTTCTGAATTTTATTATTTTGATCTCTTTGTATTTGATATTGTTAGATTTATGTCAAGATTGAATTTTTATATTTAATGATGTTATGGTTTCATTTTGCAAGGTCTTCTCTTATTCTTTCATTTTAAGGGATCCCTTTTTTCTGCTCCGCTAATATAACTCTGGTAAGGTTTAGATTTGTATAATCTTATGAATGATTTTTTGGTTTATTTTCGTTACATTTGATTTTGTTCTACTTATTACAATGAACTATTGTAGTGTTTCTTTAACGGTAAATTAATGCAAATTGCCAAATTCTCGATGATTTAGTGGTTTTAAAAATTCTTCATATTCATATTTTCTTGGTAAATTTTCTTTTTATTAAAGTTCTAACATTTGATTGTTGTGGGTTTACTTTTATAGACATTTTCTGTAAAGATTGTAATTTTAGGTTTTTGATCATTCATTGCTTTTAAGAGAATCTAAACAGTAGTTATTAGTGTTCAGATCATTCATATTACTTGATCATATGGAGAATTCTTCTAGACCCAAAACAATATGTATAGTAATACCTACGCTCTAAGAGGAAGAATTTCTCTTGAAAAAATCAAGGCCAAGCAGGAACAATTCTTCGTAGAGATTGATAGGTGTAAATTATACTATATTTTAATAGATGCTTAAATATGCTTTTGAGTGTTTATTAGATAATTATCACGTATATAGGCATAGAATTATGTTATTATTAATGTTTGTTTATATTCTAAATTCTTGTGTGATTTAGAGCATGATTTGGATTCTAATTTTATATTTCATGAGATATTTGATGTATTTGTGAGTATTAAGGAAGACTTTAAATGGATGGTGACGAGGAAAAGAGACGAGGCATTTTACTTTCTAGTAGCCTGAATCCAACAATTGTGAGGAGTGATTTTTGTTGATGATTCTTTTTTCTTTACTCCTACTGGGAATATGAGGAAAAATGAATATCAGTGAACTCTTCAAACTCAATAAATTCATCCTCTTCACTCGTTGAAGAATCTGAATCCCATTGTTCTTCAATCAACATCTTGTCCCTCTGCTCTCTCCTGGCATGAAGAACAGGTGGAACCTATGACTGCTGTTTCGTTTTTGTGTATGATTTGTAATGTTTTACCTTCTCTTTTTGGGTTGGGTTTCCAATCATGTTGTAAAATGATAGCCAGCCTATGAACTGGATCTCAAGTATTGAACTAGCTTTTGTTAGAGTTAATAATAATTCATTCATTTTTCAATCCACTCCATTGCGTAACTTAGTTTTCTGTTATGTCTTGAAATTCCGGAAACCTTTTATTTTCTGACCCTATTGCAGTAGCTAGGAATCCATACTAACAAATCCCTTGGACCCACATCGTAGATCCATGAGTTCATAGGATATCCGATCTCAGATAAAGTCTTTTAAGCCGAAGTAGCAGGCTAACCCATTCCTCAAAATAATTCTGCCTTTGTACTCCAGAAGACCGTACCTTTTACTTCTTACTCTTCCACGTAAGAAGCAATTGTAAAATAACTTTAAAATAAAAAAGTTCCATGCCCAATTAGCATTCGTATCGCCCTCAATATTTAAATGATTATCTCCACTTCTAGCTCTAGGGGATGAATTTAGGTACTAAAAGGATTTGCATTACCGTGTGATCTTCATTTGGAAAATGTATGAATTGATTTATGACAGTTACCACGTAGGCAATGTCAGGTCGCGCGTGAGAAAAGTATATTAGGACTTTTTTTTTCCATTTCCATTTTCATTTTTAATTTTTCTACTTTTGTTTTAAATTTTATAAAAAAGTTGTTTGTTTGAATTTTTTATTTTTGTTTCTTGTTTTAATGTCTTCCTGATTTCAAAAATTATAAAAATAGTTTTATTTTCTGTTTTTGTTTTTCCATAATTTGATTTACTATTAACTAAATATATATTATTAAATTATTTAATATATTAATTATTGATAAAATATGAATACTTTAATTTAATATTATATTTAATTAATTAAAATTAATTACTAATAAAATTACGAATAATTTAATAAATTTAATTATTAATTATTAATAATTATATTAATCAAATTACAAATTATTAATAATTATAATTAAATTAAAAATATCTCCAAAATATATAAACTTAAAATAAAACTTGATTTAATAATTAAATATATTTAAAATAAATATTAAAATTTAAATAAAAGTTAATTTTCAAAATTTTAATTTTAATAAAATAAAATAATTTTTATTAATAAATATTATATAAGAGAATAAAATAAATTTATTTAATTAAAAATAATTTATTTTTAAGCCTATCTAATATGTAATTATTATCATTGACAAAAATATAATTACATTGACATTAACAACCAAATATATTTTTGTTTTTGTTTGAAAGAAAAATAGAAACTAAAAACAGAAAAAGAAAATTAAAAATCATAACAAAAAATATAAGTGAAATCAAATGTCCCCTTAATTTACCAACTAGTCTTTGATATCTGCTTTTGTCCGCTAGAACTTGGTTTAGGTAATCCCCATATAAATGATTAGGTTTGATCAGTATATCATCTACTTTGTAATCCAGTAGGCCGACTTTAATTAGCATATCAAGAACATACTTCATCTTGAATTTAAATGCTAATTATTTTTGAAGCCTTACAGTCTCACCTGCATCATCTCTTGTAATAATCATATCATCAATATAAATAATCAAAATTGCGATCTTTCGTTACTGGTGTTTTAGAATAAGATTGTGATCATAATTGCTTTGTTGGAAACCATATTTCTTCATTGCCAAATTAACTTAGTCCCTTAAAACAAGCTCGGAGGGATGATTTTAGCCTATATAAAGCCATTTGTAATATGAACACAACCATGCCTTCAGAATATTTAGTGTATCTAAGTCGTATATTTGTGTAAATTTTTCTTCAAAATTAACATACAGGAAAGCATTTTTTACGATGAACAGATGTAATGGCCAGTCAAGTTTCGCTACAAGGGATAACAAAACTTTTGATTATGTTCAATTTAACCACTGGTGAGAAGGTTTTTTGAAAATCAACCTCGATGATAAGACGTTATTTGGTTTATATTAATTAGAATTATCTCTTTTGTTTTAGATTAATTTTGGTGGTTTAATAGGAAAATTAATATTTGTTTTATTTTGGAGGTAACAAAGTGGAGATTACATTAAATTGGAGCATTATTGGTCAAAATCACGAATTTTGTAAAAAGTGGACGAATTATTATAGTAGATAAGGTGAGATCACACTTAATACCAGATTCACCCCAATAGTTTGCATTCAATTAGGAAACTTATTTTTCAATCATATTATGTGGGGATTTGGATTTGGTTACATAAGAATCTTGGCAAGATAGAAGAAAGCTAGGTTTTGAGTAGGAATAGAGGAGAAAAACATGTCCAACAAATCTACACATCATCGTATTTTCGTTCTTTGTAATTTGCTCTTTATCTTTCATATTTTCTTCTTATTTTAGTGTTGGAACTAAATTTATGTGTGACTAAATCCAAATATTCTGATTCAAGATGATTTAAAACTTTTGTTGTAACCTTGTGAGGTTTTGTTCTAAACTTATATTCATGTTTTAACTCAAGCATTTCCTATTTTGAGTTCTTTCATAAATAATTAATATTGATTAATCTAATAAATTAATTTGATGTTGATTATTTTATAGTTATCTATAAATTCAGTGATTTGTAATTGTCATGAAAGATTAGTACAAGTAGCAAATATGTTATTAATGAAGTTGCGTATTTTACTTATGATAAACAAGAAAACTAAATTAAATACTTGTAATTATCTCAATTATTTAATTTAGGGCTTGATCTTTTTCATTAAGTTTATTGCTATCATTCAATTTATATGGAATGTTATTATACCTAGTTAATTAATAGTAAGTTTTGGTTTGAATGATGTGTTTGAACCAATTAATTAAAGAAAATTTTAGATTTATTATGGCTATTCAAATATGTTTAAGACTTACTACTTAATTGTGAAAATTATGGTTTTAGACTAATGATTAATGTTACAAATGGATGAGATATTTCCTTTAAATTGGAGTTAAGTACAATTAAATTTCTTACTTTTATATCTAATTAATTTATTTTAATTCCTTGTTAAATTTACTTTATTAGTTAATTAATCATTAATCCCCCGTTGTATTTTATTAATTGAAATTAAGAAACTATTTTTTAGTTCTCTTGAGATTCGATTTGGTCCTATGACTACTATAAAAGTTTAGTAAATCAATGGAACATCCCATTACCCTATGATCAAGGTAGGACCCTAGGATTCTTTTTACGAGAGTTTATTGAGAATTTAGAAGTATATTTTATACATCATATGGCATTCTCATACACGTGAATAAGGTTGACACTCATTAAAATAATTGTACATACATCATTGACATTTTCTGGGTATAATAGATTTATAAAAGTGATTTTTGGTATGAATTCTAGTTTTTATTTATTGAAAATTGAATTGGTGTGTATAAGTATCGATTTATAATTTTTGGAGAATTTTTGAAAATTTTCTAAAATTTGGGGTATTTTTGAACTAGAAAAAATGTCAAGTGGTAGGACAATTAATTTATGGTAGTAGAATTAAGAAAAAACTGGAATAGTTAATGAGTGTATGAATGTTGACACATTTGGAGTACAATTGATCTTTACATCGGTTTATTACAGAAGTATACCTGAGCATATGTCATTGAAAATGCATGTTACATGATACATTTATAAAAATGCATATTCAGTTACATGAACAATGTGGTAACATGAAATTGTCTTTAATTATATATAGAAGAGCAAGTAGAGCGACCACTTCTAGATATTACCGAAACTTCAAGGCAATAAGCAAAAAGGGAGCAATTATGACTAACTTAAGATGGTCTCACCTTGATTGTTTGTTTAATTTTGAATTGAGTTGATATGTGATGTTGTGTACTGATTCCGAAAAATTGATTGTCCGAGGAGTTTAATATTCGGGATTGTATTGGAAGTGTTCCTTGAATGTGAATGTGATTGACTACACGTGTTCTCAACTTATATGTTAAATGCCCAACTAAAAGTCTGATGATGAATGTGAATTGAAAAGTGAAAGCGAATGTGAATGACTGAACATAATGATTGAATATGTGTCATGCACTTCATTCCAAAAATGTATGAAATATAAAGTCAGTTGTGATCGGAATCTCTAATGAAAAAGAGCTTAAAGCTCAGACATCCGTGGTAAGAGCCTATGACTCAATTTGTATGATAGAGCTCAGTATCCATAATAGATACGAGACAGTATGATAGAGCCCGGTATCTACAATAGATACGGGACAGTTAAAAAGGTACTCGATCATAACAATGTAATAAATAAATTTGATTCTCATAAACATTGCATACATATATGATATGACTAAATTGAGCAATTGCAATGTTTTGAAAACCTTTATTGTATGAAATGTGTGATAAATATGTCTTGCATGATTTTAATGAAATGATGAAATGTGTAGATTTTTGAAATGGGACAATTGTGTACAAAATGTTTTGTGTTATTACATGATGGAAATTGAGATGATGTAAATTATGATGACTTAAATTGTGTGTTGCATGATAAGAGTGAACCATCGAGGATGGTTACTCAACTGAGTTCGTAAAACTCAACCAAATTGCAGCGTTGACATTTTCAGGTTCGAGAGAATGATGACTTAACTCTTAAGATTGCTTAGAAGGGTTTTTGGTATAACTTTTGGATAAAAGAATATGGTTGTCTGCTGGAACTGAAGGAATAGTTTGTTTTAAATGTTTTGTTTCGTTTCCTCATGTATGTAGCAAAGTATGTAGACTGAGTTGTAAACACTCTAGGTTGACATTGTAAAATATGGATGATGGTTAATACTACAGTGTACATTATAGTTTGAGAAATGAAATAAGAAAAATTTTAGTTTTCAGATAATGTGTTATTTATGGTTTTACTTACGATGCCATATGATATAGTGAAGGCAAAATGGTTAACACACTATTTCTATCGAGCATATGCACATGTGTTCGAAGGGTGCACGTGCATGTCAGATGAGAGTGGGGTGTTACAATCAAAATTAATTTTGAGAGCTTCGACATCCTAATCAAAATTTTGGTGTCGTTACTAGGGAACTATTTTAGTTTCTTAGTTTCTTAGTGTTATTTTATAGTTTACTACTAATCTCTCATCTTATATGACTTATTCTTCTCAGATAGTTGAATTGCAATATAATCCTAAAATTGAGAAGATTGTGCATCGTTTAAGGAAAGAAGGTCATTCATCTCTAGAAGTGAAAGTTAAGATAGACTTAACAATTGGTGAATACTTTAGTTTCTAAAAATTTGAAGAAAAGATAGCAAATATTAAAACTAGAACGTTGAAGGAGTTAGGGCATCAAATTTGAATCAAAGACTCTTATGCATATGATTTATACATGTTGAAGTAGATTTCAAATTGAAATTTGGTTTGATTCACTTACTCCCTACTTTTTATGGTCTTGTAAGTGAAGATCTAAATAAAAACTTAAAGGAATTTCATTTTGTTTGCTCTAGAATGAATCCATAAAAGGTGATAAAAGAATAAATTAATCTTAGAACCTTTCCATTCTTATTGAAAGATAAGTCAAATGATTAGTTATATTATCTTCTCTCTAGCTTAGTGAAAATATGGACTAAGATGACAATGTTGTTCCTAAAAAAGTTCTTTTCTGCATCACGAGCAACCAATATCAGAAAGGAGATATGTGGGATAAAAACAATTCATCAGAGAAACATTGTGTGAATATTGGTAGAGGTTTAAGGAGTTATATGCTAGATCCCTACATCATCAAATTCTTAACCAACTTTTAATTCAGTACCTTTATGACTATTACTGATGGATAGGAGTATGGTCGGTGCAGCTAGTGGAGGAGCTATAGTAAATAAAACAAGTTAAGCAACCAGACCATTGATATGAAATATATCAAAAAATTCTCAGCAGATTAGGATAAGAATGGATGGAGCTATTAAGAATGTTAATAAGGTAAGTAATACTAACTTTGAGCATAAAATTTTGGATTTAACTACTCTAGTGTTTCAAATAGTTATAGGCAATTGCAATCAACACAAGCGTGTGCAATATGCTCATTCCCTAAGCATCCTACTGATACATCCCCTACTTTGCAACAAGACTCCCTTAAAGAAGCTAACGCAATAGGGATATTTCCTAGTCAATCTCAATAAAAATATAACCCCTAGTCCAATCATTATAATTTAGGATAGAGGGATCATCTTAATTTTAGCTATGGAAATCAAGGATGACAACAAAGATACCAACCTTACATTTTCAATAGACAACCTCAAGCTCCTACATAAGCTCAATCTTAATCTTTAAATTTAAGAATATCTTTGGATGAAATTATTAAGGCACTTGTTACTAATACTCATCAATTTCAGTGGGAAACAAGAGCAAGCCTTCATAAATTAGGAAATTAGATCACTCGGTTAGCCACCTCAGTTAGTAAATTGGAAGTGCAAGCATAAGGAAAATTACCTTCACAGAGTGCAATGACATTAAAAATTTTAGAAATCTTCAAAAAGGTAGAAATAAATATACTACTTCTAGAAGCCATAAAAAAAATTCAAAATATACATTCTTAAAAGAAATATGCACAAATAAAAGGAAGCTAAAGGATAAGGAGGGAATAATTTTAGATAAGAATGTATCAGTTTTGATAAATAAGAAATTATCAAAAAAATGCAAAGATTTGGGTATTTTTGCACTTTCTTATGCCATTGGTGATAAGAAAATTAAGTGTGCCATGCTAAAATTAGGTGTATTATTAGTGTCATGCCATACTCAATTTGCCGAGCTTTAAATCTAAATTCTTTGCAAGAAACCAATATGATTATTTAACTAGTTGATCATTCATATGTGTGTCCATTGGTGTTATAGAGGATGCTTTATTTCAAGTTAATGGTTCGATATTTTTAGTGGAATTTTTCATTTTGAACATGGATGGAGATAGAGTAAAACATTCAGCTTCAATGTTATTGGGAAGGTCATCATGAAAATGACCAAGACGAAAATGGATGTAGATGAGGGTACTTATCCTATTAAGTTTGATAGAGAAACAGTGAAGATTAATATTTTTAAGGCAATGAAGCACCCTAATAATTTTCACTCCATTTATCATATAGATATTGTAGATTCAATTGTATAGAATATTTTTGAAAAGAAAATGTTGATTATGAGTTAGAGTTTAGCACTAAATTGGAAGTAATCGAGCGAGTTGATAAAACTTGTGAAACTATAAAATCATTATCAACAATGCTAATAGATTCGAAAACTTTAAATATTGAAAGTACTATAACTCATAAGAAAATATTATCTTTTATTTTTCAGGCTCCAAAGATAGAATTGAAGGCCTTACTTGACCACCTAAAGTATGTTTATTTGGGTGAAGGAGAGTCATTACCTGCAATCATCTAAAAAAGGTTGACTATCAGGCAAGAGAAAAGGCTAGTAACACTACTTAAGGAGTACAAAACTGTAATTAGTTGGACCTTAGCTGACATAAAAGACATTAGCCTTGCAATTTGCATGCATATGATTATTTTGGAAAAGAATGTTAAACTAATAAAGGAACCTTAAAAAAGACTCAATATAATAATGAAAGATGCATTCGTAAACATTAATTTGGAAAATTTTGGGGAGGCAATGAAATTGCAATTATAAGAGTTAGAGGAACTACAGTTGGATGCTTACAAGAATTTGAGAATTTACAAATAGAAAACCAAAGTGTTCCATGATAATATGATCTTAAGGAAGCAATCAGAGGTGGGGCAAAAAGTGTTATTATATAATTGTTGACTAAAGCTTATGTCAGGTAAGTTATGTTTTAGATGGCTTGTTCCTTTTGTTATCACTAATATATTTCCTTATGATGTAGTAGAAATAAAAAGTCAAGATACTGGGAAGATTTTAAGGTGAACGAACACAAATTGAAATTATTTTATAAGGAGATGATGGTTTTAAGTGTGATGGATATTGATTTGACACTTTCCTATTACATTGAAGTTTGAGAAGAAAAAATCCTAACGACATTAAATAATTGCAATTTTGGGGAGGCAACCTTGAACGTGATAATTTCATATGTTTTTTCTTAAGAAGTTACTTTATTAGTTTGAGGAGAAATTAGGTCTTAAAATTACATATTACAAAAATTTATAAGGCAGGATCACATCTTATATAATTTAAATTTAGATGTCAGAATAAAATACTCAAAATTCTATATCACTAAAATTTATAGGCATGATCACACCTTACATAACTCAAGTTAGGGTAGTAGTCATCTTAAATTTTATAATAATAAAACTTATAAGGTGAGATCATACCTCATATGATTAAGCTTTTTGGAGTAGAATCCCTTAAGTTCAAGAATACTAACATTCATAAGGCGTGATCACACCTTATAGATGTTTGTGATCTATTTTGTTTTAAAGAATTAGTGATTTTAAAAATATAAATTAATATATAAAAATAAAAATAAATAAATAAATAATAAAAACAAAATGATGATATAATAATTTCAAAATAATTAAAATTTTATAAACAAAAATTGGGGTTTTGTTTTTGTTTCAAATAGAACAGCTGCACAGCACCAAGCGCACCATGCTTTTTAGTCCAGGTGTAACAGACCACAACGCACCAACCAATCCCTTGCCTCCCAGCAACAACACTATAAGCAGAATAGGCACACTACAATGTAGTAAGCACCACCCAATATGTGCACACAAGCACTAGTCACACCAAAGTTCAATGATAGGTCCACATGTTCAGCACCAAAAAACCCGTGCATCAGTTCAAAACAATACAATGCACTAACATGTGTCTCAATCACCCTCCTAGCACCTGGCAATGTATAACACCAACCACACATCACACAAACCAAGCAATTTAACTCTCCACAATGTTGTACTGACATCCCATTTCTTTTCTAGTTTTATTTTAATTATGTTATTAAACAATTTCAATTGCTTTCATTTTAATTTTAATTTTAATAATTACAAGATTTTTCAGTTATTTTTAGGATTAGTTTTCTTGTTTATAATTGTTAGGATGTTCAAAAGATATTAATAGCACAACAGTGAAAGGTAAGTCTAAAGTGAATCCAATTACACTGAATCAATCTGACATTGGACTTACCACAAGTACCACTAGGAAGTGTGTTTGGTTGGCAAAAAACACATCTATCTTGCCACCAACTGAGTTAGACCTTTACAAATATCTCATTTTCAACTCTAAAGAAAGATAACAAAGGTATGTTGCTTTCAAAACTCCCAACATATTAATGCAAGTAACTATGTGCATTATCCTTCCTTAGAAGAATTGCATATCAAAGAAAATTTTGATGATTTAATTACTAATGTAAGTTGGAGACATTTTGTGCCAATTTGTTATCTGGTATTTATTAAATTAACTAGGAAATATTATACTACCTTTAAATATGATCAACCAGATAATTTTATTTTACGGAGTCCCAATGTAATATAGTATAGATTAATAGGTACTTAATTTAAATAAAGCATCACTAAATTTAATTTGGCCTTAGGGTTTATGAATGATGAATATGCTAATTTGACTTAGTTCAAAGAATTTGTTATGGACTATAGTTTTTTTGATTCTTTTAGAGTGTGGAAATCAATGTCCTTTGACCCATTGGTTTATCATCCAAGTAAATCTAAAGGCAGTGATCTGAATAAGCTAGAATGGATTTCTATGCAGTGTTTCTTGGCATTTAATTATTCAAAAAGGAAGGTCACGACATATACTTGCACTAAAGTTGAGTTGTTTTCTATTTAGTGTATAGTACACAAATTTGGGTTATTGGTTAGGTACATAATTTAACACTATTGTCTCTTTAAACAAAAACTTGTGTCTTGATTCCTTTATTACTTATATGGCTATTAATCTCAATTTGTTTAATATGACTGACACTAATATGCATATAGCCTATAAGATGGAACTATTAAACACTATTTATTTAAGTAGGATGAGGTTGCTCGAGCAACAAAAGAGAACATTTTGTACTGCGTGATTTCCCCTGATGAGGTTTATTATTAAATCAACAAAAGGATCGTGATGTTCCACAACCTCTGTATCATTCAACTTCACCAATCCAATATGAGCATCATTTTTAGTTGAAGAGGTTGGAGAGACGAATTTGGATGCTCTACTACAATTTATAAAGGTGATACCTCTATATCCATCGACGCTATAACTCAAATGCTCACAACTTAGGGGAGTCTTCTACTCTGTGTTTTATTTTATATTGATTAATTTTTGTGGCATATGAGCGTCTTGTGTATACATTAAGGATGTCATATCATTTAGGCATGGAAAAGTGAGAGTAAGTACTATTACTACAAGAAAAAAGTCATTTAACGGCGAAAATTACCAACAAAAATCGTAAAAATTTTGTCAGTAAGTAAGATTATCGACAAAATTTACTGATGGACAAATGCATCGTAAAAATAGCCGTAGGTAATAATTACTAACGAAATACAAAGATTCCGTCAGTAAATTACCGACGAAGATTTAATTTTTTGTTAGTAAATATACTGACGGTATTTGTGCTGTTGACCATTGGTAAATATGCCGACGAATAATATGATTCTGTTAGCATAGTTACTGACATTTTTGTACCTTCTGTCGGTAACTTTACCGACAGAGCTTTAATTTTTCATTGGTAAATATACCAACGATATTTGTGCTGTTGACCGTCAGTATATATGTCGACAGACAATATGATTCCGTCAGCAAAGTTACCGATTGTCTTGTACCATCTGTCGCTAAGTATGTTAAAACATTACGGACGGTTACCTTTATTCCATCGGTGAGTTTACCGACAGTTAATCTGATGTCAGTAAATTTTGCAACGAAGTTGGTTATTTCATCCTTGATTATCGACGGTATTGGTTTTCTATCAGTAAATGATACTGATTTTACTGACGGAACCACAAATGTCCTTTAGTAAATGAAATATAAATTTTTTAAAAAAATATACCGTCAATAAATTTTATTTGATGATGTTATGGTTGATGCATAATTTAAACATTTATGAATTTAATAGCATACATTTAATTTGTTCAAACAAAAATTTGATTGATGATATAAAGTTAAAAATATCTTAATTGATAATAAAAACATTACATTGTACATAATAAATATTTGTAATAAAATGAAATGACCAAAAGTACACTATTGATCTGGTGATGGCGGATGCTCTGATTGGTGCGATGAGGTGCTACCCCTACCATTCAACTCATCCACCTCATTACGGAGCTGAGTTATGTACTCTATCAATGTTTGCACTGTGCTCTAAACCTCTTGGACTTGATTGGTTATGGACCACCTATTAGATGCTGCTGTACTCGACGTAGAGGATTGCGAATAACATGTATTCATAAATGAACCTAAGTCGAATATCCTTCCACGATGGTCCCTACCACCCATTACATGAAGATAGATTTCAGTTTCATCAACATCTTTAGATTGCTGAGACTATCGTTGAATGCTTTCTTGTATTTGGTCCTCTCAGAAGGCAATGTTTGTATTAGTAAGTTATAATTATTAAGCATTAATATTAAACCATAAATTTCACAAACATTTAGTTCTCTACAATGACTATTGACGAATGTCACACCATCATGCTTCTTAGTGTGAGTGTGCAAAAAGAGCTGACGAAGTGTAGGCCTCATGCCCGTAGACTTTTCCTGTATAAGAATAAAATGTTATAAGTGAACTAGAATTTATAAAAATTTTGACAGAGTTTCTTCTATTTTTATGATATCTACCCCCTGTTGAACAAAGAAAATAACTCAACAACACAGCCATATATGGCACTAGATATTTATAACATTATCATTCTCAATAAGAAACATATGTTTTCATTCCAAAATTCACATATCAAATTCAGTTGAAATACAACAAAGTAAAGAAATGAGAATATAAATGTAAAGTGTAGATACTTACAAGTCTCTCTGTATGCTCGTAGTGGGTAATAAATGCTCCTGTATGTACGGGAAGACTCTCTCCCCTGGTCCTCCACGCCTGTTGGTCAAATTACGCTCTAAAATGGACATTGTCTCAAGTAATGTCCAATACTGCTGCCAGTGACTCCATATTTGTTCAAAAATGTAAGGCGGTCGTACACTGACCCTGTGTATCGCAGCAATAAAGTCTTGATAATGTGTACGTGCTCATCTCTCCCATACTCTATAAATGATCGTGTCAAATTGAGAATCCCAAAAAAAATCTTTCTGAAACAAAAGGAAAAACATTCGATAAATACTTATGATGTAATAATATTTATCTAATTAAACTATTAATTAAAAAGGAAAATAATAATTTTTGTTGTACTTCAAAGTCCTGATAGTAAAATTCTTTCGTCGCCTAAGAGATATTCTTCTATACATAACCCTCAAGATCAATCTTCTCCTTGAATTTAGATGTCATGTTTCTTGAGCATGGTCCAGATGGAATCAACCTAATATAAAAACAAAAAACTTTATACCATTTTTAACATTTAAACCTATAACTTAATTATAAACATATAGTGTTTCTTGTATTTTCACTTACATATTATTAACAATTGTGATGTAAGTTCTTCCATCAGGTCCCTCAGCTCCAGGCTTACGGCTGCCTCCTTCATCCGCATTGTTTACCCCTGATATCTCTGTCGGTATAGGGGTAGTGAATGATGTAGGGGTGGTGGATGGTGTAGCAGCAAGTACGGAAGGTGATGCCTCATCTGCAAGTGTAGTAGGTGGAGGGGAAGGAGGTGATTCAGCTCCAACTGCTACACCATGAGATGCTTCACCTGTACAGTAAGTACCTCTGAATCTTAGTTGCATCATATCCTGTCTTCTCTTTGTTGGCATATTTCAACCTAAAATTAATATTTGATTGAATTTTGTAGAAATATTACAATTTGATTTTCATATTTTATAAATATATTGAAAAAGAAATAACTGATTTGTTCAGTATAATATTCAATTACAAACACAAATTAATCGCTATCATCACTTAATTGTAAATCAAAATCATCTTCTTGTTTTAAAGAATTTGAGTCAAACTCAGGCTCTTCTTCAGATCTCTGGCCCTCCTCATCCTCTCCAGATAAAATTTCAACATATTCATTACATGG
>JAOTAY010000001.1:16170704-16189383 GCA_025629805.1 Erythroxylum baracoense
TAATTAAATAGTATATATTTAGTTAATAGTAAATGAAAACAACATAAATAAAAAAAATTATACACCCTCTTTTTTTTTACCACACATCAAGAATTGAAAAAAATATTTTATACCAAATCAAGAATTTAGCTAAAAAAACAACCCTAACCAAAATTAAACCTTAAAATTTTATACCTTTAAAAGCCCTAAAATTTTTTATAAAAAATGAGTCCATCCCATGGCAGGTTGGACTCCACCCCGCCATTTACAATGACGGGGTTGGCAGAAGTGAATCATCCCGCTATGCGTTATGGCGGAGTGATTCATAAGTGGATCACTCCGCTATGCATTATGGCGGGGTTATTAATAGCGGGATACTTTAGACGCAATATCCTCTCGTATTTTTATCATAAAATACGGACGAAAAATTTTTCCTATCACACGCTGAGAATTTAGCCTGTATATAACAACACACCGTGTCTGTTTTGGTATAAGAATCTATACAAATCTCTCTATTGTAATTTTTATTCATTTGTTGACCCTGTAATGATGGGAGATGTGAATCCCTTAATTCCGTTGACAGCTCACGCCAACATTAAATTCCACTCAGTCTCACAACCATCTGATAATTTCTGATTAGGAAAGAATGCTAGCCAATCTAAAGCCCACCTTAAGGTTGGCAGTGGCACGAAAACAGAGGGAAAGCACATGTGCAGATACACATAACAAGAGAAGAAACCTAATTAATACACACAAACGTTTTCAACTTGTCCCCATTTGCAAAAGAAGAGGCTTACGGCTGTTAAACATAAAGGTAAAGCCCTCAATTTCTAAATCTGCTGCTCATCAAAAACAAAAAAGGTAAGAACATATGTTAGGACTGAAGAACTGGGAAGTGAGATGCTAATGTTACAAAAGAACAGAGCAAATTTATGAGGAAAAAAAAACAGTTGAGGTGAAATCATTCTGAAAGTTATAATCTTTTGTAAATCAGTTTGTTTAGTTGAAAGTTTCGGCACTGTGAAGCCGATTTAATTTGTCTTAAATGTAACCATCTTCTCAAAATAATTTTGTTTTCCTTTTGGCAAAGCAGAAGTTAACTTTCACCGATTATCCAGATACGCGATTAGTTCTCCTGTCCCGTCCACCCACAAACATACAGATTCATTGAATATGTATATGAAGGGGTGGAAAGGTAATATACAGATATATATTATCTGAAGAGACTGTGTGTAACTGTGTATACTTCATATCCTAAATGTCACTTTTTACTTTAGTCCACAATGCCATAATAATTGATATGACATCATCTTTTCTTACCTGTAAGGACAGATTCCAAAGAACAGAGCAACACATAAAGATTAAAGAACGCTTTTCTTGCATAGGTTATGTTAGAGACTGAGTGACTGGTAAGGAACTATGTCAGAAGGTCTGAGCCTAGGCTGGGACGTTGTAAAGACCCTCTTCGGTTTTTGCTGCATAAGAGCAGACTACTTCAATAATCTGAAACATGATCTTAAGTCCTTGAAAGATAAAGTAAATGAACTGCAGAAGAAAAGACAACAAGTGGAAACAAGGGTGGAGACTGATGAAAGACCACATTTCATGACAGCATACAAAGTTTCCGACTGGTTCAGTCGAGAAAAGAGCATGCAAAATGATGCAGTGAAGATCATCAAAGAAGCTGAAGAAGAAGTTCAGAACCAATGTTTTAGATGGTTTTGTCCCAAGCACTGCTTGTCATTTGATCTTGTGGGCAGGAGAGTAAATGAAGCACTTAAAGAAGTGTCTGAACTCATCAATCAAGGTAATTTCGACTCTGTAGTTGAAAAAAAGGCTGCTGAATCAGGAGAGGAGATACCCGTTGACCAAACCATGGGCATGGACTACAATTTCGAGGAGGTCTGGAAATATGTTACAGACCCGACAACAGGAATCATTGGAGTATATGGGATGGGTGGTGTGGGTAAAACTACCCTCTTAAAGACAGTAAATAATGAGTTGGTCAAGACCTCCAAGGAAGTGGATTTTGTACTCTGGGTGGTGGTGTCCAAAGAACCGAAGTTGCCGGAAATTCAGGAGCTTATTCGCAGTAAACTAGAGATTCCTGATGAAAATTGGAGGGACAAAAATGTGGACGCTAAATCTGCAACGATGATGACGTACCTGAAAGAGAAAATTTTCGTGCTATTATTGGATGATTTGTGGGAGAGACTGGATCTCTTAAAATTAGGAGTTGATCCTGCCCAGATACGAGATGGGTCTAAGGTTATATTTACAACACGGTCCGAGACAGTTTGTGCTTACATGGGAGCTCAAAAGACAATTAAGCTGAATTGTTTGCCAAAGAAGGACGCATTTAAATTGTTTAGAAGTAAGGTGGGCGAAAATGCTTTCAATTCTCATCCAGGAATACCAAAAATAGCTGAAGATATTGCTGAAGAGTGTAAGGGTTTACCATTGGCTCTCATCACCACTGGACGAGCCATGGCCTGTAAGAAGGGTCTTTCACAGTGGAAACATGCGTTGAAAGTGCTGCAGAGCTATCCTTCTAAGTTTCCAGGTATGACAGCTGATGTCTTTCATGTTCTCGAGTTCAGTTATGACAGCTTGAGCAGTGATGCGCTAAAAAAATGTTTTCTATATTGTTGCATATTCCCTGAGGACTACAAAATAATGAAGGAAGAACTCATTCAGCTTTGGATTGGTGAGGGATTTCTGAATGATTTTGATAGCATTTACGATGCCCGCTATGAAGGAGAAACTTTTATCGAAAATTTGAAGCTATCAGGTCTCCTTGAGGGTGGTCAATTAGAGGATCATGTTAGGAAACATAGATCAGAAGAATTTGTGATGATGCATGATGTGATTCGTGATATGGCCTTGTGGTTAGCTTGTGAGAACGGAAAGAAGAAGAATAACATTTTGGTTCAAGAAGAAGCCAAAGAATTTGCAAAATGGAAGGAGGCGGAAAGAATATATTTGAATGGCAAAGATTTTGATAAAGATCAGACGCAAAATCCATTTTGCCCGAATCTCCTGACTTTGCTGTTTCGAAAGGCTAGCTGGAACCGTTTTCCAAGTGAATCCTTTCACTCTATGCATGTCTTGAGCGTCTTGGATTTGTCGGGAAGTTATCTGAATACTCTACCTGGGGAAATCGGAAGCTTGGTTAACTTGCATTATCTTAATCTCTCATACACCAGTATTAGGGAGTTGCCATCTGAGGTGGGGAACTTGATAAATTTAAGGAGTTTGCTACTGGATTTCACTGATCAACTTAGATACATATCAGGGAATGTAGTATCTAGCCTGTTGTCTTTGCAAATTTTCAGCAAATTAACAAGTCCGTCATATGTGATTGATCCTAAATTCTACCTTCAGGGGTCCTTAATGGAAAAGCTGGATTGCTTGCAATACTTGAGTGACGTATGTTTAACCTTGTTCTCCAACAAATGTGTGCAGAAGCTCCTCAACTCCTCAAAACTGCAGAGGTGCATAAGGCAACTCTCGCTCATTGCATGCCCGGAGCTGAGCTCAATTGACATTACCCCTTCTTCCATAAGAAAAATGGAGCATCTAGAAAGCCTTGAAATCGGTTTATGTCATTCGTTGAAGAAAATGGAAGTTTATGTAGATAAGACAATAACAAGGCATGATTACTTCGATAACCTTCGTCTTCTGCATGTATGGATTTGTCCTATAAAAGATCTGACATGGCTTGTTTATGCTCCAAGTCTTCAGATACTTTCACTATATGCCTGTCACGCAATGGATGCAGTAATACGTGGGGATAGTGGATCTGTAGAAATTGAAGAAAGTTCGGCTATATTCTCAAATCTCACTGATTTGATTTTAGAAGATATGCCCAAGCTAAAATACATCCACGGGGGTGTGTTGACCTTTCCTTGCCTTACAAAAGTATACATATACAGATGCCCCAATCTTTGGAGGCTCCCTCTTGATTCCAGGAGTGCAGTTAACAGTTTAAAGGAAATAAAAGGACAAAAAGGCTGGTGGGAAGGATTGCACTGGGACGATGTAGACGCAAAGCGCGTGTTTGATCTAAAATTTGCAGAGCATACTTTCTGGTATATGTTTCTTTCTTTCCGGTGATGATATTTAATTCCTGGATAAGTATATATATTTCATTTTAATGACCTGTTTTCTTGAATCAATACTCCAATTTTGCTCAACTCTCAATTTTTTTTTTAAGTGTACGGTTAATTAGTTTGTTGTTGACATAACAGTTGACGAAGTTAGGCTATAAGCATGAAAAGCTCGTTTTAGGGGAATCAAAACTTTGCTGAATATCGAATAACCTGAGCGATTTACGAACTTTCTGATTCTTGCTTCTCTCAGATTTGAACCCTGAGACGGTGTGGTCAGGAGAATCATTTCATTGGGGTGGCTATCCTGATCTAATTGGTGCTGCTCTACAAAATGCTCAGGAATGTTAAAGTCCGAAGAATCCTCTAGCCAGTTTGTATGTTCCGTTTATTTGTCAACAGTTCTTATTTAATAGTTGCATGCTCCGTGAATGCTTATGTAACTCAATTTGAATGCTTCTATGACAAGAGCATAACATGAATAGCTTTAATAAAATGTGCGTGTGGATCAGGAAAGTTGGTAACTTTTAGTTGCATGAGAGATTCTACCATTTTTATTTTGCATCCAAATAGTACGCCGGGCTAGCTTGCATAAAACAAACTAAATCTACCCCCATACAAGGTGAAATGAAGTTATCCATCAGAATCTTAGTTATTTGTAAGAAATTACCTTATAGTAGCCTGAATCCATAATCCATACCTCAACAATGTTGGAAGTTTCTTGATGATTCAATTATGTTAAACAATTTCTACTTGGTTTTGGTGCATATCATTGGTTGGATTGTGAATCCGGGATTCGAAGTCATGGACCCGCAGGATTCATCTGCTTAGTTAGTCAGGAAAAAGAGAAAGGAAACAAGATTTATCATTTTAATGTTTTCTTTCCTTTTCCCCTTGATTTTCTTCGACGACTAAATTGGAAAGGCAAGATTACTCTGCTTGACTCCGTCGACAAGTTAACCAAATGAAAAGCAATCAAGGTTGAATCATAGCCTCAAAAGACTTGATAAGCCAAAGAGGAAAAAAATCATAGGACGTTGAATATATTAGCTGCTGCGACATAATATTATTGTTCTCTCTGTCATTTTCTTTTATTGAGGCTTCCTTGTACCCTTGTGTTTTTTTACCGATCATTGTATTGGATGAAGCAAATAGATTAGAGGATATGGAGTTTGAAAATGACAAAAGGCAGCTATTTGATCACTACAAAAGGCAAGCTCTCTTCTTGACTACCACTTAGAAATTTAAAGAGGTTTGAATTACAATTCCACCAATACAAAGAAGCCCAGAACTAGTGTTGGAACAAATAAGGAATAGAATGGTTACTTTTAAGAATAAAATAAATGAGGAATAAAATAAAATTGGTATTATTTATTCCTAAGAATTTCTAGTGATGATATATGCTAATGAATGGTTTGTAAACATAAATTTAGAATGACAAAAGAGTAATTAATAAAAAGACCAAAATATTCATTATAGTTTCCATTAACTATGTCGTCGTCGTCATGATGATGATGATGATGATGATTATTATTATTATTAATCTTCCTCTTCTTCTTCTTCTTCTTCTTATTATTATTATAAGAAAATTAATGATAATAATAATAATTAACAACAACAAGAATAACAACAATAACAACAACAACAACAATAACAATAATAATAATAATATCAACAACAACAATAATAATAAGAATAAGAAAAGTAAGTCAGGCGGGAGATAGTACCTCTTCTTTCTCTGCCGGTATTGATGGTACCGGATATGAAGGAAATTTCCCTCATATATAAATACGTCTCCCAATCTGTCGCGTTAGTAGCTGCCTGAGGAAGGACAGTCAGCCTTACGAAGTTTTACCTGATCGGTTGGCCCGAATTCGCACTAGTGTGTCCACACCCCCTAAACTTACTTGACAAGGAATCCATTCTCGTGAACATTGATGGTCAGATCCCTCTAGTTGCATTCCTTTGTTGATAGTAGCATCTCTAGTATTCCAGGTTCCATTTTGATTGACTCTAGACTCTCGTCTGTGAGTCTTTGAAGACAGATAGTAATAGATCTTTCTTTTCCTTCAATAAATAAATGGACGAAATATTCCTTACACGAGGAAGCCGTCAAGCTTAAGATAGATGATGAATAAGGGAAAGTTGTCCTCGAAACTCCTAAGTCAGTTGAATCCAACGAAGACTTGACTGGAAGGGCATAGCCTGAGAAAAATGTCTATTCTCAAACGTTTGGGAGAAAAAAGACAAGAAAGTATTAAGAAGTGCTTGAGTTGGCCTGTCGAGTTCTTTCCATTTTTGTTTTTTCTAGAGAAGGCTCCGAAAGGTAAGTTGTTAAGGAAAATGCCCCCGGATAGGATACTGGTTAAATTTAATAGCCCGAAAATAATAACGAAAAATAAAGATAGGCAAAATAAAATAGAACAGGACACAAGGATTTATATAGTTCGGTCAATGTGACCTATGTCCACGACCGGAGGGTAAGCCAAATTCACTAAAATGTGAAAAATGTACAAAAGTACAATGGGTGAAACAAAAAAAAATTTAAAGCCTAAGAGAAAATGAAAGGATTGGTGTAGTGTCCTGAAGGCTCAAACTTCTATTTATAGGAAAAACTTGAGCATCCGTACAAGAACGAATTTCCTCAATTCCTGTGCAATTCCCGCAATTGCCAACAATTGCCAACAATTTCTTCAAAGTTTGGTGACCAAAATTTGTTGACTCAATGGTTTTTAATGTTTGGTGGCCAGGAGGGGCTAAGGCATTTTGTCAACAAATCTCTACCTTGACTTGGTCCTGAACAATTAGTGATCTGCTCCACCTTCTCCGGTAATGCCCTAAAGAGCTATATCACCAACTATAAACACCAATCAAGTCCAATCATTGCTTGAACTTGCAAACTCTAAGAGCCTTCGTAAACATGTAAGCAGGATTGTCCTTAGTGTTGATCTTCTAAATAAGGACCTTCTTTTTTGCAATAATATCCCGAATGAAATGATATTTCACATCAATATGCTTCATCCTCTCATGATACATCTAATCTTTTGTCAAATGAATAACACTCTGACTTTCATAATAAATGGTAGTAACCCTTGATGTAGAGATAACTCGTCGAATAAACCTCTCAACCATAAGGCTTCCTTGATAGCCTTAGTGGTTGTCATATATTTTGCATCAGTAGTAGATAAAGCCACTACATGTTGTAGAGTAGCTTTCCAGTTAACGACACAACCTCCAATGTAAAATACATAACTTGTTAGAGACCTACGTCTGTCAAAATCACCGACATAATTGGAATCTACAAAACTAACCAAAATGTTGCTGGTTATACCAAACTCCAAACAAAAGTTTGAAGTATCCTTCAAGTATCTGAGAATCCATTTCACTACCTACCAATGTTCTTTGCCAAGATTGGTCATACACCTACTAACGACACTAACATTTTGTGAAATATCAGGACGAGTACATATCATTGCATACATAATACTGTCGACGATACTAGAATAAGGAACTCATGCCATATAATCTTCCTCTTCTTGTGACTATAGTGATTGAGCAGCAGATAGTTTAAAATGACTAGCAAGATGAGTACTAACTGCTTTGGCATCTCGCATGCCAAATCTCTCCAAAACTCTATTGAGATAATTCCCCTGGGTCAAGAATAATTTACCAACTCCTCGATCACGTCTTATCTCTATGCCAAGATTTTTTTTTGTTGCTCCCAAATCTTTCATATCAAATTCACCATGCAATAAGGCCTTCAAATGGTGAATATCTATGACATTCTTGGCAGCAATGAGCATATCATCAACATATAACAACAAATAGATGAATGAGCCATCATCTAACTTCCAGAAGTAAACATAATTATCATACATGCTTCTGGAGAAATCATGACCCAACATAAATCAATCAAACCTCTTATACTATTGTCTTGGAGATTGCTTTAATCCATACAAGGATTTCTTCAACAAACACACCTGGTCTTTCTTTCCTGTAACTTCAAAACTTTCAGGTTCTTTCATACAAATCTGCTCATCTAATTCGCCATGCAAGAATATTGTTTTGACATTAAGCTGTTCTAATTCCAAATCAAACATGACAACTAATGTAAGTAATACACGAATAGAATTGTGTTTCGCCACTGGTGAAAAAACATCATTAAAATCAACACCTTGTACCTGACTATAGCCCTTTGCAACTAAACATGCCTTATACCTTGCATTTTCAACACCTGATATACCTTTTTTCCCTTTGAAGACCCATTTGTAACTAACAATTTTCTTACCCTTCAGCGGCTTTACCAGAATCCAAGTACTATTTTTGTGCAAAGATTCCAGCTCTTCATTCATAGCCACTCCCTACTTATCAGCATCAGCACTTAAAACTGTCTCTGTATATGTGAAAGTTTCACCGTCTCCACCTGTTTCCTCTGCCACTGATAAAGTATATGCAGCTAAATTTGCATACCTCTATGGTGGTCGAATCTCTCGTCTTAGTCTATCTCTGGCTATGGAATGTTCCTCTTCTACTGATTCATCTTGAACATGATCAGGTTCTGATTCATCAACTTGATCTGTCTTATGTGTGGAAGACGTCTATGAAGGACCTGAACTACCAATCTCTAACTCCACCTGCTTCTGCGCACTATCCTCTTTTTCTAAATTACAAGGATTATAAGACTCTTTTCTAGGATACAACATAGAGGACTTATTAAATGTAACATCCCTAGTAATTACAAATTTAAGTAACTTAAGATCAGGACACCATAAACGATATCCTTCACCCCTAAAGTATAACCGAGGAAAATACATTTCTTAGCCCTAGGCTCTAACTTTTCCTTATTTACATGCATATATACAGAACACTCAAATATTCTTAAAGTAGAGTAATGAACAGGAGTACCTGACCAAACTTCCTCCGAAGTCTTAAAATTGAGGGAAGCACAAGGAGAGTGGTTGACGATGTAGCAAGCTATAGCAATGGCTTCTGCCCAAAAATCATGTGTCAATCCTGTATTAGGGATCATACATCGAGCCCTTTCCAAAAGAGTCTGGTTTATGTGCTAGGCGACTCTATTTTGTTGCGGAGTCATTCTGATGGTATGATGCCAAGCAATCCCTTACTTCTCGTAAAATTCATTGAATTCATCTTTACAAAATTCCAAACCATTATTTGTTCGTAGCCGCTTAACATGTTTTCCTGTCTATTTTTCAATCAAAGCTTTCCATTGCTTAAACGTTAAGAAATCATCATCCTTTTGTTTCAAGAAATACACCTAAATCTTCCTTGAATATCATCAATAAAACTCAACATATATCGAGCACCATTTTTAGAAGGAACATGAGAGGGTCCCCAAAGATCAAAATGAATATAATCCAAAATACCTTTAGTTTTATGGACGGCTGGAGAATTGGAACTGACTCGTTTCTGCTTCCTAAAGATACAATGTTTACAAAAGTTCATCTTACCAATACTTTAACCACAAAGTAGGCCTCTCTTGCTTAACAACATTAAACATTTCCCACCCATATATCCCAATCACATGAGCCACAATCTAGTAACGTCACCATCTGTAGAGACTACCGCAATACCTATTACTATAAATCCCTGTAAAACATACAAATTACCAGACCTGCAAGCTTTCGTCAATACAAAAGCACCTTTAGAAATTTTCAAAACTGCACCTTTAGCTGAGAACTTGCACCTTTGAGAATCAAGAGTGCCCAAAGAGATGAGATTTTTCTTCAAATCAGGAACATCTCTAACGTTGATAAGTGTTTTGATGATACCATTACACATTCTGATCCGGACTGTACCTTTACCAACAACTTTACAGGCAGCATTATTACCCATCAAAACAATTCCACCATCCAATGACTCATAAGTGGAAAAACACTCCCTGTCTGGATTTGTGTGGTAAGAACAACCCGAATCTAAAATCCACTCCTTATTAGACCTGACTTTATCTTTTATGGCTACGAAGATAATTTCCTCGTTCTCATCTGCCGCTACACTAGCCTCGGCAGTGTTGCTGTTATTCTGCTCAATTTTATTTTTCTCCTTATTTTTCAATTTATAGTAGTCAACCTTTATATGTCCCTTTTTCTTGCAATAATTACAAATTTTATTTCTTTGTCTGAATTTTGACTTACCTTTAGCTCTACTTCTTTCAAAATCTTTGTTTTCAGATCTATCATGTGCAAATGGTCCCTCTACCTGACTTCTACTAGTCTCTCCAGTGATGTCCCTATCAATATGCTCTTTTGACTTTAATGCAGACTTAATACTATGATATGAGATTGACTCTTTCCTATAAATTATAGTATCAAGAAGATATTTAAAGGACTGGGGAAAGGAACATAACAACAATATTGCTTGATCCTCATCCTCAATTTGTACATCTACATTTTTCAAATCCAAAATAAGAGAATCAAATTTATCTAAATATGAAAGAATAGATGTACCTTCTGTCATCATCAACATGTATAAATTTTGTTTCAAATAAAGCCGATTTTCCATCATCTTTGTCATGTACTTTCAACTTGTCTCACATACCTTTAGCTGTGCTTTCACCAATAACTTCCTGCAAAACCTCATCGGAGAGATTCAATGATGGCTAATCTAGCCTTTTTATCTAGATCTGTGAATTTATCTGACGCCACATCTGCTAGCGTTTTCTCCACTCCATCACATGGAATATTAACTTCGGTATGTAGCAGCTCATAATACAGGCCATTTTGATCAAACTTTTCAATAGAGGTTTTCGTTACCATCATAGTGTTCAAAATTTCACTTCTGACTTTTTTTCGAGAAGTGGGCCCCACACCTAAAATCTGGACATCGAGCCCCACAAAAGCACTGGACATGGGCCCCACAGACAAAGTCGGGATGTGAACCCCGCAAGTAAAATTAAACTATGTTTACAAAACCGTGGCAGTGGGCCCCGCAAGATAAAATCAAGACAGTGGGCCCTGCAAGATAAAACCGAAGCAGTGGACCTCGCAAATATAACTAGAATAGTGAGCACTGTTTGGACTCACAATAAAATCTAATTTACTTTCAGATGTGTAGGATCCACCCTAGTGGCAACCACAGAGCATACTGTAAGTTAGACCACTAAGACAAGCTATGATACCAGTTTGTTAAGGAAAATACCCCTGGATAAGATACCGGTTAAATTTAATAGCCAAAAAATAATAAAGAAAAATAAAGATAGGCAAAATAAAATGGGATAGGACACAAAGATTTATGTGGTTCGGTAAATATGACTTACGTCCACAGCCGGAGAGTGAGCCAAATTCACTAAAATGTGAAAAATGTACAAAAGTACAATGGGTGAAACCAAAAAAAAACTTTTAAAGCCTGAGAGAGAATGAAAGGATTGGTGTAGTGTCTTGAAGGCTCAAATGAAGCCTTCTATTTATAGGAAAAGCTTGAACATCTGTCCAAGAACCAATTTCCTCAATTCATGTGCAACTCTCGCAATTGCCAATAATTTCTTCAAAGCTTGGTAGCCAACATTTGTTGATTCGGTGGTTTTCAATGTTTGGTGGCCAGGAAGGGCCAAGGTATTTTGTCAACATATGCAAACCCTACTTACTTAGAAAATGAAACTACTTTCCCTCCCTTCTAAGACTTGGAAGTCTTAAGTATGGGCATCTCACTTTCACTCGCTTCCTCCAAAATCTAGTCCAATTCCTAGCCGCTAAGAAAGAGCAATTCACCTAAAGACCAATACGCCTAGTAGGTAAAGAAGTGGTTGGTGGCGATAACAAGATTCACAGTCACAAGTTGGTAAAGTAAGTAGGAAGGGGTACACCTAGTATAAGAATATGAATCGAACCCGCAAAAGGGCCTAGACGAGACCTAGTCGTAGTTTCTGGTATCAACACAGACAGTGGGAGCCAACCAGTCTTTTTTGATCCTTGCTTAATACAACGGCTAGATCCCTTCCTTTCCAATATGCTGATTCAACCGAATAAGGTTCTTCAAAAGAAGGTAAGGTACCAACCTGGGTTCCGAATAATAATAATAATAATAATAATAATAATAATAATAATAATAATAATAAAAGAAAGAAATATTGTCTTTACTTTAGCTATTTCTCAAAGTTCAGGAATAACTAAACCCAAGATTAGTTAATTTGTATGTTATTTTCTAATCAAACAAAAAAATAACTATTCATTTAGAATACATAAGTAATAGAATAGTTATTCTACTCAACCAAACAAGCCCTAAGGTGATTATAAAGATTGGACATTTATCTAAAGCAACTTGCTGCTGTAACTCCCCGTAGTACTAATGCTTTGGTTCTGTGGTCCCTTGTGACAATTCGTGAACTTGAATCTCGGAGTAGAACTTCCGCCAATCCCCTTACTATGCCTTCCCTCTGTTTGGAACCAATATATATATATATATATATATATATATATATATATATATGCAGTATCAGTCATATAGTTGGAGGAAGTGTCAAGAATACATTCCCGGAAACAGAGTGAGAATCTTGTAAATTTCATAGATCGTAAGGATATTTCATTAGCAGTTTCTTAATCAGAAGATATTTTTGGTAAAAGGATGAGGCTTTGCAAGAAAGATATCTCGAAAAAGAAGTTCTCTCGGTATGAATTGATGTATGATTGTAAGTGATCAAGATCTTTCTCGGGGGGGTCTTATTGTTGGAACTCACTATTACACGTTCCGGTGAACTGCAAAAGCAAAAGATAACATGTCTATTCGTGATTTTGGACAACAGGCACTATAAACCAAATCCTACCTTATTACAGTGGCTGAAAAAGAAAGTTCCATTGAAAGTTGTCTCTCCTTCCATTGTTTCCCTTAGTTGTGGGAAATTCTCTATTGATTGAAACAACTGATATATCTGAGAAACCAATATCCTCCTTTCTTCCATGTGCTCAACAAGTTCTCGCTTCATTCTTTCTGATTCTTGCTCAAGACTCCTTAATCGCTCACTTACCTCTTTGACTTCACTGTCCTGCAAAACTTGTTTCCCTTTATGAAAGTCCCTGCATACTATGCTCCTTGAAGAATTTGCAACTAACAGTTTTTTAATCTCATGTGAACCTGCAATCTTTGAATCTGTTAAAAGCTTTTTACCTTTCAATCTGTTCATTTCTTTTTCCTCTTCTTCCCTGCCGTCTGCATAAGAGAAATTCTTTGAACATTCACTCACTAACCTGAGTTTGTTAGTAGCTGTATGCTTGCTAATACATGCTGTACTCTTCAAATTCTTGATGGCTGCAACATTCTTCTCTGAGGAACAGATCTCCAATTCGAGTGACGCAATTTCCTTTTGGTTGTGGTTCAGGATTTCTTGAAGTTTCTGCAGAAGAGACAAATATTCTTCACCAAGTCTCTTGGGACATCCTTGTTTTCTGTTACCTAATCAAGACAGTAAAAGGAACCCTTGTAAGGTGTAATATAGCATCAAACGTTAAAAAACAAAAGGTGGTATACGCCTGAATGATAACGGAAACAATACACCAAATAGAATAAACCAGCTGCGTGCATCAGAAAACAAAAGTGGTTGTATAGAAGTTATGGTCCCTGAAGTAAAACTGATCAAAGCCTAAGTTTGAAATAAAGGGCAACAACAAGCACCATTATTTCACCAAATTAGGAAAGAAGTTTGTGAACTGTTTCATAAATTAAATGATGATTGGTTACCTGATAGTCCTGCAGCGTTCAAAGTTACAGAGAACATCTCTGGAGAGAGACTATTTGCTTATCTTGGAAAATAAGTATGAAGTTGGATACAAGACTCGTGTAGTTTTCAGGAAAAGGCGAAGGGTCCTATGTAAGCAACTGGGATGTAGTTGCTTGGAAAAAAAACCTCACTTCGTTTGTCTCCTTCACTGTTGACAGGTTATGCAGCTTCTCTTTGCAGGCGGCTAACGGAGTTGTAGCTTAGCACAATAGACATTTGGCTTATTCTCATATTTAGGAGGGCAAGTTTTGGCTACATTATATACTTCACTTTGAAGCAATTGATGGTAGAAGCAGAGTTCTGTTTAGCATGTGCACAGCCACAAGTAAAACTTAAGGGACCCACATAAGATGAATATCTAAACACAGTTTTAGAATAGATTTATTGAATAAAGGGAGTTTAATAGAATGATGTCTCCATAACAAGGTTACTAGGCACGTCAATGTATCGCCTTGTCCAGCTCAGCCTTTTGACAAAATTTGAAATAAGAGGGCCTAGCTCATGGCCCGGGTAGGCTGGGATGTCCCAACCCGTGGCTCAGCCCGGGTGGGCCAAAAGGCCTGTGGATCGTGGTTGGGCCGTGGCCAGCCGATTCGTAGGTAGGCTCATGACCCGGCAGCCCATCTGGCCTCAATCGGCCCGGTCGTGTAATATATTTTTAAATTTTTTATTTTTTATTTTAAGACAATTTTAAAAAGTTGTTGTTGTATTTTTTAAAATTCATATATTATAAAGTATAGCATAATCATTTATAGTAAAATGTAAGATGAAATTATTTATAAATTATACAAAAATATTTATGTAAAATAAAATATATAAAATACGAATCGATTTATGTTTATTAAAAATATGTAGCAATAATAATGTTGTAATAATCTATCCCTTTCACAGTCCCTTTTTAGAGAATTCATACCCATTTAACTTTGGCTAATGTAAAGAATCATTAGTCATTAGGAGTTGCTGCTAATGAACCCTTAATTGGAGAGTAAAAAAGTATAATTAAGTGAGCATTATAGTCTTTTTTTTTTTGGGTAATAAGCATTATATTCTATATTAGATTGATGAGAAGTGAGAAGTGGAAGGGATTGTTAGGAATTTGTAGTAATTTAAAGGAATTTGTAGTAATTTCAAATATTATTTTTACGTGTTTAATAAATTATTAAATTTCTTATTAATATGATTTTAAAAAATACGTTAATCAAATATTATTGTCTTTTCATATTATATCTGTTATTAAATAATCATTGTAAAATTTTTATTTTTATTACACATATTAAAAGAACAATATATACATTATTCATAGATGTATTTATATTAATCTTAAAATGAATTAATCACTTTATTAATCCTAAGTGTATCGATTCCAAAATAATATAGAAGTAATAGAGTTATAAAAACAAATAAATACAGTATATTATATTGAAAATAGCTAATATTTTATTAAAACTATAATACATTTTATAAATACTTTTGATATATTTTTATAAATTATTTGACTTCCTTAAATTAGGCACTTATTTTGGATAGAATTAGATTCTTACATTAAAACAATTAGAGGATTTTAAAAAGTAAAATAATTTTAGATGCATTTTCTTACATGATCAAAATGTAACTAAAAGATTCATAAAAATAGATTCTTTCATAACAACAATAAAAGACATTATTTTATACTTTTAATTTTAAAGAAATTATTTTTAAAAAAATGGTGAGACTAAAGACGTTCAGTAATACACAATTTTACTATTAATTAGTAAAAAGGATGTAACCGATATACCCATGGAAAATTTATATATATATTAAAAATAAAAACAGACAAAAATGATGATGATGACGACTATAAATTGATGAATTGATGATGATGATGATCATCATAATAATAATAATAAATGAATAATAAAATAAAATAAAATAGTCATTATAAGAAAATATTTGAGCTAAGTAAGAAAATATTTAGACTAAATAATTGTTAATTAATTGAATTAGTTTCAAACAATAAAAGATATTCATTTTTATTTTAAAATTAACAAATGGGTACTATACAAAAACTTCAGTCATAATGTTGCATATGATCAGAAAATTCAAATGGTAGCATTTGATAACATAGAGAGAATGAGAAGCGTGCTACGTTAAATGACACAAATAATAAAACAGAAAGTAACTAACAGAAATTTCAAGGTAGAAATTATTACGTTCAAGAGAAGGTGATGCATGATAAGGGTCTACACCGATAAGGCCACGTCAACTTTTGTAAATCGTTACAAGAAAAAAAAAACTTTTCATAATGTTGCGGGCCGTGAGCTGCGGGTTGGGTCACTCGACTCAACCCCGGCCACCTTGGTCGTGGCCCGCGGCCCGCAACATTTACGAGCTGCGGACCAACCAGCAAAATCAAGGGCCATTTTTAACTGGCTCATGCACCCCCCCCCCCAATAGGCCGAACTCATTCGCTACGGGCGAGACCGGCCAAATTTTAACAAACCTAAAGGTTACACAAATAAAGCATAAGAATTATGCCTTACAATCAATCACTAAGGTGTATTTTTAGTGATATAATTATTTAAAAGTATTGTTTATCTTATATATATATTTAGAGATATATGATAAGGTTCATAAAATAAATATACATTACAAATAAAATTATGATAAAATTATGAGATTAGTATTATATTTTTACATTCTTAGTTATTAACTTGTTAAGATTGAACATTAATATAATGTAAAAAGAATAGTACACAGTATATTTAGTCGTTATAAAGAAAGTACTTTTTTTTATTAACTAAAGTATGAAAATAATTAAACAAACATGTAGGTATTTGTTAAAAAATAAGTTCATTGAATTGATTCCATATGAAAATTTTATGTAAAACATTACTTATATGTTTATAGAAATTTTTATTGTGATAATTGCATAAGTGATTATTTGACTTAAGATCTCTAAAGTATCTTTTATAAAGACTATTATGTTTTGATACTATATATGGCTCATTCTAATTAAAGGTATCTCAATCGATTGTAGTTGTTGTTGAATATAATATGAATTATATGAATTTAATTGAATGATCAGGATAAGATTCATAACTTTAAAGTGATTATGAAGCATGTTACATTGTTCTCAACTAGTATTGATTTAGAAAATTTTTAATTAAGTAGAAATGATACTTTGAAAATAAATTTCAATTGTTAATGGTTGAGAACTACAAAATTATATTCAAATATAGTAGATATTAATTTCATGTTATATTTATAATGAAAAATTGAGTGTTGAAAGATTAAATTATTAAAAAAAAGTATGCAAGGAAAGATTAATCAAAACTATTTTAACATTTTTAACATTTAAATGGTTATGATGTGTTGTTACACGCTAATTTTGATCTATAGATTTAAATTATTTAACTAGAAAATTGCAGATAACTTCAAAAAATTTATTTTGTCTAATTCTAAATATAATTTAGGGTTATAATGCATATTTATTATAAACATATTTAGGAATCCAATTTGTTACATAAAAAGAACAAATGATAAGTAAAAATGTAATTTAATCAAGTTAGAATTACTTTAGAATTAAATATGAAATATTAGATCTTATTTTGACTAATTAATATTTAATTATCATTAATATTAACATTAAAATTTAAAAATCTATTTCAATTAAATTATTAAAAAGTTAAAACCCTATTATAAATTCACATGGAATCTAATTATTGTCTAACCTTATAAAATTCTCTCGTTCAGTAAATAATGTCAGAGGTTATCACTGTTGTAATAAACTAATTTAAAAACAATTTGAAAGAAACGATAATAAAATAATCAATTACTTAATAAAGTATGATTTACGTTGTTACTCACTGGTAGTAGAGCTATCTTTAATTTTATATCTTAGATTAAAATTATTCGATTATTATTGGTTAAAATTTTAGAATTAAAATTGCAAACTCTAAATTTTTAAAATCATATTTGATTTGCTAATATCTAAAAGGTTCTTATTGAAAGTTCCAAAACCCTACATTCAATTTGGAATTCAAAATTTGCTCTAGTTTTTTTACAAGAGAACAAAACACACAACTAAGTTTGAACTAAAAATTTATAGTTTATGAACCCTGAGCATAAGATTAATGTTTAGATTATAAACCTTAAGCCACACATAATTTGAAAAGTTGAGAACCCAGAAGAAACCTTGAATGGACTCATCGGCCCTGTGTTGAAAGCAATGAACAAGTAGAGATGGTGGGTTCTGTGGTTGTGAATAAGGCATATGTTGCATTTGATGCCTAAACCTTTGATCGGGATGTTTGGAGATGACGGCATTAATTTGTTGCTACAGGAGTCTAAGAAACCTATAACCTAGTTCTTTGATGGTTGCTGTGCAATATTGTGGGCTGACAATTGGTCACTGCTGGCAATGTCGCTGGGGGAGCACCCATATCGGCCAGCATTACTAGTCATTGGTGGCATGGATCTGATGACTGAAGATGATGTTGGTGGCTTGCAGGTGAGATGATGATGCTGGAGAGTTGTCGATGTTGGAGAAGAAGTTGGCAGCGGCACACGCAAGTTTGGAGCAGGAGCGATTGACTAGCGATTGCTTAACTAGCGATGTATGGAAGCTGATAGTGATTCGCGGTGTCTAGGATTTTTGGTTAAGTTGTTATTTCCACATTAAATTAAGTGGGTGGTCCACTAACCTAGTGTTTTAATTTATTATCTACTTATAAAAGTTTGGCCAATTAAAGGAATGTTCAAAATAATAATAATTGTTGTAAGGCTACGTACCTTTTGATGGAATTGGTACATTTAACCTCAACAGTTATCTCTCTTGGCCCTCTTCTCTTATCTATAAAAGAAGATACATAACCCTTATAAC
>JAOTAY010000001.1:16189483-16212219 GCA_025629805.1 Erythroxylum baracoense
CGTCAAATGGTTAGTGATCAATCCTTAGAATTAAAGTTGGTTTGTATACAATCGTTACTTGGTTATTGTGAAAATTTTCGCATGAAATATCTAACATAAGTTTCTTAAGGACATTTCCAACCCACCTTCAAAACGGAAGGAGATGCCATTTTGGAGGAGAAATGTGCTCCAACCCAACGGCAAATTTTTCTTTATTTTGGAGGATTGCTATAATATCGTACCAAATTTAGTATGGCACCATAGTATCCCTTTATCACTATTCTTTTTTTATTTTTTCTCTCTTCTTTTTTCTCTCTTTCATTTTTTATTTTTATTCTTTATTTTGTTATTTAAATAATATTTTTAATATTTTTATTATATGTTTATTTAAGTAATTATAACTTTATAATAATTTTAAGGTTTAGTTTAATGTTTATAAATATTTTCATTATATATTTATAACTTTATAATTATTTACTTATGAATAAATATTTTTAAAAAATAATTTAAAAATATCCATTAGAAAACTTCAAATAAATAAACCACAAATATATTTATATTAGTAGTCGAATAACATAATAAATTACAAACAAAAACAAACTAAATTAAAACACACATACATAAATATTAATAGTCAAGCAGTAGAACTAAATAAAGTAATCATTTTATAAAGTAATTTTAATAATCGTTAACAAAAGGGAAAAAAGAATATGCTGAGAATATTCCTTTTTAGTGTAAAAAATTGAGTTGTTGATTGGAGTGAAAAGTACTATAGCATCTCTAAAATAGAAAAAATTTTAGTCTATTTAAAAAAAATGGGTTGGAGATGGCATGAACAAAAGGGCATTTGGAAGGTCCAAGATAAGAAGTGTTTGGTGACAACTCACATGATTACGGTAACTTGGGATTAAAAGAAGATTAGTTTAAGCTTATTTGGACATTTTAGGCTTGTTTTGTTATACCTAATTAATAATAATTTTATTTATTAATTAAGAAATTTGAAGTTTTAAATTTTTTAAAATTTTTTAAGAATATTTTTTAATTAATTGAGAAACTAATCTCTAAATAATAAAGATTTTTTTTAATTAATTTAAAATATTTAATTTAATTTGAAAGATTTTTTGAGAATTTAAAAAATTCATTAATAAAGGGAATAGTTTACATTTGGAAGTCTCTCCACACGGGACAGAGCATTAGGACTAAAGCACCCCTGGTAAACAAAACGTCGACGTTACAAACAATCAGAGAACAATGTCGTTTTGACAATTAGGGTATAACGATCCTTTTCTTTCGTGATCTCTTGAGAACTTTCTCGATTTGGGAGGGCGATAACGAAGGCGAAAAACTCTATCGATAAAGGCGATCAGTTGTCTCTCCGAGTCTCTTTCCTTGCGCTGCGCCAAGGATATCACTAGCACAAGTAATGTCTCCTCCATTTTTGAGTTGTCTTATAGCGATTAGGGTATAAAATCTTTCCCTTTTCGACCAGCGTTGCTCTAGGATTTCCTTTATACAGTAAGACTCGGAGGGGATGAACTTTTCTCAGGTAAACTTTTCGTCAATGTAGGTTCCTCCTTTATAGATGAAACTTCACTTATAACTCCGATCTGTTGGTGACAGGGACTTAGCGTTAATCCTTCTAGTATAAAGTGTCTAGGAGGAAGTTTATCAGAGAAAAACCCCTTCTTTCCACCAAGTAATTCCCTAACTGGATATTTCTTTATTTCCCCCATGGTAGTTGATTTGCCTTACTGCTGAATTATTGCTTATTGAACTGTTCTGGACTGGCCTTTGATTGCATGTGTAGTTCGATGTAGCTAGCATTTATTGAACTGTTCTGGACTGGCCTTTGAGAGCCATACTTCTACTACAGTAGAGGTTCAACTGATGTATAATCAATTATTCCCTTATACTAGCCAAGGAGAGATCAGTAAGAGAGATTTGAGAGTTTGATTTCTTTCTGAATCTTCTATTATTCCTCTCATTTCATATTTCTTGAGCACATGTAGCAACCGAGATCAATAGGATGACCCTATCATATCCTTTATTATTATAATTTTTAATTAAGCAAATTTTATTTATAATTAAATTAGAAATAATTTTCTAACTTGATTAGAATGTCTTATTATGAAATTTTCAAAAAATATTTTTTCTAAATTATAATAAGTAAGAAGAGTAATTTGTTAAAAATTATAAATTAAATTTCATTAAAGGAATCGAGATAATAGAAAATAATTTCTTTTTGAATTTAAAAATAATTTTAAATTAAATTAAATTTGTTTTTAGAATAGGAATTTAATTTATTAATAAATCAATGAATTTAGTCTAATTTAATTATCTAAATAATTTAAAATATTATTTTATACTATAAAGATCAATAACTAAAATCAAAGAAATATTGATATTTTATGCCTGTAATTGATTTTGTGTGCATAAGATGCATGTTTTATTTATATATTTGATATATATTGGATGCAAGCTTAATTGTAAGCTTATATGTACAACATTTTTATATGCAATTGTGTATTTGATAGGACTGTTTAATATTAAATATCTTGTTAAAATATTAAGCATACGTTTAAAACATGATTGTTGCCTTATATTATTATAAGAATATAAAAGAGTTTTATTTATTGTTAAGATTGCTAAGCAAACTTGAGGTCGCTTTAATCCAAATATGTTAATTTTATAAAAATGAGTCCTACTTAAATATATTCTTATGAATTTGATGAATAGACTCATGATCATCTTAATTTAGAGGTAGGGATAAGAATAACATATAAAACATGTTTTGATAAGAGTTATTGCCTAATGGATCTAGGAGTCACATAAGATATTTGATAAAGTTATTATCTACTTAATTTAAATTTAGTTTGTTTCTTAAGTAAACTCAAGGTTAACTAAATTTGCATAGGACCTTAGGCTATTAAAGAGATTAGAGTAATAATTACAAAATAATAGTAAGGATATTATTTAGAGTAAAAGAATGATTGAAATCATAATCTTATTTGGTTTTCATGAGATATAACCAATTACTTGCTTTCCTTACATTTATATTTTGTTATAAGTAAAAATTATCCTTACATAGTATAAATAATATTAAGTGTTAATAAATGAAATTTCTTGGGACATATGTTAGGTTTGGGAATAGTTCTCAAAATAGAAAGAAAAATTGTATATCTATTACGTGATTTTGCTATTAATCCCTATTTAGGATTTTTTTAAATAAATTTTAGAGATATGTTAATATCATATAGATGATAAAATGTAATGATATTTTGAGTCAACTAATGTTTCCAAAACTCTAATGGAAACAAGTAATGTGAATGTCAATCATGATAGTACAATGCAAATAGTTGCGTAGTGTATAACTGAAAGGTATAGTGCTTTGATCGAATTGTTCCACTCTATTTACCATACTAAAAGTATAAACATAAACTAAAATTGAAGACATTTGCTATAGTATAATAATAGTTATCATTAGAAAAAAAATGATTATATAGCTTATGTTGCGTATACTAGATATGATAGAGATTATATTTATTTCTTATTCATGCTTTTAACTATTTGATACTAAATTTATACTTAGCATTACTGTAATGTTTAAGGCATGATAAAAAATAGATTATTAAGTAAAAGTACTTTATTTGAGTTTATATAAATAGTTTGTATATGTTGGATAAAAGGAGATTTATATTTAACATAAGTGACAAGAATATAAAAGTTAGATAATCGAGACTATCATTTTATGTCATATTTGTTAAATCAACATAATGAAATGTATCCTTTTGATTAAGAATAGTATGAAACTTGCGAAATTTATTAGGATAAAGAATAACCAAATTAACTTTTGATGAAAGGATGATGATGGTATTTAATTGTTAAATTTTATACATGTGATGTATTAGATATAATAACAATTCATTAAAAAATGATACTTATATCTCATTTGATTACTAATGACTTTATGGGATATAGTCATACATATTAAATGAAATATTAATTCAAAATTTTAAAAAAATCATATTACCTAAATCTAAGTAGATAATCAACATTGAAAATGTTGAAGTACTTTGATGAGATTAATACTAGATCTAAATCAATTATCTATGACGAATAAAATTCTCTAGTAAATACCTCCACAATTAAATTACATAATAGTATGGATTTGTGCAAAGAGGAAAATGCAATATGAGATACTGTATGATGCAATATCTATTTTTTCTATAGTTAAGCCTAATCCAATAACTTAATTTTAAAAGTTTCAATTAAATCAATTAATAAGATTTTATATTAGATATGAATTGTTAAGACTTTAAAAGAGTCAAAGTTAACAATTTTAGGATATGATGCTTAGTTAAAGAATATATTATCCAATAAATTTGGAATTAAATTGGACAACAGAAATTAAGATATCCAAAAATGTTAGATATGATCTTACAAACTCCAATAAATAAAATATTTATTTCAATGAATACTTATAGGAGAGTGATTCTCAAGATAGGTAGTGAGAGTAAGATGTTAAAAAGGTTTCAAATCTCATAATAATCTATTCAATTAGATCTAATGTCTTTTTTGATACATTTTATGTTTTTTGAAAGATTAGGAGATATTAAAAGATTGACATGAAGAATTCAAAGAGTTTATTTTGAAGATGCTTATGGATTTATCATTTCTGTAAAAAAGCTTAGTTGGAGTATTATTGTCCTTTTCAATGAGAGTGTGCAGAGACATACTGTTTATAAAGAAAATAATTTATTTTTTCAATTGTTGAATATATAATATTCCAAAAATAACTCTTATTGAAAACAAAAAGGTAAAAAAAGCTTAATTATAGAAATTAGATCTACCGATGCAGGTACAAAAGTTTTTCACTTATTTTAGTCAAATTACATAGATAATATACTAAAATTATTTAATATTTGAAATACCATATACTTATGCAGTATTAAAATATTCCTTATTCTACAATAAGTTGATATTTAAGTTCAAGATAATTAGATGTAACACTGATTTGACAAAAGTTAGTCCTTGTTAAGGTATATTTTACTTAGAATAATATTATTTTGAGCTAAAAAGTTTCCAAGGTAGCATTAATTGTTAATCAAGGCATAATATATTTTTCTTTAGAAATGATTATTTAGAACAAGAAATTATTTAGCAAATTTATTATAGTTCCTTGCACTATTGAAACAATAATGTACTTAATATCTAAATATATATTTATCCACTTTCTTTCAATTATGGTAATAATTAAGATGAAAGTTGTAAGATTTAAGCATGTATTCACCGTAGAGAAACTTGTAGAATTCTCTCTTAAGTCTACTATCTCAGTAGTGGCATCATGGTTATATAAGGAAATGGCATATGATATTTAAGTGATTGACTTACTGCAAGTGAGAGATTGTTGGTTTCTGCTCTATAGTCAATCAATTGAATGTAGTTTTAATGATATAATAATTTAAAAGCATTCTTTTTCTTTTCATATTCAGATATATCTGCATTTGTATATTATCCTTAAATGTTCTTAGTCATTGTTCTATTGAGACTGGACATTAATAAAGTAGAAAAAGATTATTGCATGTTCTGTTTCTTCCTTATAAAGAAAATAAGTCGATTATATAGACTAAAGTATGGGGATACTTAAACAATCTTGTGAGTACTTATTAGAAAACAAGTTCATTGAACTATGCTTATTTAAAAATTTCAATTGAAACATTACTTATATATCTATGAAAATTCTCATTATGATGATTATATAAGTGATTCCTTGATTTGGGATCTCTAAAGTTTCTCATATAGAGATTGTTATATTTTGATACTAGTTATAATATATTCTAATCAATGATAGCTTAATTAGTAGTCATTGAATATATATGAAATATATGAAAGAAGCTGAGTGATTAATATAAGATTCATTACTTTAAAGTGATTAAGAATTTAAGAGAATGTTTTGTTATTTTCGATTAATATTGATTGAGGAAATCTTTTTCCAAGATAGAATGACATTTTGAAATTAATTTTCAAATGTTATCAATTGAATTGATTACTAATGATAGAGAATCAATATGATTAGACTCAAATAAAGTATATATTAATTATATGTCATAAGTCTAATTAGCACATTGTGTGATAAAATGATTAAATTATAACAAAAAATCATATTAAAAACTTAGTCAAAATCACTTTGACATTCTTAATATTTGAATAGTCATTATGCGTTATTAGATTTCAATCTTAATTTATGTATATAAATTATTTAATTAGAGAGTTAAAAATAAATTAAAAGAGTTTGATTTATCTAATTTTTAGCATAATTTAATGTTACTATTTATTCATTTACAACATATTTAAAACATTAACATGTCACATATAAAGAACAATTGATCAGAGAAAATCTAATTCGATAAAGTTGTATTTGATCGTAAAATTTATAAAATTTTAATATTAAATGTGAGATATTTAATAAATAAAGATTAATATGAGATATTATATTTTATTTAATCCTAATCTGTATTTAAAAATTAATTATAGTTATAATTCAAATTCAAATTCAAATTTAGTTCAAATTCAAATTAAAATTTTATTTCAATTAAATTATTAAAAAATCTAAACTCTACTGTAGACAAGTTTAGGCTCTAAAAGAGATAATACTTCTTACCTAATATCTTTTACACTACTTATAGAATTCTCTTGACTTGTTCGTATAAATACTATTAGAGACCCGATAGATGTACACAATAGTTGCAATGAATTAGTTTCAAAACTATTCAAAGAAAGCAGCAAAAAAAAGAAAAAAATCAAACCACATAATAAGGTACAATTTATGTCTATACTTATTATGCATTTATCACAGTATTGAATTCTAGATTGGTCTTAACTTTCAGAAAATCGAACGAAAAAGTTTAATTCTTATTCCACTACTTATAGAATCAAATCTTGTCTCAATTTTCAACACAAAGATCTAGTGCCAACGCTAAATCATAATTTTTAAGGACTTATTTGATTGGATGTTAATTAATGAAATAGAATGAAACAGAACGGAACGGATTATAATAAAATAAAATGTAATATAGTGAAAAGTCGTTTGGGAGGGATAAAAGGGTTCAAAATGTAATGTAGTAAAATGTTATTTGGAAGATGA
Organism: Erythroxylum baracoense; assembly: GCA_025629805.1. Lineage (NCBI taxonomy): Eukaryota > Viridiplantae > Streptophyta > Magnoliopsida > Malpighiales > Erythroxylaceae > Erythroxylum > Erythroxylum baracoense. The sequence goes on from JAOTAY010000001.1 coordinate 16,196,607, forward strand.
ATAGAATGAAATATAATGTATAATAAATGACTATTATATCTCTGATATTAAAATGGTTGTTATAAGAGGTGTAACGCTATGATTTTAAAACAGAAATCATGTCTAATTAAAAAGTCACGGTTTAAGTCACAACTATAAATGACTATTTTAAAATATTTTTTTATAGTTGTGACTTAAACCGTAACTTTTTAATTAGACATAAAATAAAAATAGTCATTTATAGTTGTGACTTAAACCGTAACTTTTTAATTATTTTAAAATAATAAAAGTTTTATTATTTTATTATTAATTATATAAAATATTATTATTAATTATTTAATAAATTTTATGTTATGTGATTTATATTTAAAAATAATTTATTTATATTTTATTTATATAAAAATATATACAAACGTTTAAAGAATAATTTTTATATTTTTTCTATTTTAAAATAATAAAAGTTTTGTTATTTTATTATTAATTATATACAATTTATTATTAATTATACAAAATATTATTAATTATGTAATATATTTTATTTTATTCTATTATATATGATTTATATTTAAAAATAATTTATGTATATTTTTATTTATATAGAAATATATAAAAAAATTAAAGAATAATTTTGTTATATATTTTACATTTAAAAAATAAAAGTTTTTCATTTTATTATCAATTATATACAATTTATCATTAATTATATAAAAATATTATTATTAATTATTTAATATATTTATTTTTTATTTTTTATTTTTATTAATTATATACAATTTATTATTTATAATATAAAATAATATAAAATATTATTAATTATATATAATTTTTGTAGACCATAATAAATGAGTCTGAAAAAAAGAGAATTAAGGTTAAAAAATAATTGATATTAAGAAAAATTATTAAGAATATATTAAGTAGTATGTATTTATTAGTTTACATTATATCATAAACTTCTCGAATCGGAAATTTCTTATTTTTAATGTTTAAGATAGAATAGAACGTAACATAAAACTTTTCGTTTCCATCTCATTCAATTCTATTTCATTGTAAAATTTTCAACCGAACGATAAAAGTGTGTTATATTTCATCCCATTCTATTACTAATCTTTCAACTAAACAGGACAAGAGTTTCTCACGTTGCAAAGACATCGTTAACTATTTTGGTATTTTCAGAAATCTGAAGGTGGTTCTGGAATATACGGTGAAGATGGCATTCGTACAGGTTATGTTCTACTTCGACTATAAGGGCTCTGTATAATGTGGCATTTGGGAGTCTTTCTCCAACAAGGATTCTCCATTGATGTCGCGTCGAATGTCCTCAGGGTCATCCTAGTCCACTGGTACTTCAACCTCCATTTTCAGGCCAGAATTTCCAAAAACCTGCAGATACATTTTGCAAGTGTAGTCGAAATTAGCCAACACCATTACTTGAAAACATTTAAGGTCCAAAGCTATCTGAGTTATCTTCAGTTTCTTCAAAGCACAATTTCTATACATCTACGAAGGATCTTCAGCACAACCGCAGAGAACATAAATTGATTGACAACGTATTAACTTGAAGAACAATTGCCTAAGACAAAAAGGAGCGAAACAAAGACTAAAAGCTGCTTCATAGTGTCTGCAGCCCATGGGCAATATTTTAAGATAGTAACATTTTATGAACCTTCTAGTCCTCATTTAGACAAAAGGATAGTACCATTTTATGAACCTTACAGTCCTTGTTTAGACAAAAGGGAACACATGTACTATATAACAACTGCCACTGGAGATCTATTAATCCTATCTTCAAGTCTTCCTCTTCAATAGCTTGGAACACAAATGTTGGGGTTTGTAACAATAAGGGTGGTTCAAACTTCAAACACAGCCCCATGATAGAGAAGTACTGAACCACGAATATGTATTAAACCCCCTCAAGTAACCCACCCACTTCAGCGGTAAGTCTTTTAGGACAATGGCTTTTGCAGAAGAAAAAGATATATTAAGTACCTTGATGAAGTCATTTAGCATTAAGTAGGATGCCCTCGAGTAACCTGCTTCCTCCAAAACTTGGCTCAACACTTCCTGCAAAAGGAAGAACATGAAATACAAATGATTACGCCGCTCTGAAGTTGATAGGGAAAGTAATAACTTTAGGCCATTCATTGACAAAGAATATAGTAATAAAACTAAGCGACATAGAATATTAATCTCCACAGAAAAATAAAGGAAAAATTAAACAAATTATACAGGAAAATGCAGAAACACTAACAAAGATGCTTTCATTGGAGGAGTACAGAGTATGTCACATATATCGCACATTTCAGTCAAAATGACGATGATGTTATAAATGCCACAAAGTGGTGAAAGTCACCAAAATTAGAGTATTTTGTAATTTTGTAAGGAATTCATCAATTGGTACCCTAATGGAATGCTCCGCAAAGATCAGCTAACATCAATTTATCCTCTTTAGTAATAGTTAAACAAGAAAGAAGTTCTTCTTTGATACCTCTCTTTGTTCAGCAGTCATGAAAGAACCAGATAAGTCCTCAAGCACTTCCAAAATGTCACTGAAAGACACCTTTCCATTACCATCTGAGTCATATACTTTGAAAATAACTGCAACCAAAATAAATACAGGAAAACATAAAAGTCATGCTCAGTTAACAGCTTAAAACAAAAAATTTGAACGATTTATTTGGAATGAAACGAATCAAGATACTCATCCATAATAAGCAAAATAGAAGTACATAAACATTCGGTTGTTTTCGGTAGATAAAGACTGTAAGCCACAAAAACAGAGAACGGTGATGGCAAACCAAAAATTAGGGGTGGCAAGACAACGCTTACGTCCTAGTTTCTGCTCTGTAGTTGCCTTTGCACTAAAAGCAGACAGGAAGGCAACGAAGTCCTTAAAATTTAAACCATCCACCATTTTAAGAAGTCTCTGCAAGACGCAGTAAATTAAGTTTCCAAATTTAATTTTTACTTTTCAATTTAGCATAATCTCACGCCACAAGATCACCACCTGAGAAAGAGGGTTCATTGCAAATTCAGGCACTGATAAGAATTCATCAGCAGAGATAAATCCTTTGGCATTTCGATCCAGATGGCAAAACCTCTGATACAATGACACGATCTCTTGCTGGGAAACTGAATTTGAAATCCCAAAAAGAAAAAAACAGAACAGATTGAGAGCGAAAACCAATAAACTGTGTAAGAATAAACAAGCCCACCAAAAACATAAAAAGGAGCATAAATATCAAAAGTGAGAACAGAGACAAATTAAATAAACGGAGAGGGATAGATAACTTACATAGATTATGGCAGTGTCCTTGAACCTCCTCTATATCATATTGAGTCAGCATCGATGACGCGTTTCCCATTGCTATACTAAAAAGTGAAAAGTATAAAGCTTAACAAAATACCCATCAGTCGAAATGAAAAAAAGAAACAAAATTTCAACGGTAAAATTTGATGTAATCCCACGAATATGGATAAACAACAAACACAAATCAACGAACTAGGTAGACACAGAGGTCAACCCAAAAACCTCACGAGAATTTTCACTTCCAAATTGTCAAAGCGATCACGTTCAGACGCTTTATCAAATCATTAAGCAATTGAAAAGATGTAAAATAACTAAAACATTCAAATACCTATACTTCAACCTCTTTGGAAATCCCTACACAACAAAATCCTGGCTAAATAGAAGCAATTGTCTAAGCTTTCACTGGAGAAAAGAAATACGTTTTCCCAGTAACAAGCAGGCATAAAGCAGAATAACAAAAAGGGTACTCACTTCTAGAAAATTCTGAGAAAGGGAGAGCGATGTGTGAAAGTCTGTGCAGTGATGATACGGAAATGTATGGAATTGAGATATGAAGCGTTAAGGTTGCAAAACAAGGTGGCGTCTACTTTGTCATAATCGAACTCCCTGACACACGGAGGAGTTGGAGCAACCTGCTCTTTTATTTAAAAAAATCAAAAAGCTATTTCTGTGATTTGAAAGATATTTAAGGACCGTTAGTTCTATTTCTATTGTATAATTGTACTTCTCAATTTTTGTTTTTAATTTTTTGTTTATATTTTTAGATAAAAACAAAAATTTTTGTTGTTGTTAATATTAACGTGGTCATATTTTTATTACTAATAATAATTATATTTTAGATAAAATTTAAAGATAAATTATTTTTAATTAAATAAATTTATTTAATCTCTTATATAATATTTACTAACAAATTATTAATAAAATTATGTTATTTTAATAAAATAAATAATTTATAAATTAATATTTTATTTATAAATTAATATTTATTTGAAATATTTATATATTTTAAATTTAATTATAAAAATTAAATAAAATTAAATTATTCATAATTTTGTTGATATGTAATTTTAATTTATTGAATATATAAATATAATTTTGAATTAAATTATTCATAATTTTTATTCAAAATTAAATAATATATATTTAAACGATAGTAAATCAAATTATGAAAAAAAACAAAAACATGAAACAAAACCACTTTTTATGATTTTCATAATTTTTGAAAACTGGAAAAAATCAAAATCAAAACCAAAAACAGAAACTAAAAACTCAAACAAACAAGATTTTTTTATTGAATTTGAAAACAAAACAGAAAACCAAAAATAAAAATAAAAATGGAAACAAACTCCTCCTAAGTTAACCACATTAGATTCGTCAATCACTAATGAATAACTCTCAACTCTTCCCAATAATGACTCTCTTGCTATCATCAATTAATAACTCTTAATTCTTCCCAACAAATGATCTCAATCACGTACTAGAGATAACAGTAAATTGCCCTCCTCTTCTCTACTTCTCTGTCAATAAATAAAGTTACTTTATTGATATTGGCTTCTCTATCATCTCTTGATCTCTCTGGAATGTCCTGAGTAACTATTACATCTTCTTCTTTAAAGCTCTTTCCTTTCTCTTCTCTACCGAAACTCCTCTTACCCTCAGATTGGAACTATTTTTGAAAAAAGGATCAACATCAAACATAAAAATGCTCTCAATTGCTTAACCAAATAGAATCAAAATTCGAAAAGGGGTATAAATAGAAAAAGTTATAAAAGCAGCAGAAGATGAAGAGAAACGACTCGCATAAGGAGTTGCTGAAGTTCAACATAGCGCCTTCTACATGCATCTTGCTGTTTGGTACTTTTACCAATTCCAATAGGAAATTATTTATATATGATAAGAAAGAAGGTGGTGTTCAGTGGTTAATAGACAGGACTTTGAAAGAAAGGCAAAAGCAGACAACCGATAAACAAGTCCAAGAGAGAGAAACTATGGATGGTCAAAAAATACACGTCAGTCATCGCAACTCCACTTTTGACGTCAATTACGACTCTGACAATGGCTTCGAACCTTTCAAGTTTTAGCTTTTTTCACTCACCTCACTTCCTCCCCACCAACAAAAGGTCTCCTTTTCCTTTCTTTGTCTGTCTTTTTTCCTTCGGTTCTGCTTTATTGACGATCTTATGGGCTTATGTAGATTCTTCAAAAAGATGATGATAAACCTGCTTCGGATGGACCTGATTTCATTAACCCAATCAAGTTGCTTTCCAATAAATGATGAGAGAGAATGTAGCGAGGAGCAAGAATCATGTAGCGAGGATTTTTGAAGTCCGATGAGGAATTTGCTTGAATGCTACAGGTTGTTTATTGATTTTTATAATTTCAACATTTTTTAGTAATGTTATGTAATGTGTTGGGTTTGGTGTTTGGGAGTTTGTTGAAAGAAATTAAGATCTTTTCTATGTGTGATTTTTTATTTCATGAGACCCGAGAAGTAAATATAATTTATATCCTCTCTAAGGTTATGTTTGGTTGGGAGTTTTATAATAGAATAGAATAGAATGTAATATTATTACATCGTTTGAGAGGAGGTTTTATAATATAATGAAATGGAATAGAATGAGATAAAAGAGGAGGGTTTCATATTACATCTCATTCCATTCTAAACAGTAAAAATAGAAAACTTCCAATTTGGAGAGTTTAGGATGGAATGTAAAATAATTTACTATATTACATTATAAACCCTTCATCCAAACAACATTTTACTATATTACATCATGATTCCATCCCTCCCAAACAACAATTTTCTAATATTACATTTATTTAAGTTCCATTATATTATAAACCATTCTATTCTATTAAAAACTTTACGTCCAACCAAACATAGCGTAAACTTTCTTTACTATACGAATATATGACGATTGATAGTAAATGGGGTGGCTTTCAGAGTGATGACTATTTATTGACTTATTAGCCTACTTTTTCTTTATAGTACAAGACCCAGTGCGACAGGAGGCAGCAAGGAAGATAGTTCTTAGAGAAGAGCTTGAGGAGAAAGAATCGGTTTCCTTGGAAAAGGTTAAACTCTTATTTCTTTCCTTATAAGTGGTTCTGAGATGAGTAACTATTAGCTTTTATCACTTTTGGGTTTTAAGAAGGATGCAATTGTGAATAATTGGATAAAACTGGTGATTAGTAAGGTCAGTTTGTATATAACGCAATGGTCAAGGAACATGTGTGAGATATCTGTATGGTTCTTACTTGTTTCTAAATTACATATCCGGTTATTATTATACTTACTAAAAGTGATCTTATTTTTTTATTCTCCTGCTTCTAGTAGATTCTTTGACCTTGGGTTTAACTTTTCGAGTTTATGAGTTTTCTATGTGCAAGTTTGGATTTTTTTCGATTCAATGATTTCATGGGCTGTTTGAAATAATGGATGATCATTTGGGTTGGATTGTATGATAATCGTTTCTGAGAATGAAACCTCTGGGATTTTGTCGCCAGGGACCTCTATTTCTTACTAATTTCGAGATTTAATCTTATATATTTTTGGTAACCTTTGTGCTTTTGTCACCGGGGACCTCTGTTTCTTACTAACTTCACATTCTGGTTCTTTGTGTTTTGTTTCTTATTGATAGTATTAGTTTTTAGCTTTTGTGGTTGGTGATTTTGGGTTATTAACATGGTAGTGTAGTTGGGCATTGGTTGGTGCGATCGTTTACTTTTAAATATTGTTAAGAGTTCTAGCTGTTATAATTTCTTTTGTTCAATGTATAGGTAGATATACAAGTAGCAGTAGTCAATGTTCAAGACAAATGTTATGCTCAATTGGAAATGAAAAATGTCAGTAATGACTAGGCATTTGACTGAAGAAAGCTTATCACATGCTCTTGTCGGTAAAGAAAGAAATGGTAAGAATCATTTGTTATTTGCCAAGCGAACATAGTTTTGGATGTTTCAATATTATACTCATACGAGACCCGTTATTTGCCAGGGGATGTTAGTAGGCAAACACTAGCTTTTCATTGCATCTACAGAGAGTTACGTGAGGCAGATAGTGCTAATTTGCTTAATGAAGAAGGTAATTGTTTCCCGTTCATATGTTTAGTTGAAATGTATAGGGCCTTAGTTATATCATGTCCGTGGGCAATTTTCATATCGTATGTTAAGGAGGATTATGTTCTAAAAGTTGCAACAATTTTTCATCTTATTTACAACATTCATTGATGACTCTTTATTTAATTAGTCTTAAGTTCTTCTATTGTTTATGATTCTTGGCAGATATGCATGTTTTTGGTTTGATGCCTATGACTGACCTATTGCATCTGTTAAGATTTGACATTGCTATGAATTTTTGTGATGTCTTATTTATTTATGCTTCTTTTAGTATTATATATGTATGATTTATGGAAATTTATTTGCACATTTGTGGGCATACAATTGTGTTGGTGGCAAGTGCATATCTGTGCTAGAAATATTTATAGATATTTGCATCTACTGATGTATTAGAATGTTTGACATTTGAAAACCTGGATAATAGGTCCATATATTAAATAGGTCCAAGCATTCCTCTTTGCTTTGGAGCCTAGGTGGATAGGAAAGCACTCCTCTCAATCCCCTCTGCCTCGCATTTGGGGAAACACAGCTGTTGATCCTTCAAACTGCTAAAGTGGCTAGTTGCTAAAGTGATTAGTTTGTGATCCCCTGTTAGTTTGAAAGCACTATCCGACATTCTCGTTCAAATATAGGTCGACCGTACTTGTGATGGTTCCAAAAGATCCAATATGATACCACTTAGGTCTACGTTGCCACGATATTGTTCTATGGAAGCGGGCAGGAGAAGTTCGGCCCAATTTTTTTTGTTCGTAGGGGGAAAATATACATCCACTTGAGTATTAAGCCTAAAGTGAGTTATGGTTCTTGTTATATATGTGACTGTTCTTTTATTTATATGTTCGTGATTGCATCTGAAATTGAAATACATTGACTTCTTGCTATTTGTCTGATTATGCAATGCAATTATGAAGGTTTATTGCAATGCATGTAAAAAGCCATTGATGGGCAGTCAATATGTAGCTCATGCAAGTTTTGAGGGTTTATCTGTTTTGATTTGTCTTTTCCATTTGTTTGAGCAATTTTCTCCCAATGTCTTCCAAAAGTTAAACAACTTGGCGTGCTTATTATTATTGTCTTGTGATAGTTTGGGTGCTGCTCTCAATTGAGTTCTTTTCTTGTTTTTCCCTCCTATTGTCTCAGAACTTTGTAGGTCTTTAATTTTTGCTGGAGAAATATTGTTGCAGCCTTTTGGTGGTATTGGTCATAGGAAACCTCCTAGGAAGGGAAAAAAAGTCACTAAACTCTTGTTCAAGTATCCTCTATTCTGTTTCACTTTGACAGTTTAATTTGGAATTTATCAAGAACTGGTTATTTGTTGAAGCTTTGCTTCAATGGTTACTTAAATACTTTTATGTCTCTTTTTATAAAAAAAATGCTTTTCTCTCTCACTTAGATGCTGACATCTCTAAAATCGTGATATCATGTATAGCCACATGGGGAGAATGAAGAGTCTTGAATGAGGTTTCATCATCAATTCTTTCATTTCTAATCTTCTTGTTATCGAGGTCTTATAGGCTGACTTAAGGGTCTTAGCTATAGAATTATAGTCACATATTTTTATTAAATGTTGGAGCATTTATTGTAGATTGAGATTTTTACTTGTTATAACTTAACCATACTTGGACTAAGTTACACTAGCTGGATAGCAAGAATAGTTTGAATCTATAGATGTTGATGAAATAGTTGCCCTAGGATCTCATTTGACAGGAGATCTAAATTGCATTCTTCCTTCCCCATAGATACAAAAAGTGAGTCCTATTTACTTCTTATTTTAGTCATTTAATCTCATGCTCTTACTAAAATTCAAAGCATTTTTATCCTTTTTTTTCTTACTTCCATAATTAGCTTTTCCATATTTTATGGTCTTTGTTTAGTTGAAAGAAGTTACTTTGTCAACCTCAAGTTTTGGCATTTCTTTGGTGTTACTTTTCTTAGGGATGGGGAGTTGGCTATCACTTGCCAAGGGCAGCATTAATTGCTCTATATTGGTATTTAGCATTTCCTTGATGACAGAAAAATTGTGTGCTCTTCTATTATTGACATCTTAAGCAAGGACTTCAGCTGAACCTTTGAGCAGTCAAGTAGGTTGCAAGAATTGGCACTTTTTTACTACTATGTGAGATGGTATTCTCCAAGAAATCTATGAGGTCAATTGATTTTTAATAGCTTGTTTATGTATAAGTTTTGTATTATTTTAAAGTTGTGTATCGTAACGCTTTTGTCTTGTAATTTAAGAAACCATATAATGCACTTTAAATAAGCTATTTAGAGTTTTATTCAAGAAGTTGAAATGCCTTTTGCATGCATTTCATGTAGTTAGTCTGACATGATTGGACAATGATTTTCTTCAGTTGCATTTGCCATCCTTTTATTATTTGAATGGAGGAAAAACTTGGCATTGTAGTGTAAGTTTCTTAAATTTGCCTACACTTTAGTTTTTCAATACAAGTATCGCTCTTAGTTCTCAATATAGCTCTAACTATGCAATATTTTATGGTCTTTGTTTAGTTGAAAGAAGTTACTTTGTCAACCTCAAGTTTTGACATTTCTTTGGTGTTACTTGTCTTAGGGATGGGAAGTTGGTTGTCACTTGCTAAGGGCAGCAATAATTGCTCTATATTAGCATTTAGCATTTCCTTAATGAAAGAAGAATTGTATGTTCCTTTATTCTTGGCATCTGAAGCAAGGAATTCAGCTGAACCTTTGAGCAGTCAAGTAGGTTGTAGTAGTTGACACTTTTGTATTGCTACTTGAGATGGTATTCTCCAAGAAACGTACGAGGTCAATTGGTTTTTAATAGCTTGTTTCTGCATAAGCTTTGTATTATTTTGAAGTTGTGTATCGTAATGCTTTTGTCTCGTAATTTAAGAAACTGTATAATGCACTTTAAATAAGCTTTTTAGAGTTTTATCTAAAAAGTTGAAATGCCTTTGCATGCATTTCATATAGTTAGTCCGACATGGTTGGATAATGATTTTCTTCAGTTGCATTAGCCATTCTTTTATTATTTAATTGGATGAAAAACTTGGTATTGTGGTGTAAGTTTCTTAAATTTACCTACACTTTAGTTTTGCAATACAAGTATCGCTCTTATTTCTCAATATAGCTCTATTGTTTGCTTGAAAGTAAATTCTGCTTGTGTTGATGTGACATCAACGATGGACGATAAAGAAGTGAATAATGTGAATACAAATCCCTTAGCCTTCCAACGAAATGCTTTAAACTGTATGCTTTCTTTGTTCTTTATAAGGTGTTATTGTTTCAAATTTCATTCACCTGCCTGTGTTTCTTCAAGGAGATGGGATGCCCTGCACCTCATCCATGTCCTCTTTTTTTGATGAATCATATCTTTATGTGTCATTGCACTTAATTGTACAATTGTGTAAACTATGTTGCAAATTCTACTTAAATAATCAAGATATTGTTTTTTTAGTGGCTGTGATAAACTACTTAAAATATCCCATTTGTGCATTTTTTATATTGGATAAGTGACACAACTTTTACCCACAGGCCTCAATGTTAAACGTACTCTGAAGATTGGGAGTGCTTGCATGAACTTGTTATGATATTGGTCTGATTTATATGAACTACAACCATAACTTTTGGAAATGATACAACTTTGCAACATCAAATCTCTCTGTTCTTCATAAAGTTTTACGTTTGAACTGCTGTTGCGAACCTGTGTAAATTGTATATGCATTTTCCAAATGTTACACAGTGGTTTTGTTTTTTTGTAGTGTATTGAATAAAATTTTGTCTCAAGAAATATCTTCTTACTGAGCAGGCATTGAAAGCTCTCCTTTTTTTAATCCTTGTAAGTCCAACTATTATTATTATACTAATATTGTTTTATAACATCTCATGTAATGATTTCCTTTCTTTTTATTCCTCTTTGGAAGTATATTTCACCAAAACTATTGTAGTTTGCTTCTTGAGTGTTGGACTTCTATTTTGGGAGTATATTTCACCAAAACTATTGTAGTTTGCTTCTTGAGTGTTGGACTTCTATTTTCTTTTGTTAGCCAGTTTATGTTTTCTCTTCAATTTAAGTTTTTGTCTTATTAGATTGAAAGACTGCTTAAACGATTGTTGCTTCTCTTATTGACAAATGTACATGCACATGCATATTCCTTAAATTCATTGGAATAGGTTTGATGACCATTTGTATGCGATAACTTATGAAGATTATTTTTATGTATTCTCCTTGAATAAGCAATGTGCCTCAGAAATTGATTTGTGTAATGATGTTGTTTTTGTTAAAAGCTCTTAGCAAGCTTATGAATCATGCTAGAAGGCAAGAGGTTTTTTATTCCTTAACTTTGTATGCTTTATATTACTTTTATTTCTACTTCTAATAGTCAGCAATTTATTCCCTGTAATAGTTTTTCATGCTCATTGAACTATTCTTTCTCTTAATTAAGAGATGGTTCATTATTCTATTGAATTGTTTTTGACAAAAATCTATACAATTAAAACAGATGATTCAATTCCCATTGTTGCCAAAATATATTACTCTCAAAGGAATAATCATCTTTGGTCAGCAATTGGTAATTTGTATCATATAGTATTAGCTAATGGACCAAGTGATAGTGTGACGTGTCCAGAAGTATCACTAGAAGTTATAAAGGAATTCCAAGGTCAAAGGGGTGTTTCAAATGATCAAAAAGAAGACATGCTTAACAAGAAGGTTAGACCCTGTGTTTCGTTACAGTTAATATGATAGGAGTGGAGACTTTATGAGTAGTCTTGTGATAACCATCTTGAAGTGTTCTTTCAAATAGCTAAAAGCATGAAATAAATGTTCTACATAAAGTTCTTCTCGAATACAAGGCACGTATATGATTGTGAGGGCAAGTTAAGTACGACATATAAATCTAGTTGTTAGATGTAAACTTTGTCCAAATTTTATTTTGCTTTTGCCTGGATAATCAAATGGCCTCTCATTTTGAGCAAACTTAGGCTTAATGTTTATTGGTGGTGAAGTAATATGGTTTGTCCAACTTGAAATAAAATTGTTTGATAAATTTATGGTTGTTAATGTTGCTCATTTTTACATTTTTTCTCTTCAAACATAGTGAGGCTACTGACTTGTTTCCCTATTACTAGTGAAATAGAGACATTCTCCAATAAGTAAACCTGATCAAGTTATCGCATAAATTTCCAATGTAGGCATGGACAAATCAGGAGGATGCCTACCGTCAGCTAACTTTTCAAGTCATTTACCTGTGGACAATATTCTGAGGCCTCAGACTGCTACAATCGGATTGCTTCAAAGTAAATATCTCTCAAACAATCCTTAATTCTTTTGCAGGAAACTCAAGTATTTTGCTAAATGTCTACATTGTTCCTTGACTTACAAAGTATTCTAATGTCTAATCGACTCCTTACTTCACGGTAGCTAATTTTGTGGACATATTCATGGACATTATGATTACCATCGACTACAACAATTTTACATAGTAATAATTGGTCCATATGTAGCCATGTTCTTGAAAAGGTTGTTTACATGTAAGTGTTGGTACAACTTTTTATAAAGAAAATATTAGCCTTTGTGTTTGTCACGTATGAAAATGTTGCACAATGTAAAAGGCAATACCATCATGGTAACCTTTTTTCTCCATTGCCACTCAATTGTATTTTAATTTTCCTAGCAGCATGTGTATGCTTTATTTCTTCGTTCATGCTCACATCTCTCTTTTGTAGGAAAATCACTTAGAACCATTCAACAGCCAAATGGAAGTGTTCCAGTTTTAAAAGAGTTCTCACTAGATAGAATTTTGGTTGAGTATAAATGTATTTAGGAACATACATGTCAGACAAAAAACTCTGGTATCATACATGAGTTTAGGATCCATTTTTTAGCTAAGAAAGTAAATGAATGAAATTGTTTCTTTTAGTTCATTCTGTTACCACTCTTTATGAAGGTGAAAGTGGCCGTGGACAAAGTTATGAAAGCAACGGATTTGGACACCTAGTGCTTTAGTGCTTGGGGTTGGTTATCTCATTTGGGCATCTTATGATCTGCATAGAAAAAAAATTATGTTATTCCTATTCATTGTCCCTTGTCTACCAATATAATTATCCACCAGCTTATTATTTCATTATTATCCTGTACTATATGTTCTTTCATGCTAAGTGGTTGGTGGCATGCATACCATTGAATGCCAAAACTATAGGTTCAATGATTCTGTCGTCCATGAATTCTCTCTTTTTTCCTTTGGTTTGTAAAATTAAAAATTTTTCCTAAAGTTTCAAGCCACTTAGCACCATTTACTCTTATTTGCAAAAGTATCCAAAACTTAATTTGTAGACTTTGCAGTAAACCAAAAACCGGTGATGAAGAGGTATTTGTTGCAGAGTGTGCTCATAGCTGAAAATTTGGAATAATCCAGACGGCATGTTCATTCCCAAGGTTTCTTCAGATTGAATGGTCTCTATGACTGAAGTTGGGAAAGATTGATTGAGAGACTATATACCAAATCCAGAAATACACATCTAGCATTTTTGTCATCTTAAAAGAGTTCAACATTGGATTTTTTTCGTTCGACAAAAACGTACAATGGTTTTGGTGAGGGCAACATGGTCAATTAATTTAATTTGATTTGATTTTTTAATCTTACTCATAATAGAAAACCCAAAATTCTATTTACGTCAACACCATTTTTTTCCAACTCTAAAACAAGTAAAGCGAATAATAAATTACATGTTTATTGATCTCGACACCAACAACCCACTTGGTGATGTTCTAGACGCGAACAGCGTGGCTATGGTAGAACTTGTAAGGCATACCCTTGTAAATGTCATAATTAACCTTATTGTCGACGTAGTCACAGATCTTGTAGGTTTTAAGAAACATAGTCAAAGGGATATAACCTTTCTTCTTAAAAGGTCTAGCGAACAGATCTCTAGTTCTCTCATGAAATCTATATAACAGACTTCTTATGTGCTACATCAAGCCTACTGCTTTCACAATCATCACTGAATACTTCATTGGTCAAATTTCAGGCATTGACGATATTTCATTCTACAACCTAATGATTACTGATTGAGAAGATAATCCCCAAAGTTTATTATATCTTAGATGCTTATAATCCTAATGCATTTTCAAACTCCTTTTGTTACTGTTCCCTCGTCTTTTTTTCTATTTACTGATAACTATTATTGAACTGTGTTTTACCTTTATTCTGTCTTATATTTTTGATCTCTTATTTTAGTTCTATTTACTCAGTCAGTAATTTCTTTTTAATTCACACACCTATTGGTTGTTTTCTACCTTGGTTAGAATTGTTTTAAAATTTTTTATTGATTTACTTTAATTCTTATCAAAAATTGCAATTACTACATTCTTTACTAAAATATTATAATGAATTTTACTTTATATGTTTGGATTGTCAAATTTTCCTTTCTACTTTTATTAATCTAATTAAAATATTCACCTGCTATATTTTTTCCTCTTTCACACCATACATTTCTAATTTTTCCCTCCAAATTCTAGCTTTAACAGTATTCACTTATACATCTTAACCATTTATAATAAAACCTATATATAGATACCCTTTAATTCCCAAAAAAAAATTGGGCATTATAAGTTTCTGAATTCCCACTGCACATTTATGCAATGATTGCCTGCTAGTACTATTCTAATTCTTGCTTGGTCGAAGCAGTACTTTACAGAATTAGTTGTTACTAGTTAATTAAGAAAATTCAACTAATAATAATGAAGAGAAGAGATGTTACTCTTATGCACTGATTAAAAAATTCAATTGGTTAGGTCGATTCAACGGTAAAAACCTTGAATAGTCTAATTTTTTAGTTACATTTTTAAATTTTTGGTTTGATTTATTTAATAACTTTTGTTGTTAAAACTGATCATTTCTTTTATGTACTTTAATATTATTTAAAAAATAATAACAACAATAATAACACCTTGGTAGATATTCCACTAAAATGCAGAGTTTGAAGAGGTCCAAAAGTAGGCAGTCTTACTCCTGATTGATAGAGAGGTTATTTTCGATAAAGTCACATAAATAATAAAAAAGAGATAAGTTTTTAAAAAATATTTTAAAGCAACAAAATAATTATTATTATTATAAAATAAACAAAAAATTGAATAAAAATAACAATAAACCACAATCGCATGCCTATTTAATCAAAGTTTGAGAAACTAAGTCCGAAACAAGCATTCTTCGTAGTTTGGTTTATGAAACT
>JAOTAY010000001.1:16212319-16225802 GCA_025629805.1 Erythroxylum baracoense
AGCATACTCGAATCATAACCAAATCAATCACTTAATCGTCACCAAAACAACCCCCTGAAGTAAAAGAATGAGATATAAATAAATAAAATAAATAAGTAATTAAAAGAAAAAAATATAATCTTAACTAAAATGGCTAAGGAAAATTGGACAAGTAAAAATGTTCAGGCTAAACTCATTCAGTAAAAACATTGAATGACCTTAAGTCTAAAAAATTATATAAATGATCATTTTGTAAACTCATTTAGTAAAACCAATGTTCTAAAAGCTAGACTAGAAGTTAATAATCTAAGATAAGAGACTTAAAGTTCAAAAAATTCAATCAGTATTAAGCTATCATAAAATCGGTTAAAAATTAAATAAAATTAACTAATTTAAAATTAATTGAAAAAGACTGTCCGTACAAAAATTTAATTAAAAAAGAAAATTGTTAAATAAAAATTAATTAATTTATGTTAATTTATAAAAACTAATTAGTTTATTACGACTGATCGATTAATTAATAAATTGATTTATTAAACTAAATCAAATAAAAAAAGTTAAAAATTAAAAAAAACTTAGTTGGTTAAAAATTTAAAACATTAATGTTTAACATTAAAACATAAATGACTCTAAGTTCCTTATACGGAATGGCGACAAACACGTATTACAAGTTCCTTCACTTGAGATTAACTCAATTTCTTAGGCAGGAACACATAATACATATTATCTTTTTATATAATAATCAAAAGACCTCTTGAAAATTTATAGAAAATACGGGCTCTTGCTCTTCCGTTGTCATTGTAATCCAACGCAACGTTTAAAACTGGAATCTGATACGCCGCCTCGAAAAACTTTGAAGAAGCAATGAAGTAGCCTCTCACGTTTCTAATAAACCACTACACTTATGGCTTCTTCTCAGCCTCAACCTTCTTCATCGCCGATGTCAGTTTCCGCCGATTTACCGGCTGAAACTCATCTTACTCTGTGCTCTTCCCAGTCGAAGCTACCTGCTGCGACTCTGCCTCCGCCCCAGACTGCGGTTACTCACTCTTCTAACCGTAAGTATTGTTATAAACGCTGAACTGCATTTTTAACTTCAGAACTTGATAATTTTATCTTCTTCTCAACCTCACCCTTGTTCATCGGCCATTGCAGATCCCAGCGAACCTCCAGCTGAAATTCATCTCACTTCGGCCTCTTCCCAGTCGGAGCTAATTGCTGCCACTCCAGCTACGCCTCAACCTGAGATCACGTCTTCCTCTAACCGTAAGTACGAAAATGGAGTTGTTCTTATTACCTAAACTGAAATTTGAATTAAAAATCGGTACTTTTATCTTTTCTCAGAGATCCCCGAACTGTCTACGTACAAAGGCAAGTTGCAAGAGTATGCGCAAAAATCATCTCTACCACTGCCAGTGTACTGCACTGTTGATGAAGGTGTATCTTACGGTGAGCCAAAGTTTAGGGCAAGTGTGATTGTGGATGGAGAGAAATTCACTTCTCCAAATACATTTTCTCGTCGAAAAACAGCTGAACATGCAGTTGCCAAGTTTGCTTTGGAGTGTACATTGAAAAAGATTAAAGAAAAAGGTTGTCCTCGTATTAATCAAGAGGTTAGTCATTTTTTGCTTAATTTTATAATTTTAAGGTGTTGGAATTTGGAATTGAGGGTGAAAATATGAATTGATGTTCTTGTATTAATATTCTTTGGAATGATAATAAAAGGTAATAAGTTTTTTGTGTGATTAAATGTATGATTACTGGTGCTTTTAATGGTTCTTAGAAACATCGTGTCATTGGAATGTTTTGTTAGGTGGCTTGCTTTCCCTTGTATTGACTTTGCAATGTGATTGCAGCATACAGTGTTTTGCAAGTCTATCCTTCATGAATTTGCAGTCAAGATGAATTTGCAAATGCCAATTTACAACACCGTTAAGACACCAGGATTGCTTCCTTCTTTTGTATGTTCTGTGGTTTTTGATGGTTTAACTTACAGTGGGAAAATTGGTATAACCAAGAAAGAGGCTGAACAGTTAGCAGCACGTGCTGTGATCCTCTCTCTTTTGGGTATGCACTCTACATAATAAACCAAGAGGAACTCTTTCGATTTATAGTTGTTTGCGTGATTCTTTTTTCTTTTAGTTTCCAGTCTATCATATCAGTTGAGTATTCATCTTTTAAAATCTTGTATGTTTCTTGTACGTGGTTATTGTTGTGTCTTTGTTGTAGCAGATTCCAAGTCTGGGGAAGCTCTGTCTGAAATCATCAGATCTAAAGTTAAACTGTTTGCTGCATTTGACAAAGTGAAGGGTGCAGAATCTACTCAAAGGGACACTTCGCCTACGGAAGTCGAAGCATTTATAGTACAGAAACTGATGGGTGCAGAACCACATGCCACTTCAGGAATGCTTTCCCGTCAAAGTGAATCTAGGATGCAACTACCATCGTCTGAAGAGATCAGTTTTCCTATTAAATTTATGCAAGAAGATTTGACTGGTGCTGGTCCAAATTGTTCGAAAAGACAAAAAATAAGCTGAAGAGAGTCTAACAAGAAGATCTGTGCTATTTACTAGTAAGTCCTACTTCTTTCGTAGAGTGCTTTATGAATAGCAACATAGGTTGATATTCGCCAAAAAAATACAAGCAAATAATTGATGACAATAATGCTTCTTACAAAATTAACGCTATATTCATTGTGGCTTGAAATAGGTTTAGTTTCAATATTCTGTCTGCAATTTAACCAAAATTTTAGTTGTTTATGATCGAAACTAGTGACGATTAGTAAGAAATTGCACTTAATGAGGATATAGTGATCATGATTTTGTTGAATTACATGAATTTTAGAATTCTTATGAACTGTTCGAGCTAAGTACTTAACACAGGAATCAAGTTAGAAACTATCTATTCTTGTCAAAGTATCAATGTTTTCATTATATTATTCAAATTATTTTGGTCAATATAATGCAGTTGCACACGGGAGAAGAAACTTTTAATCACTGAAATAGAAGAAACTGGCTTAAACTTATACAGCCACCTGAAAATTTGCTAAATAAATTGGAACTGATACAATTAAAAAATAGAATATGGACATTAGAGGAATTGAAAGAGAAAAAAAAAGAGATGAAAGTGGAGGTGTTAGGTTGCAATCAGTTCAGTAGTTTGTTTGGGTGAAGAACGCTATTGTTGTCTGGTTTGTCATAAACCATACTGTATTCTTCACAACTTGCAGGTTACATATTGTTTTAAAGCCTTCTGGGCAAGAAATATTTTGTCAAGTGAGCACACCTAAGAGGAGCAGATCAATTTTCTGAGCATGGGGCTGTGGATAGCAAGGATTCTTGAAAACATCAGGTAGGGCATATGTTAGGTTAACTTTATGTTATTTTGATGATATTGGATAATAGGTTAGTAAGATGCTCTACATGAACGATCAACTTATGATTAGCTGGTATCATGTAAACTCATGAGATTTTGAATGTTAATCTCATATGATGGATGACTTTATACTTGAAAAAGACTGTTGTAGGAGTTTGAATTAGCTGTACAGTTTGCACTTCAATTAAATAGAACTATAATTTTTCAAACCCCTTAAACAGTGTTAATTGAGGAACATCATCCATTTGAGTTTATTTATAGAATTTTTGGGAACATGGATACTAACGGCCCTTTTGCATAGTAATATCTACTAGAGATTACCCTCCAATCCGAGAAAGTTGAAATGTGAGCAGCTAGTGCTTTGTCCTTGGGTGGTGATAACTTGGAGACAGGGTCAAAGAGAAAGCATCAAAGCCAGGTAATAGTAAGTAAACCATAATTGAATTCTAGGCTAAGGAAACAGATATTGTTCAACTAGGCTTGCAAAAAGCATGAGGGCTCTTGTTTTTTAGTACATGGAGGGAATGGACGAAGAATTTACTAGTAAGTTGAAGACACCAGTAGCATTTGAAAAAGAATCTGAAAACAGTTTCAAGTCTCAATGAATGAAAATGAAAAAGCCAGCGAAGCAGAAGTCCACATCTAAAGCTTAACTCTTCCGTAAAAGATAATGCAAAAATTAGTGAAGTTAACCTACAAGATGAACCCCAAAGTTGGAGTCTTTCAACTCACAAGAGGTGATTCCTTTAATTACTCAGCAAACTGTGCAAATCGTGTTTTAAGCTCTGTTGATCTTGCATGTTTGGGGAATATATCTTTAGAAATTGTATTGGTGTGATGGACTCATCAGGTTGATTAAAAGGAAAATAGTGGAGACGGTGTAAATTCATAGTGGGGAGGTGATGATGGTGGGGATACATCCAGGAAGTGTTATTTATAGAGTAAGTATTAGTTATGGTGTTTAATCTTTTTGGAAAGGGGTATGTATACATATCCAAAACACAATTAAATTATACAAAGCATGTTCAGGAATGGTCATTCCTGCTCATATCTTGCAGAAGAAAAGGAATATAATCTTCAGGGGGTAGGATCACAGACGATTTTGAAACGAAAATTGAAAGCCAACTTTAGCAATGTCTTCTGGGATACTTTGAATACTGCAGACGTGAAATTGCGGGAGTTCATCAACTTATGTAAGAAATGCTTTTGAGATAGCCCTTTGCCCGAAATTAGCTCCACTGCCAGGGTGACATTCGTTGCCACTTCAACAGAGGGGTATCCATGCTTCCAAGCAAAGCGTAGTCAAGTAACCCCGACGGAAGTTGCATTGGGTGTCTCGAAAGATACCCCATGTCACCATGTCCTTTGAATTGGAGATGCAGGTTACTATATTCAATTTCATTTAACCGTCGATCAGAGTTTTCTAACTATTGTTCAAATTTCTGGGGCTCTTCTAATTCTTCTCAGCATTTCCAAGACTTTTAAGCAATGGTTATTAACGGAGGTAATGCCATTTAAGGGCCAACAAACTCATTTTCGTGAATACAATTGTTTCTCCAAAGTCATATCTTCTTTATAGTTTCTATAAACTTCATGTTCCACGGAATTCCATCTGTACACATGAAATCAGTAAAAATATTATTCTTCATCCAGAAGTTTGGATTTTGTGAGAAGAAGATTGCTCTATAGGTGTTGGGAATGAAAGCCTTCCATTTTCTGCTGAGAGACAGCATCTCTTAAGGACGTTAATAGTATATTTAGTTGCGTGTGGGCATCTTTGGATAATTTGAGCTCTGAGTAATACCCCATTTGTTGAGTAACTTGCAGGTAGGTAATTCTTGGTGAGCTAATTTGCAAATGAAAACTCTTGTACTCTAAGGTATTGACCATACCATATTCCAAACTCATAAATCCTCAATATTTTTGGAGTTGCCTCCAAAATTGTCCCTCTTGGCATAGCAACTGCACTACTGGACTTTATGGAATAAATCTCATTACTGGCGCCAATCCAGTACGGGGTATCCTGCTTTTGTCATTTAGATAATTTTCGAAGAGGAAGCACCTTGGCCAGTTATTATCCTCATTTTTCAGTATTCTAGATAGCGATACAATTTGTTTCCTGCGTTGGAACTAGATGTGTGATAGGACGTATTAACCGACCATTAGAAAGCCAGTCATCCAACAAAAATGTCCAGAGTCTAGCCATTGCCTATACGCCATTTGACGTTTCTCATTAGCTTGTCCTTTACTCTTCTAAAGCAGTGAAGATTGTGTGTGTGTAGAACATGTCAGCAAGCTGTTCTTTATAATATATTTGCTACAGAGGACTATTCCAAAGGCATTCATTATCTGTAAGTAAGTTCCATGCTAATTTCGCAAGGAAAACTTGATTGTTGACATGAGCACTTTTAATGCCAACTCCTCCCAATATGTCTAGTCTGATGAGGTGAACTACAGGACCAAAAAGTCCACCTGATTAATACACTGCACTTCCATATCAAAATTGTCACAAATCTCTTTTAGAAGTTTATAAAATTTGAATTTACCAGAACATCCTTACCTGCCAAAGATAGTTGCCTAGCTCTTCAACCTAATCATTATTTGAAATTGGTAAGGAGCTCCTTATAAGCTTAGACTATAGAGTGAATTGTGTCCAAAATCCTCTGTAACTTTAACTTTCAATTTAAGTGAGAGTATTTTGAATTGCCTGGCGATATTAGGAGAAAATCACACCTTAGACTTATCAAAATTAACCTGATTATCGACAGAATAAATGTAAACATTCAAGTATGCAGTGTATGAAGATATGAGCCTTCACTATCAGCAGAAGAAACAAAAGAAGATCATCGTAAAAAAAGAAAAGTAGGAATAAAAGAGAGATGGTGGGTTCTTGCCTAGGCAAAGAGAGAGGTTTCCAGTGAGAGATTCAAGCGTACTTACCGGAATGTACTGTATTGGCCAAAAAATGACATCCTTAATATTAGTACTGCACGGACTCATTATACTGGTTAGTATTTAGAATGTCTGACAAAATTTATAAAATTGGTAAAATTTTAAGAGTAAATTGAAAAAGGAGAAAGTTTCTTAACCTTACCTTAACTCGAGTCCCAACCCTCCTTCCTCACCCTCCCTGTTCGGTTGCCTCTTTCAACCTCTTAGCTCTCATTGTCCCATGGTCTAGTCAACGTCTCACCGGTGTCCTTGTTGCCACGTAGCTGACCTTAATCTGTGCATTGCCCTAAGAGTCGCTGCCGCAGCCACTCCAACTTATGCCACATTTGCTCCAGGAACTTTAGAGATCTCTTTGTTAGTTTTGTTCCTTCTGGAAGATAAATCCACCCGATTAATACATTATACTTTGAGTGAATGGGCATGCTATGTGTGGGACCTCTGATTGAAGCTTTCTTATTCTTGTTACCATTACATATTAAGAATTAGAATTAGTGTACGTATATTATAGGGATTGACATTATCTCCTTACCATCTTTAGGAACATATCATGCATATAAATAGAGCTGTATAGTAAATAAAAATCATCAAGTATTCGTGACGGTATCATAGCCATACTTGGATATTTGAAAATTTAAAGTATTCGTGACATAGTACCATAGCCGTACTCGGATATTTGAAAATTTACGTTTTTATCTAAGTGTAGAATTTCAGTATTATTTAAGTGTTCTTCTACTTGCTGTAGCTGTAAGTGTTTGGGCCACCCGTTTAAGATGATGTTTGAGTCTCGCTGTCAGCGCCATTGGATTTTCCAGCCACCGATTGGCCTTTAAATGAAAGTTGGTCATTGGAGGTCTTGCGAGTGAGCCATATGTGCCATCAGAAGGTCAATCGTTTGTCCCACACGTTGGTGAGTGAAAGCACGTGTGACAGAGCTATACCACCCCGGGCCGTTCCTAATGTTTTATAGGCCATGGTCGAAGTAAAAAAAAGGCTCCAATAAATTATTAATATGCAAACATGTCAACTTTAAAAGGATATTTTTATTATTAAAATTTAATTTCGTACATAAGTGACCCAATTTGTAAGTCTACATATTCAACACAATATTAAATGATCATAACATCAGTTAATAATATTTTACAAATATTACGATAAATGTCTAAATTATTAAATCAAATATTTTTATTAACTTTTGAATTTACTTAACATTAGTAATTTTTTAATAAAAGTTTTTTTATATGAATTAACATAATGGTAAATGTAGTAATCTAATGCTACCAACTTACTTATAAAAAACCAATCAAACAAAATCAACTGTTTACAGTCTTATTTAATTATTAAATAAAATTTATTACTATTTAATTTTAATATATTTTGATAAATAATAAGTAATTTAAAAATTAAAACGAAGAAACACAATATCATTTAATACTATGTTTTCATTTAAAATGCTAATATAATGTCCACGTTAATGACAAGTTACAAATTAATTATAATATGTTCAAATATTTAATAAGTTAAAAATAAATAAAAAATCAGAAGCTTTACCTTTAAATTATCACTAAGAACTCAGAAGACATAATCATGAAAATTTTTAACCACTAACTTTTTAGTTGAAATATCTTAAATTCATATGTTAGTGAAAATAAATAAATTAGAGTATAAGAAATACACTTAAAGTTGTATAGTTAATAAAGAAAGCTATTTAACTTCCAAGATTAATATTTAACGCTAATTTTTTTGATAATATAGCTAATAAAGGAAGTTATTTATTAGTTAACATTTTCTTTTTTGACAACAAAGAATTTACTAACAATGAATTTACTACCCTTTTAAATAAAAAAATACTGCTCAAATGCTAAAAAAAAGGTGCTCAAATGTATTGAAGGAGGCCGCTAATAAAGGTGGGCCCTGGGCAGGTGCCCCTTCCCAGGGCGGCACTTACCACCTGTCACCTCTCCTTTCCGACTTGCCTAGGCATTTGACTCACTACCACCATCGACTACCTGAGGGGTTTGTGCACTACTTCGCCACTGCTATTGTAGCTCGATAACATATACTGTTCCTCTGTGTTTTCAAAAGTTGTACTAATATTGTCATCGTAGGTAACTTATTTTCTATTATTAAAAACTGCTAGATCCTTGGTATATGGTCTTGTTTAGTGTGGTATACTAAACTCTTCAAATTGACCTGCCAAATGGTTTTAACATAGTTGTATGGGTATATCTACTTTATTTTCAGTGGCTCATAAACACAAAACAGTTATGATTACGAATGTATTCTAGTGATGTCTAAAATCACTAAGCATAAGTTGATAGTTCATAATTATCCAGATTGGAGCAAAATAATTAGGATTTATTTTCGCAGTATTTCCAAAGATGAATATCTTGCAGATGATCCGCCTTTTGATAATACAAGAAGAGAATGGATAAAAGATGACGTTAAATTATTCTTGCAAATTTGGAATTCAATATATACTGAAGTGGTTTGTACGCTTGATCGTTGAGAGTATATTAAGGAATTAATGGAGTAACTATAATTTTTGTATTTGGGAAATGAGCTTATTTTTCATATCTATAATGTATGTAAGAAATTTTGCAAGGCTAAACAAAGTGATTAGTCTCTCTAATTCTATTTTATGAATTTCAAAAAGGTTTATAAAGAAATCAATGTTTTGATGCCTTTTAGTTTTAATATTAAGGTACAACAAACTCAACAGGAGAAAAAATGACAATTATGAGTTTTCTAGTAAATCTTAATTCTCAATTTGATAAAGTAAAGTCACAGATCCGCTCTAGTGTAGAAATTTCCTCCTTATATGAGGTATTCTCTAGAGTTTTGTGACAATACTACCGTTATTGCTCTGCTTATTGAGGCTTTAAGTGTTCTTATCAGTCAAAATAATGAATGTTCCTTTATTTGAAGTAAGAATAAAGAAAACAATACAGGGGGCTGGGAAAAGAGGACTTATGATATAAGAGGGGTTAAATGTAACTATTATCACGAGTCAGGTCATATCAAACGCATATGTCCAGAACTGCAAAATAAATTTAAAAAAATCTCACTCAGCTCGTGTTGCAATTATTTCTAACATGTTTAGCACATCTTTAAAGCAAATAGTCTTTGTCTCTATGAACAAATTTGCTCATTTTGTCAATATCAAGAAGCCACGTAGATCTCATCTAACTCTATCCTTGCCATTGTTGAAACAGGTAATCCTAATAAGTATTTGCTTTCTTCATCCAACACCTAGTGGGTTATTAATTCTAATGCTAATAATCATATGACAAGTACTCCTAATCTTCTTACTACTTTTACAACCTAAAACTCTCCTTCCAATTTCAATTTAAGAGATGGTTCTACCTCATCTGCTCGTACTTCTGCTTACCTTATTTTTGAATTTCCCTATCATATGTGTTAGGCCTACTAGGATTTTCTTTTAACTTAATATTTGTTAGCAATATTACTCGAACTCTAAATTATACGTCTCATTTTTCCATATTATTGTCTTTTATATGATGTTATAACGAAGAAGATTATTGGTAGCGGGTATGTATTAGAAGGTCTCTATGTTCTAGATATCCATAAACTGGTGCTCATACCCATTGCTCGCTCTATGATCTTAACTCCTTTTTGAAGCACATTGTTGGTTAGGTCATTCATCCCTATTTTTGTTAAAGAAATTATATCCAAAATTTAAAAATGTGTTGTCTTTAGATTGTAGGTCATGTTAATTTGCCAAATATCATCTTTTGCGTACTATTTCTTAAGTTAGTTAAAGAACTAGTTTCTTTTCTCGAGATAGTTTATTTAGATGTTTAAGGTCTATATCCCATTGTATCTAAAACTAAGTTTCAGTATTTTATTACCTTTATTGATAATTTTCATAAGATAACTTGGCTTTATTTCACGAAAATTTGTTCTGAGCTATTTTTCCCATTTTACCACTTTTTGTGTTGAAATCAAAGCACAATTTAATGTTTCTCTATGTACGTTGCAAAGTGATAATGCCAAAGACTATCTTACTAATCGCTTTCAGAATTACATGCTTAAAAAAGACATCATTCACCAAACTTCCAGTGTATATTCACCATCTCAAAATGGTTTTGTTGAAAGAAAAAACAAACATCTCCTTGAAACAACTAGAGCACTTATATTACATAATCATGAACCCAAATATTTTTGGGCCATTGCGGTCTCTACAACCTATTGTTGGATTAATCATATGCCATAATCTGTCCTTTATAGTGAGATTCCTTATCTTATTTTGTTTCCTACTAAACCCCTGTTCCCCAATATGTTAGAGTAGTGCTCTAAAGGAAATCATCTTTAGCACTTTTGTACAAACTTTATTTTGATTAATAAAGTGAAAGACATTTTTCATTGATTTGATATTCATTTATATATAAATTGATATTGATCTTAAATCGAATTAATGAAATCTATGGTACAAAATATAACATGAAGGAAATCATGATGAGATCATGATAATGAGATTCCTATCATGTACAATTATATTAGTATCTAAATAATAACTAGTCATAAGATTAATAAGACAGGACATTATTAATCCAGACAAACTAGCACATGTTATACTCCTTGATTTGATGAAGCAGTGAATCTCACAAACTGTAAGCATGTTGTTTAGAGTTGACATATGGATGCTTACTAAGAGTAGTAAGTACATCGGATGACTTGCTATGAGATTATCATATAGATGATGTATCAAATGGAAATGATTAATCTCATCATGGCAATGGTGTAAAAATCCTTAGACTTGAGGTACTCAATGTATCTTGGATACAAATCCTGTGCTTTGACATCATTCCTTGTTATCTCAAGACGAGGGTACTCTTAGGGTGGTGATTAGGTACAACTATTTGTAGTCGAAGGTAATTGGGTAGCCAATAAAAGATTCATTACTCCTGATAGAAGGAGATGATACCCGCAACCTTTTGTCGGGGTCATTACTCAGGAGTTTCTAGCTAAAGCAATTATGCGTCATGAAGAGATTCTTCAATGACACATAGAGTAATGAGATCTCAGGGCAAAAACTAACATCACTTAGACTAAATGTGATGTAGTTAGTCTAGTGAGAGTTGACAAATAGTCCACACTCTGAACCAAGTGGAGTATATTATGGTGAAAGGATGAATTGCACGGTAATTGTCTATGGAAAGTTTCATAAGTTGGATAATTAACTATCGAAGAGTTCATGTGTTAATCCACTTATATTCCGACAAATTAGCATCATGAAACCCTTCATGATTTGATTGAATTAAGAGTTAATTCAAGTACCTAAAATAACCAAAAACCTAAGGATCACACGCATAAAAGATCAGATAAAAAACATAGTGTGTATGGCTAAGTTAATTTTAACTAGGCCACGATTGTGGCTTCGTTGACCACTGTTGGCCACAATCGTGACAGAGGGTACGAAATGGTACATAAATGAGTTCTTTACTTATATACACAAGGTTTTACCACTTTTTGCACACTCAAGTGAGAGCATAAGAGCTCTAGAAGAGTTCTAGAGTGAGAGGGAGGTGTCTTAAGTCTTTTTCTTACAATTCATGAAATTGTTGCATGAATCAAAGTGCATGCAATAAGATTGTTGATCTGTCTTCTATCATCTTGAGCATCTACTAGAACTCATTTAGTTTGGTGTTCAAATCACCCTTATACATTGTTTCTTCATCTTCTTTACGTATTCTTGGGTTATCAAGGAAGGGTTTGGTGTTTGTAACAACCTAAACAAGAAGAAGAAAGAAGGAAGGAGGAGAAACATAAGGTAAAAAGTTTCATATTTCATGTTCTTTTACATATCCATTCTTGCATATTTGATTCTGTGGTTTTCGGATTGTCATGATGTCGGAATCTTGATGCAGACACTTCCGCTGCATTATCATGCATGTGATGCATGAAACCATAGCAAACTTAACAGTGGTATCAGAGCAATTTTATGCATGTAATAGATGATATATTAAATATGCACAAAGTGTTTAATGGAGTGTGAATGACATGCATATTGATTTAGAATAATTCGTATAAAATGTAGAAATTTTTTTCTTATTTTCTTTCTTAGAAATATTTATAAGATGTTATATTATGCTTCTGCCAAAGAAAATTGCAATTGAATGTCATTTGATAGTTTTTTTTAACTAATGTCTAGGCTGTTCATATGTTGATTTTTAGGAATTTTTGAAAATTGAATGAATGTGTTGATTTTGAAAATTTCTTAATAATTCTAGAAATTTTTTTCTATTTTTCTTTCACATAAATGTTTATAAGGTGTTATGTTATGTTTCTGTAAAAAGAAAAATACAATCGAATGTCATTTGTTATTTTATTATGAATTTAGTTTCAGTTTGATGCATGTATGAAGTTCTGGGAAATTCTAGAAATGTGATGAACTTGCATGCATGTAAATTCCATATTAATTTTTATAAAAATTGTTTTTATAAATTTTAAACATGCACATGCAAGATGAGATGTTTCCACGTGTATAAGATGCATGACACTTGTTGTTAAAGTGATTATGTTATGCATGTATGATGTAATGTTTGACTAGTGTTATAAGTAATATGACAAGGGTCATACACATGTGATGTGTTGACTTATTCCATTTTTTAATAAATAAATCCTAGGAATTAGTTTCTAGAATTTTTTATTAGACACATTTAGAATGTGTATAATACTTTGGATTTTTTTCCAGAATTAATTGAATTTGATTCTATTAATAAATAAAGTCAAAGTCAACATTGCTCAACTTTTTAAAAGTTGACGGAGTTGACTTACTTAATGACTTATAATGTATGTATTTTGGATATAATACCTAAATAAGGTTCTTATGCAATAAGAAATGTATTATTTTGATGGTAATAACATGTTTAATACACGTGGTTGAAATTAGGGTTGCGGAAATTTTTCGAACATCAAATTGGTCGCTTTAATGTCTAGCTGGTTAACTTATTTATCTTGACGATTTTGGCCGTCAAGATAATTTTGGCTTGTGCTGAAATTATTTAGATAAATTTGAGATGACCTAGGAATATTATAGATGACTAATTAATGTTTTATAGATGACTAATTAATTTATGAGAATTTTGGAAACCCTAGGGATTAATTTAGAATTAATCCAAGTAGAACATAGCATTTCTAGTGTGACTAGAAAAAG
>JAOTAY010000001.1:16231242-16247991 GCA_025629805.1 Erythroxylum baracoense
TGTTCACAAATGCATGAGCATGAGATGTGTTTTCCTAATTTCTCTGATTTACCACACTTGGACCCGTTTCTCTGGTCTGACCCGTTCTATGGAAACGGGATGTTACAAAATCTGTGGACTTTGTTAACTTGTCCACAATAACCCATATAGCATCGTGCCCTTTTTGACTCTGTGTAAGTCCTATAACAAAATCCATAGTAATCTTTTATTGGATAGGGAGGGGCTGTATTAATCCTGCACGCTTCTAATGTTCTGCTTTTACTTGCTGACTGTTAGACACTTAGAAACAAAGTCTACTGTTTCTTTCTTCATCTTACTCTACCAATAGTGCTCTTTAAGAGTGTGGTACATTTTTGTTCTGCCCAGATGCATAGTGTAAGCTGAGGATTGAGCTTCCTCTAAGATCTCTTTCTTTAATTCTTCTACATCCCGTACACATAATCGTTGCCCCTTTACCACTATACCATCTTCCTTGATAGTTATATCCATTCTCTGCCCAGTCTCAACTTTTTTTTACAATTTCATCAACTATGGATCTTGTTTCTATCTCTCTCTAGAAAGGTAGCAATTAATATTGTTGAATCTGTCATATCCAATTTCACTTCTAGAGACCTCATGATATATTGTCTTCAATTGTGTTATTGAACTAGTAGGTCTCCTACTTATGGCATCTTCCACTATATTAGCTTTTCCAAGATGAAACTTTGTCATACAATCATAATCTTTTATTAACTCTAATCACCACCTCTACCTCATCTTCAGTTCCTTTTAAGTACACAAATATTGCAGACTCTTGGGATCAGTGAAAATCCTACAGGGAATATCATACAAGTAATGCCTCCATATTCTCAATGTAAAAACTACTACTGTCAGTTCTAAATCATGGGTGGGATAGTTCTGCTCATGCTTCTTCAACTGTCTATAAGTATAGGCTACAACATTATCATTCTGCATAAGTACACACCATAATGCCTGTCTCGAGGCATCACTATACACTACAAATCCATCAGTCCCCATTGGTAAAGTGAGTATAGGAACTATTGTCATCCTTTCTTTCAATTCATCAAAACTTCGTTGACAAGCATCTAACTACTCAAATCTCTCCTCTTTTCATGACAACTTGGTTAACGGACTTGCTATTTTAGGAAATCCTTCAACGAATTTCTTATAATAACCTGCCAATCCAAGAAAGCTTCTGACTTCTGTCATAGTGGTGGGAGGTTTCCAATTAGTAACAATTTTAATTTTTTGGGGATCCACACTAAGTCCTTCAGCTAAGATGACATGACCCAATAAAGTAACCTTATAATGCGAAAATTGACACTTACTGAACTTACCATATAACTCGTGCTCTCGTACGATTTGTAATAGAATCTGAAGGTGTCCTATATGATCCTCCTGACTTCTTGAGTACACCAATATGTCATCAATAAACATAAACACAAAATTATCTAAGTACTCTCAAAGCACCTTATTCATCAAATCCATAAAAGCAGTTGGTGCATTTATTAATCTAAAAGGCATAATTAAAAATTCATAGTGCTCGTATCTCATCTTAAAGACAGTTTTTGAAACATCTTTACTGCGGACTTTCAACTGATGATAACCTGATCTTAGATCAATCTTTGAATACACCTTAGATCCTTGTAGCTGATCGAATAAATCAGCAATCCTTGGGAGTGGATATTGGTTACAAACTGTCACTCTATTCAGTTGTCTATAGTCGATACACAACCTTAAACTCCCATCCTTCTTTTTAATGAACAAGACTGAAGCCCCCTATGAAGAAGTGTTGGGTCTCATAAAAACCTTATCTAACAATTCCTTTATTTTCACTTTCAATTCTTTTAACTCCTCTGAAGCTATTATGTTCAGAGTATTTGAAATCATTTGGGTTTCTAGTTGTATGTCTATCTCAAAATCTATTACCCTATTTGGGGTAATCCTTGAAGATCCTCCAGAAATACATCAGGAAATTCCTTGACCGCAGGAGTATCTCCAAGTTGAATCTCATTATTATTCTGTTCAATCATATAAGCTAGATATCCTTGACATCTTTTACGGAGCATTCTATTAGCTACCATGGTAGTCACAATACTAGTGGAAAGAACTTTCTGTAACCCACAAAATATCACCTCTGGTTTCCCTAATCGACTTATCCTAACCACATTTTTAAAACAATCCACCACCACATAATGTGTGGATAACCAATCCATTCCGATAATAACATCAAAATATTAGATATCCAATATGATAAGGTTTGTTGGGAATTCCTCACTTCCAATAAGTATTTTACTATTTACAAAAACTCTTTCAGCGAAGAGTAAGTTCCCAACTATAATGGAAACTACTACCCCAACATTTAATAACTAAGGCTCAAAACTCAATTTTACAGAAAAATCTATAATATGAAAGAATATGTAGCACCAAGATCTACTAAAGCATATTCATCATGACCAAAAATAGTTATCATATTGGTGACTACCTTTAGTGTGGCATTGATCTCCTGTTGAGGGACTGCAAAAACTCGAGCTTGTGCCCAGAACCTCTACCAGATCCAGTAAAACTTAACCCTCTAGTTTGAGAACCTCGACTTCCCTGTCTGTAATCGCCTCTAGCTTATGAAGGTGCTGAAGATCTAGCCACTGACTCCTTTGTGGTGACTAACTGCAGATAATCTTTGTTGAAATAACCCTCCTGACCATAATGGTAGCAACTCGCCATATTCATCTGACACTCACATTAATGTCTTTTTCCATAAGTACACACTCTAGCACTAAGGTCCTACTATCATGGGTATCTCTAAGACCAGTGGGTAACCCAAAAGATCCTTAGATAGATAATCCGCCTCTACTAAACCTCCTACCACTGCTCCATTTTGACTTATTCTTCTTGACTAAACCCTAAGATGAACTAACTGGTGCATTGCATTTTTATCCTGACTTGAACTCTGAGTGATTGTTGTTGCATTTGTCTCCACTTTTATTGTGGCTTCAACTAATTCCTTGTAGTGTGTCCATGAAGCCAATGACAGGTGAATCCCTATTTTAGGACTCAAGCCTGTAGCAAACCTCTTACATTTCTGCTCTTCACTTTCAGCAATAAACAGGACACTTCTGAGAAGTTCTAAAAACCTCTTCTCATAATCTGTCACTGATGTCAAACCTTTCTCTAGACAGAAGAATTTCTCTAACCTTGTATCCCTATAACTCTGTGTGTAGAATTTGTTTATGAACCCTCATTGAAATTTTGCCTAAGATATCCCATCTGGATGTTGTCTTTCAATGGCCTCCCTCCAATCTTTGGCCTTGTCCTTGAAGAGAAAGATGGAGAACACAACTCTCTGCTCATCTATGTATCCAACAACTTTGTATATCTTCGTGACCCGATCTAACCATATGAGTGCACTCTTAGGATCTCCAATTCTGTCAAAAGTCTTGGCACCCAATTTACAAACGTGTTTAATTAAGCATCCAGAAGTTTCCACACTTTCACGTGATTACCACATCGCTGTAGCAGGAATCTGAGCCATCTGTTCCGCATTAAAACTCACTCCGATTGGCCCCACCGTCCATGATGATTGGGAATGTGGTTGATTCATGGAGGCACTTGTTGACTCTAGAATATGGCCGTCCTCCCATGTTGGAGGTGACTCAGGTGCAAGAGTCGTTGGAATGGCTATCTTAGGACGTCCACGACCTCGTCTATACTTCATGCCGTGTATTCGACCAAAATGCAAATGTGTAAAGTTTTCATTTTATGAAATCATTTGTATGAAAATCACAACATTATATTGGTCACCTCACTTTTAATACAACGTAAAGACCTTAAATCATATAGGAGGCAACCTATTTTTAAAAGTTGGGCTCTAATATTAACAATGACAGGTCCCTATCCTATAATGACTAGGCGACCTCACTGACACTTGACAGTGGCTCTCTAGTTGATATCTGTGTCGGCTAGAAAGTTCCCATGAAGCTAAGCCTATTGCCCTTGTTAAGGAAATGCTTCAATTCACAATAAGAAATGTAAATAGTGGAGTTTTATTTTTCAGTTTATTAAAATTTTCAGCAGCACAATGACTATATTTTGACATTCCAAAAATTTCAAAGTCCCTAACAAAGTTTAAACCACTTTTATTATCACATCAATATCTTAACTCCAAAATTTTGGACTTCAAATCCACTCACATGTAGTCTCAAATAGTTACAGTAATAAACTTTGAAAAGATAAAACAAAATAATGCATTCCATTTAAAAACCTTTATACGCATCCATTCTTTAAACAAATGTACTTCCTAAAACATGTACAAAGATATGCAGTAGTTCTCAAAATTTTGTACAAGGAAAAATAAAAATGCCTACACAGTAGCACTTGACGAAGTTGACTACTTGTGACGTAGAGTCCCTGCTACCAAAGCCCCTGAGTGTGCACTTGGGAGGTTTTATTTAAAAAATAAAAATAAAGGGTGAGCTAAACGAGTTCAGTAAGTGTTATTGGTTTCTAATAAAAAATATTTATACAAGCATTAACCTCTATAAGAAAACATTTTCTTTTCTTTTCAAGTAATAATCAATGTTCTTACAAAACATATTCTTTTCTTTTCATAAGACCGATGCATATGTAAAAAAAACATATATTTTTTTTGATATCAAGTTCCATTTTTTCTTGTAAAGTAAACAGTGATGGCAAACAATACTTTCATGAACTGCCTTTTTAAAACATAGCTTATCATTAATTTTCTTTGCTATACGATACCCTTAGGTGTAAGGCCGCGAAGTTGATTCTGCATCGCTTACCCGTACCTAGTTATCTTCTATATATCGATTATTATGAAGCTGGTTCTACATTGCATACCCATAACGATGCTAGCACTATAAATAAAATAATGGTTAATGAGCTGGTTTTGCATCACCTACCTCGTAATAGTGCTACCACAATATATATTCCACATGTGTAGAGGGCAACTCACAAGATATACTGATAGGCACAACACTACCCATGTTAGTGACAGACGCTCCCTAAATACTGCCATGCATGTTAGGATGTACTCTTATCGATATAATCGTATGTATAATGACCTAATGGTGTACCATCGGCTAAATCACAATTAATACATGAGCACGCCTCGATTCAATACAAATTAAAAACATATTCAAAATTTATTTCTATGCCAATTCAAAGCATATCAAATTTTCAATTCAATGCCAATTCAAAGTTTATTCAAATTTCAATTCAATGCCAATTCAAAGCATATGCAAATTTCCATTCAATGGTAATTCAAAGTGTATGTACATCTCATTATTTTCCAAGTGCATTCAAAACTCAATTCAATGTTAAATCAAGCGTATGTAAATCTCATGAAGATTAACTTTTAGATTGAAGTAGTAGCACAAAATTATTCATAAATATACATTTCATAGTAAGGCTAAAACCATCATTACAAAATCAATTTAAAGGTACACTCACTGTGTTAGAGTAATGCTCTAAAGGCAATCACTTTTAACACTTTTATACAAACTTTATTTTGATTAATAAAGTGAAAGGTATTTTTCATTGGTTTGATATTCATTTATATACAAATTGATATTGACCTTAAATTGAATTAATGAAGTCCATGTACAAAAAATTACATGAAGGAAATCATAATGAGATCATGATAATGAGATTCCTATCATGTGTAATTATATTATTATCTAAATAATCCCTATTCATAGGATTAATAAGACAGGACGTTATTAATCCAGACAGATTAGCATATGTTATACTCCTTGATTTGATCAAGCAGTGGATCTCACAAACTGTAAGCATGAGTTGTTTAGAGTTAACATGTGGATGCTTACTAAGAGTAGTATGTACATTTGATGACTCACTATGAGATTATCATATGGATGATCTATCAAATGTCAATAATTAATCTCATCGTAGCAATGGTGGAAATATGCTTAGACTTGAGATACTCAAGGATATCTTAGATACGAATCCTATGCTATGACATCAATCCTTGTTACCACAAGACGAGGTCACTCTTAGGGTGATGATTAGGTATAACTGTTTGTATTCGAAGGTAATTGAGTAACCAATAAAGGATTCACAACTCCTAATAGAAGGAGATGACACCCATGACCTCTTATCGGGGTTACTCAGGAGTCTTTGGCCAGAGCAATTATGTGTCATGAAGAGAGTCTTTAATGGCATATAGAGTAATAAGATCCCAGGATAAGAACTAACATCACTTGGACTAAATGTGACATAGTTAGTCTAGTAGGAGTTGACACATAGCCCATACTCTGAATTAAGTGGGGTATAGTATGGTGAAAAGACAAATTTCATGGTAATTGTCTATGGAAAAGTTCATAAATTGGATAATTAAGTATTGAAGAGTTTGTGTGTTAATCCACTTATATTCTGGCAAATTGGCATCCTGAAACCCTTCATGATTTGATTGAATTAAGAGTTAATTCAAGTGCTTAAAATAACTGAAAACATAAGGGTCACATGCGTAAAAGATCAGATGAAAAACATAGTATGTATGACCAAATTTAAGTAGGTCACGATCGTGATTTATTGGCTAAGATTGTGGCCAAAGGCGTGCCTAGTTTTAACTGGGCCACGATCGTGGCTTTATTGACCATGATCATGATAAAGGACACGAAATGGTACATAAGTGAGTTCTTCACTTATGTACACAAGGTTTTACCACTTTTTACACGCTCAATTGAGAGCATAAGGGCTCTAGAAAAGTTCTAGAGTAAGGAGAAGTGTCTTGAGTCTTGTTCTTATAATTCATGCAATTGTTGAATGAATCAAAATGCATGCAACAAGATTCTTGATCTATTTTCTATCATCTCAAGCATCTACTAGAACTCATCTAGTTTGATGCTCAAATCACCCTTATACATTATTTCTTCATCTTCTTTGTGTGTTCTTGGGTGATCAAAGAGGGGTTTTGTTTTTGCAACAACCCAAACAAGGAGACGAAACAAGAAAGGAGGAGAAACATAAGGTAAAAAGTTTTATATTTCATGTTCTTTTACATATCTATGCATGTATGTTTGATTATGTGGTTTTGGGTTGTGATTCTGACACTTTCGCTGCATTATCATGCATATGATGCATGCAACCATGGCAATCTCAACACAATAAGCATCATATATTTAGGAGTTCATGTTTTATATGTGATGTTCATCCTCAAGTCACCAAATTAGATCCCAAATCTACAAAATGTGTCTTCTTGGGTTGCTTTTGCATTAAAAAGGGTATCAATGTTATTGTTCTAATGTTAATAAATACCTTGTATCTATTAATGTCACATTTATGGAAATTCTTCCTTATTTTTCTACTTGTTCAACCATTTATAATAGTCAGGGGGAGAATGATGATTTGTTAGTATACCAAATGAGTCAGTAGTCACTAAATGTTGCTTCTGTACTTACTATCATGACACCACCTCCACCTCCACTTATTCATCATGTCTACACTAGATGTTGAGATGTTCTTGATATACATTGGACACCAATTATTTCTTCGGCATCAGATCCCATGGACATCGATCTTGACATTCCATTTGCTCTCTAGATAGGTAAACATTAGTGTACTAACCTAATTTCATCTTTTGTTTCATATGACCATTTGTTATCCTCTCATGTTTCTTTGTTACCTCTTTTGATTATGTATCTCTTCATAAAACTATTTATGAGGCTTTATCTCATCTTGGTTGGTAGGAAACAATGATAAAAGAGGTAAATGCTCTAGATGCAAATGGTATCTAAAATTTAGTGAATTTCACTGCAAGAAAAAAGGCTACCAGATGTAAATGGGTATTTCCTATTAACATTAATCTTGATGGATTAGTAGCTCGACTTAAAGCTAATCTTGTTACTAAAAGCTATGCTTAGACTTATGATGTAGACTAGTCTACTACCTTTTCTCCTATGCCTAGGTTGAAATATTTATTTCTATGGTGGCTAATCATGCTTGGCTTTTACATCAATTGGACATAAAAATAAAAAAATGTGTTCTTATATGGAGACTTACAGGAAGAAGTTTACATGGAGCAACCACCTAAGTTTGTTGCTCAGAGAAAGTATAGGAAAGTGTGCCACCTTCGAAGATCTCTGTATGGTTTAAAACAGAGTCCTCATGCTTGGTTTGAAAAATTTAGTCAAGCCATTGAACAATGTTGAATGAACAAGAGCACGTCTAATTATTTGATCTTCTACAAGCATTCTACATCTAACATTATTATTCTTGTTGTGTACGTAGACAATATTGTTATCACTGGCAGTGACGCTATGGGAATATCATCCCTAAAAAGGGCTTAAGGTGATATGCTAGCAAAATTATGGTGTGATAACCAAGCTACTCTTCATATAGCCTCCAATCCTATGTTTCATGAATGAAAGCATATTGAAATTGACAATCACTTTGTTTGTGAAAAGGTACGACAAAGTATTGTATCTATAAGATATTTGAAGACTAGAGAACAACTAGGGGATCTCATTATAAAGACTCTAAATGGGACCTAGGTTGAATATCTATGTAACAATCTGGGCATGATAAACATCTATTCTCCAGCTCAAGGGGGAGTGTTACTATTACATATTATGAATTAATGTACAAATATTATAAGATTATAGCTTTATTTTAGGAAGATTGATGGTAGGGATTGACATTATTTCCCTACTATCTTTAGACACACATCAAGTATATAATTAGAGATGTATAGTAAATACAAATCATTGAGTATTAAAGACATTTCCTAAGTAAATTTAAGAGAAAGGACACCAAGAAAGGAAAAAGATTTGTTATTACCTTGGGCATCTTCATTTTTCATTGAAGTAAAAAAGAGTTAGTTCAAGTGAAATGTGGTTAAGAAAGAGTTACTTTAGTTTCTATTTCTATTTTTGTTTCTCTAACTTAGTTTACAAATTTCATAATTACAGTTGGTAATGGGGATTTACTTAACTAATTCAACAATTGGTTTGGCTTTTAATTAGCGAATATGCCAAAATTGTGTGAACATTTGCTTGATGTTAATGTAGACATAGGAGCTTTGTGGATTTGTGCTAACGCGCTTGGCAAAATCTTTGTATATAGAAATATACCCACCTAGAGACTTCCATTTTTCACATTATACATTTTCATATATGAGTTTTGAAATGCAAAGTTGAAGAATTTAGGTATTGTCTAATTATACCTTGAAACAAATAAGATAATTATGGTGCGTAGCCCATTCTCACAATGATGTGTATGTTTTATTGAATTTGAATAGTAACAACTTGAAAAAAGTAAATTATTAAGATTGTTATTAAAACTATTGAGCTATCAAATGATCTAGTTCTTTCACACAAAATACAATGAATTTCATTATAACTTTTCATCTAGGTTGTCCAATAAATAACATTTTGTAAAATTTGGTTGTAAAGCACATTTTACAGATTCTTGTTGTCATTGTTTTGTTTATTATGTGTTTCTGGTTTATTAGTGGAAGTTTTAACTTGAAATTCATTTTGTAAAGGTATCACTATTTATTTATATGTTACTAAATTTTTAGAACTCAAATAACCTAAGTATCAACTACGGCAATACATTTTGAGTAAATTCACTTTCATATACAAAAACTTTATTTTTGATTTAAGTTATTAATTTAATTTTGAAATATTTCTTTATTTATTTTTACATATAAATGGAGGAAATTTCAAATATTGTTAATAATTTAACCTTTTAATGTTTAGAAGATTTAATCTAGTTATGGTCATGTTAGATTGTTCTTAGTGTGAAGAACCATAATATTTGTTTATATTGCAATAAATATTTGAGAGGTGGGAGAATTATCCAATTAAAGAAACATTTAACTGAGATCAAAAGTGATGTGGAGTCAGTGTAAGAATGTTAGCCATGACATGAAATGACAAATGAAAACTTTGCTTAAAAAGTATCATAATTAGAAAGATAAAAGGCAAAGATTAAACTACAAAACTAGTAATGGGAATTTTTTTATTTACGATGGTCAAGATATTAATAACAATGTTGAAGGTGGTGTTCCTACTTAATAAGAAGGGACTGTTACACTTGATGTGAGGAAGAGAAGAAGATAGGAGTGTAAATTTTTTTGCAACATGAATAACTCTTAGATTTCAACCTTCAATTTATAGTGCACAATCTAAAGAAACAGGTCATAATATGGACATATTAATATCTACATAATGGTATAATGCATGTGTATAATTCAATACTAACCATCCTTAGTATTACCAACCTATGGTGGATGTTGATGTCTCTTACGGTTTAAGATATAAAGCTTCTACAATTGATAATTACAAAGGTAATCTTTTGAGCAACTTTGTTTGTGAAATAAAAATTATTTGGATGAAAGAAGAATGACTTATGTGATGGCTAGACTAATAGAAGAAATGATCTTATTATCAACTTTTTGGTTTATTTTGCTAAAGAGATGACATTTTTGAAGTCTATTAATACATTAGACCTTGTCAAAAATGTTGATACTCTATTTGAGATATTTGATAAACATTGTATAATTCATCGTTGATAATGATTCTACTTCTAAAGTAGTTGGAAAAAGGTTGCAAAGTAGGTATAATTTTTTTGAATTCTTTTACTGCATATTATATTAACCTGATGTTAAAAATATACGAGATCCTAAATATTTTCTTATTATTGGTGAAACTGTATAAAAAAAAGAAAAGTGACAAAGTTCATTTATAATCGTGCTTATGTCCTAGGTTTGATGAGAAAAGGGTATCACCAGTGGTAGGAATTTATGTTATCCTGCCATTACAAGATTACAACTAATTTCTTATCACTTTAATGTTTTGTTCTAATGAAGAAGGGATTGAAATAAATATTTACAAGTGATAAGCAGACTACATCTTAGTATACTAATTAATGCTAAAATATATGTTTTTAATTTTATACTTAAACATAATGAATTTTGGTCTCAATATCAATTTATCATCCAAGTTTATGAGCCTTTGGTGAGAGTACATCCTTT
Source organism: Erythroxylum baracoense (assembly GCA_025629805.1). Classification (NCBI taxonomy): domain Eukaryota; kingdom Viridiplantae; phylum Streptophyta; class Magnoliopsida; order Malpighiales; family Erythroxylaceae; genus Erythroxylum; species Erythroxylum baracoense. The sequence goes on from JAOTAY010000001.1 coordinate 16,242,257, forward strand.
GACTAATATTAATGAGAAGATGACTATATGTTATTTTCATGATGTTGTAGAGAGAGCAATGGAAGCAATGAATGCTAACTTAAAAAAATAGGCTTTCTTTATATACATTTAATATTGCAATCATCAATGCAAGATGAGAAAACAACTTTACTTTCCATTATTTGCTAGTGATGCATTTTGAATCCTAGTGTCTATTTTATACCAAGTTTTACAAAGAAAGTTGAAGTTGATAGGGAAATGCTATTAACTATTAAAAGAGTTATTGCACATAAGATGTTGTAAGATCCTCTCAGCTTACAAATAGAGGTATACAAAGATGCATATAGTGATTTTGGTATGTTCATTGTGATTTTTCAAAGAGAAAAATTTAATCTAGGTATAAATGTATTCACTTTTCTTGCTTATTTAAATTAATAATCACTTTATTTTATTTATAATGTTACTTTTACTGTCTTATCATTGCTTGGTGGGACCAATTCAGAAGTAGTATTCTAGAACTAAAATGGTCTATAATTCGAATTATGAGTCAATATGTGAGTGAAGCTCAGTGTGAAAAGAATTGAAATACATTTGAATTCATCCATTCCAAAAATATATATTAGAATACAAAAGATTGAACGATTTGGTCTTTCTTTAATACAACCTAAAGCTTTGAGAAAGGTATATTATTATCACTATTAAGTTTAATATACTTCCTTTTAATTTTTTAATAATTTCATTTTATTTTTTCCTAGTACTCTTAATAGAGTAAGTAGTTTTGTAGATCAAATTTGTTCTTATTATATCGATCTTTTAGCATATTGAGTTTTTGAGGAACCATATTTCATGGATAAGAGTAACTTAGAAGAAAATCTTATATGAAAAACAATTAACATATCATTTGGAGCAATGAATTTGAATGATGGTGATGATGAGACTTATCTCAATAATGAGGAATTTATACCAAATAAAAGTTGAGGCTAGTGCAGTTTAAGTGGATATACCAATGAATGAAGTTCTAATTTTTTATTTTTCTCTTGTCTTTTAATTTCACTTTTATTTGATTTGCATGACAATTATATATGTGCAGTATAGATATAATCTTTAACTGAAAGTTTTTTTTAGTTTAACTACTACTTAATTGTGTTCCTCAGCACTAACTCTTGGTGTAATGCCTATAGAGTAATGGATCTATTTTATCCTTACTGGATGATGTTTTAATGTAATTATTCTTTATTATATAATGTAAATTGTAACATTTTAAGTACTTTTTAATATTCTTAGTTTTTATATATATAATAATTAAACAAACTTTCTTTTATATGAATTATAGATATTATTCATATGTGAAAAGTAATACTAATAAAAATCAAAAGATAATTTTTATTTCAAATTAGTAATACTAATAAAAATCAAGAGATAATTTTTATTTCAAATTTATATTATTATTTTTTCGAGACATGATTGATGTAAAATTAAAAATTATATAGCATAATATATTGAGGGATTATTTTGTAATTTTAAAATTTAAGGACTATTTTATAATTTTAAAAAATTAAGACTATTTTGTAATTTAAAAAATTTAAGAACTATTTTATAATTTTTAAAAATTACATTAACTAGTATTGATAATGGACTAAAACTAATTCCAATACCAAATTGAATATATTATTCAAATAGACGATGATGACATATTTAATTCTAATGACTATGGTAGACCACACCATTTAATTCTAATGACTATGGTATACCACACTATCTTTCTACACCTCCTTGTTGATATATTCATTTTTATCTTTTAAAAATATTATTGGGACTTAGTATTTCCCAATAATTCTTCTGATAACCTCACTAAGGTATGTGACGATTGTCAGAACACAAGAATAAAAAAAGGCTCTTCTCACTATGACTCTTAGGCTTGTGAAATATTTCACCGATAAGCCTCAATGGAGCCACATCATGGGTTTCCAACATGCTCTCAAAGGTTTTGATCCATATAAGGCTACTTTGATTGGTGATACCATAAGGGACTTGGTCAAGGATAGTTTTGGCCTTTCACTTTAACATTATAATCAAACTTATGGTGGTAGAATCACTCATCTTCACCCCCTTCTTCGCCACAAGTGTCTCACTAATTTTCCTATTTTAGTTAAGATTTTGTATCACATTTCGCATATGTCACAAGTAGCATCCTATTTAGAACTGTTTAGCTAGAGCAATTTTTTGTCTGTGTTTATTATTCCATCTCAAGTGTAGCCTTTAAAATCTACTCTTACTACAAAGTTATTATTGTTATAACTAGAGTATAGAAAAAAAAAGAACTTCAAATCAAAATCAGTTCCAGTAATAGAAACCAAATTATTTCTTCTATTGTCAGATTAATCACTTATGTTTAAGTTTGGCAATTGATCATAATTTCCTTTCAACAGTGGATCCCTCCTTCTAGTATATGCTCTTGGGTTAAAATTAGAGGAAGTAAATTTTGTGGTGATCAATTAACACTATCAATCTCATGTCAAAAGGTCATGTTCCTCCAAAATCCTTTCAAATTTGAGTGCATTCAAATTGATAAGAAGAGCAGCTAGAAATAAATTTGCTATATTATGTGTTAATATAGATCTGTAAAAACCTTTGATCTCAAAAGTATTTGTGGTTTGTCTACACCAAAAGATTAAAGAATATGGATTCTATATTTTAGTTTTGGAATGGTTAGATACAAAGATAATAGTTGTTCTCTTACTAATTTAATCCAACAAAAAGTTTACTTTGTTCTTTTAGTTGTGAAATGGATGGATCCAAAAAAAAAGCCAAACACTAAATGATGAAACTTCTAACAAGAGGGAGTTTGGTGAAACCAAGAGGGTCGAGGAAATATCTGAGATTCAGATCTGAATGGTTTGAGTATCAATAATTATAATCTTCATGAACATATTCAACCCTCTAATAGAAAATTTTGGTTTAAAGGGGTAAAGTGCACCAATACACTTAAAATCAAGGTGAAATGAGTAAAGAACCAATTAGCAAAAGTAGAGCAACCCGAGGACTGGAGACAAATTCCCTCAATTGAAGGAAACAAATGTTTGTGGCTTCTATACATCCGGAAAGGAGCTCAAAAAAGAATACAACAAAAGATCAATACAATTCTTTCCTTACAAAGTTTTGACTTAAAAGTGTTGCCTCAGATGGATGAAGATTTAGCTCCTTTTTCAAGGATAGTGACTAACAGGCTCATGCACTTATATATGATATCAAACAACCACTATTATAAGCCACATAGATATTGAAATTCTTTCAAGTCTACCCACAAGTTTGAAATTGTTATCATACATTTTATAAATTTAAAAAATACAAAGTACTTAAAATGTTATAATTTATATCATGTTAATAAAGAATAATTACATAAAAACATCATATAGTAATAATAATATAGGTTTATAACTCTATAAACATTACAACAAGAGTTTGTATCGAGGAATATAATCAAATAGAAGTGAGACTTGAAATAAAAACACTTACAATTACAAGTTTTATATTTATATTCATTTACAATTAAAAGTTTTATATTTATATTCATTTACAATTAAAATTTTTATATTTGTACTAAATGACACGCCAATAATTTTCCATCCAAAGTTATCTTCCAACTCACTATCATCTATGAAACTTGGTTCCTTAAAAAGTCAATTTGTACATTTCTTTCTACCATACTATCGGATCTTAAAGATCGATATGGTCAAGCAAATTGGATCTATATAACTACTTGTTCTATTAAAAGACTTAGTAAACAAATTAAATTAAATTATTAATAAATTACAAGAAATTTTAGTCAACTTAATAATCAAAACTTTAGGTTGTATTGAACAAAGATCAAATCGTTCAATCTTTTATGTTCCAATCTGTTTCCTTTTTTTTAATGCATGAATTCAAATGTATTCCAATTCCTTTTACACCAAGTTGCACTCACACATTAACTTAAAATTCAAACTACAAATCTTTACAATTATAAAACACCACTTCTAAATTATTTCTACCAAGTAACTATTAGACAATAAAAGTAGCTTTATAAACAAAATAAAGTGATGATTAATTTTAATAATTAACAAAAGTAAAGAAATATATGTTTGGATTAAGTTTTTCTATGTTTGGATTACGTTTTTCTCTTTGAAAAATTATAATAAGCTTCTTAAAATAATCTTACGCATTATTATATGCCTTTATTTTTGAGCTAAAAAGATGTTATGTCATCTTATATGCAACAATTAGTATGATAGTTTATAACATTCCTATATTATAGTACCTATTAATTTGAGCTTTCTTTTTAAAAATTAGTATGAAATAAACATTAGGATTCAAAAAGGCCCAATAATAAATAATGGAAAGTAAAGTTGTTTTTCTCATCTTTGATTAATGAATGCAAGGTAAGGTGCATATAAAGAACTCTTATTTTTTAGATTAACCTTTATTGCTTCCTTCGCCATCTCAACGACATTATAAAAATATCTCATTGTTGCCTTTTTATCACTATTAGTCAAATAAAGTACTATCACCAATGACTTAAAAGCTCAAATGAAAATTTACATTGGGACCAAAATTCATAATCTTCAAATATAATTCTAAAAACCTCCTTTCTAGCATTTACATATTGAGATACAACTCATTTATCATTTGTAAAAATTTGTCTCAACTCCTTCTTTATTAAAACAAAACACTAAAATGATAATAAATTAGTCATAAATCTTGAAATGATAAGACGATTCAAATTCCTACTTTAAGTCGAACTCTTTCTCATCAAATTCAAAACTCATGCATGATTATAGAATAACTTAGTCACTTCTTTTTCCTTTTGTATAGTTTCATTGATGATAGGAAAATATTTAAGATCTTTTATATTTTTAACATATATCAATGTAATATGTAACAAAAAGATTCTAATAAAAAGAATTATACCTACTTTACAACCTTTTTTCAAATGCTTTATAGTATGATTATTGTCAATGATGACTTGTCCAACGTTTTCAGGCCCAACCTTATTTACAACGTTATCAGATATATTAAACAAAGTATTATCATGTCTAACAAGGCAAGATGCATCAATGTACTTTAAGAACATTATTCCCTTAGCTTAATAAACCAAAAATTTGATAATAAGCTCAATTCTTATATTAATTTAACCATGGCACATAATTGAAGACTCATAAGTTACCTAAGTCATTCTTCTTTCGTTCATCAACTTTTTATTTCATAAACAAAGCTGCTCAAAAGATTACCTTTGTAGTCATCACTTGAAGGAGCTTTATATCCTGGGCTATAAGAGACAATATCATCCACCATAGGTTGGTAATAATAAAACTGAGTAGCATTGAATGATACACCTGCATCATACTACTATCTAGTTATTGCCATATTCATATTATAAGTTGCTTCCTTAGATTATAAGGCATTATAAATTGAAAGTTAAGTTTTAGGAGTTGTTTATGGTGCAAAAAAGTTTAGAACTTGTCTTCTTCTTTTCCTCATATCAAGTGCAACAATCTCTTCTTATTAGATAGGAATACCACCTTCAACATCGTTAGAATCATCTTAACACACTTCTACTATCAATTTCGTAGTTCAATCTTTGCCTTAAGTCTTTCTCATTTTGATATTCTTAAAAAAAGTTTTCATATGTGAGTTCACTTTTGTCTAACTTTCTTACAAGGATCCATATCACCTTTGATCCCAACTAAATGTTTCTTTAATTTTGTTTTTGTTGCAAT
>JAOTAY010000001.1:16257300-16279268 GCA_025629805.1 Erythroxylum baracoense
AATGGTTCCTTTATCTAAAACTACAGACCGCAACAGATTTTCTCATAGTCTCTTGAAAATAACATACCTTTCACATTCCTTTTTGTATAGGGTTGTCAAATCCTACTAAATTGGAACTTCTAGCCTTGAGTGCAAACTTTTTCACCTGCGTCTTAACATAGAGCCACTTGCTTACTTAAGGCCTTGTCATTATCATCAAATCTAGAATGGTTCATCACCAGCTCATAGTAAGTACAAAGTAATCTAAAGAACTTCACAGGGGAGTGAAACTATCCTTCTATTACTTTGTAACTTAATGAAATGAATATCTTTATAATTATGTCGTACGCATAACTTAGGAAACATGATCAAACTGTTCTTTCAACAGATTTATGCGTACTAGAGAAATCTCAAGAGTTAGATCTTAGGCATAACGATTTTTTTTAGATTCGAGGGGCTATTTTTGAGAGTAATTTTAGATGGCGACTCAAAGTGGAGAAATAGCCAAAGTATAAAGACTAAAATAAAAACACACAAGATTTACGTAGTTCAGCAATAAGCCTATATCTATGGGAGAAGGGGAGCAATAAATTCACCATATGAGATAAACAAAATACAAGTGGAGTAACTCTCAAACTCAAAAGTCAATTACACTCGATCTCACAAATGCTCTCTTAAAAAGAGGTTTGATTTTACCTCTATATTTACTAGAGCAATTAACTATACCACTCAATAAGACATCACTATATGCTCTAAATAGAAAATTTCTCAAATTTTGCTTTTGTTGAAACCATGCAAATTATAGCTTTATATAGGCAAATGGTGGTCTCCAAATTTGGTTAGGAAATGGGCCACGTTAGATAGCCTATTTTCATTCAATTTTCATCTACCAAACTAGGCCATGTAGTGGTGATCTTTATCACTTAAAATGCTTGAATGAGTTAGTGTCACATAGACTAGAGAAAAATGAATAACTAGCAAATAATCAAGCAAATTATATTCAAGACACTATAACAAATCTCCATAGCTTGAATTTTCTTCTCGATGTAAAAAATTAATGGACTTTACTCCACATTCTCTAAATAAGCCCGTAAAGGCAACTCAATGATGAGAAACACCAATTAAAACAATGCTTCAACTTAATAGTAGGAAGAGACTTTGTTAACATATCAGTTGGGTTGTTTGCAGTACCAATCTTCTTTACTATAATATTTCCTTGTGTAATAATATCACTAACAAAATGGTACCTGATGTCAATGTACTTTGTTTTTCCATGAAACATCTGATCTGGGATCAGATGTATTGCACTTTGACTATCACAAAAGACAATAGTCACCTGATGATCTGAATTTAGCTCATTGTATAAGCCATTTAACCAAATAGCCTATTTGATAGCCTCAGTCACTGCCATGTACTCAACTTCTATTGTAGACAGTGCAACTATAGATTGTAATGTAAGATTTCTATCTAACAGAGCTATTTTCCAGAGTAAACAGATAGCGAGTCATAGATCTCCTTTTGTCTAGGTCTCCTATATAATCTGAGTCGACATAACCAACCAAACTACTGCCACCACTACTGAACTCTAGATAAGTGTCAACTGAGCCTTTTAAGTATCTTAAAATTCATTTCACTACTTGTCAGTAAACTTTGCCAAAATTTTCCATGTATCTACTCGTGACGCTAACTACATAAGAAATATTAGGTCTAGTATATACCATGGCATACATGAGATTGCCTATTATGTTGGAGTATGGAACATGATCCATATATCTCTGCTCTTCATTTGTTTGTGGTGATAGTGCAACTGAAAGCTTGAAATGAGCAGCTAATGGAGTACTTATAGGACTTTCTCGACATATTTCTTTTGAATGAGTAAGTAACAACTTCCCTGCTTTCCTATTCCTCCGAATTTCTATCCCAAGAATCTTCTTTGCCGCTCCAAGATCTTTCATCTTAAACTCTTCATTTAATAAGGTTTTCATCTTCTTAACTTCAAAAGTATCGTTTGTAGCAATCAACATATCATCAATATATAACATTAAATATATGAAATGACCCATTAACTAACCTTCTAAAGTAGACACAACTGTCATAATTATTCCTTAAAAAATCATCATAACAAAGTCAAATATATTATTATACCACTGCTTAGGTGACTACTTAAGGTTGTATAGAGATTGCTTCAGCAAACAAGCATGATCCTCCTTGCCTTCAACCTCGAAGCCTTCAGGTTGTTGCATATAGATTTGCACTTCATGGTCACCATGTAGAAAAACAGTTTTGACATCTAACTACTCCAATTACAAGTCATACTTAGCCACCAAAACAAGCAACATACGAATGGAACATTGTCTTACAACATGTGAGAAAACATCATTGAAATCCATACCTTGTACTGACTATACCCCTTTGCAACTAACTGAGCTTTATATCTTTCTTCTTCAACACCTGGGTTGCTTTCCTTTTTCTTAAAGACCAATTTGCAGCCGACAATCTTCTTTCCCTTTGGTAGTCTAATAAGCTCCCAAGTGCCATTCTTATGTAAGGATTCCATTTCTTCTTACTTAGCTACTAACAATTTGTCTGAGTTGGCTTTTAAAATGGCTTCTGAATATAAGGATGGCTCTTCAACATTGTTGATCTCCTCAGTTGCTGATAAAGCATAAGTCACCAAGTCTGCATAGTTGTTATATCTTATTGGCTTCTTTAATTTGTTATAATGTCTTGAATTTGCTTTGCTTGATAATTTGCTAGCTATTTCTTTTTCTCTAGGACATATGGCACTACCTCATTCAAGCATTTTGAGTGTTAACGATCACCACCGCATGACCTAATTTGGTACATGAAAATTGAATGGAAATTGGCTATCTAATCTGGCCATTTCCTAACCAAATTTGGAGACCACCATTTGCCTATATAAAGCCATCATTTGCATGGTTTCAATGAAAGCAAAATTTGAGAGAGTTTTTTGTTTAGATAGTGTAGTGATTTTTTATTGAGTGGTATAGTTAATTGCTTTAGTAAATATAGAGGTAAAATTAAAAGTCTTTTTAAGAGAGCATTTGTCAGATCGAGTGTAATTGGGTTTTGGATTTGAGAGTCACTCCACTTGTATTTTGTTTATCTAATATAGTGCATTTATTGTTCCTCTTCTCCTGTGGATGTAAGCTTATTACCAAACCATGTAAATTTTGCGTGTTTTCATTTTAGTCCTTATGCTTTGGCTATTTCTCTACTTTGAGCCACCATCTAAAATTACTATCAAAGTAGCCCCTGGAACCTAACAAATTAGTATCAGAGTTGAGTTTTAGTCAAGAGTCAATGAATAGCGTCATTGCATTAAGTGTCGACATTGTAGCCATTACAGTACCAATGTTACAATGGCAACTACAATATTTGATATTGAAACTTTTGATCATAACACAAATATCTCTTTGTGGAAGATTAAGATGTGTATCATCTTAATTTAGAATGAGCTTAAGAAAGCTTTATTGGTGAAGAATAATATGCCAAAGTCAATAACTGAAGAAAAGAAGGATAAGATCATTAATAAGGCAGTTTCCATAAGTCAACTCTATCTGTTTAATGAGGTTCTTCAGAAGTTCATCAATGAAAATACAACAGCTGGCTTATAGGCAAATTTGGAGTCCTTATATATGTCCAAAACCCTGTCCGACAAGCTATACCATATGACATAGTTTTACACTTTTTAGATGTAGGAAGGTACACTTATTAAAACCTACCTTGAAGAATATACATCTATTTTAGTAAGTTTAGAAAATGTTGGTGCTAAGATCAATGATGAAAAAGCTGCTCTGAAATTATTGTGCTCACTGCCACTGTCCCATTAAAATTTTAGAGACATAATGCTTTATGGAAAAGATAGTGTCTTTAGCGGAGGTTAAAACAACTTGCTCTCGAAAATTATAATTGATAAAAGGATTTTCGTAACAAGGATGATAATATAGCAGAAGGCTTTATTGCTAGAGGAAGGTCAAAAAATAAGAGTTCAGACAGTAGTAGGTCTAGGTCAAATTCTAGATACAAGAATTTGATCTGTAACTATTGTTAAAAAAAGGGAATTAAGGTTGATCGTTATAAATTTAAAAATAAACAATCAAATGAAGAAAGAAAGGAAAAATTTGCCGACACTAGTGTTGCTGAAAATGAATCTATGTCTGATATTCTTTTAGTCATTAACAATGAAAGGTGCAAATTCAAGGATGAATGGATTATGAATTCAAGTTTCTCTTATCACATGCGTCCCAACAGGAACTAGTTCTCCATATATGAATCTATTGCAGGTGGAGTCGCTCTGATGGGCAACAATGTAGCTTGCAATGTTATTAGTAAGGTCACGATCTGAATCAAGATGCACGATGGCCTGGTATGGATATTGACAGACATTTGTTGTATTCCTAATCTCAAGAAGAATCTCATCTCTTTGGGCACCTTTGATACTGGTGGGTGTAAATACACAGCTGAAAGTGGAGTCATGAAAATTAGCAAAGGTTCTTTGGTGGTGATGAAGGCTCAAAAGGATAGAAGTCTTTATGTCCTGCAAGGAGCCACAGTTACAAGAGCTATTGTTGCAATTTCTACACCAATTTCTGAAACCTATATCACCAAACTATAGCATATGAGGCTAGGCCACATGAGCAAGAAAGGCTTGACCTTGTTGAGTAATAAGGGTCTTTTGTGGGGCCAAAATATTGGCAAGCTTGACTTGTATGAGCACTTTGTTTTTGGAAAGCAAAAACTTGTCAGTTTCAGCAAAGGCACCCACACAACCAAAGGTACTTTGGATTACATTCACTCTGACCTTTGGGGACCATCACAAGTTCCGTCTAAAAGTAGTGACAAATACATGCTTACCTTCATTGAGGACTTCTCGAGGAAGGTTTGAGTCTACTTTATCAAACACAAGGATCAGGTGATTTCTGCATTTAAGAAGTGGAAAATCGTGATAGAGAAACAAAGTGAAAGGTAGATAAAGAGGCTCAGAGTAAATAATGACTTAGATTTTTGTGCTAACGAGTTCAATAACTTCTGTAGAAATGAAGGCATTATAAGACATCATACAGTTCAAATGACAACCAAGTAGAATGAAGTTATCAAAAACATAAATCGGACCTCATTGAGAAAGCTTGGTGTGTGCTTTCGAATGCTAGATTGCCAAAGAGTTTCTAGGCAGAAGTTATTTTTACAACTTGCTATTTAGGGAATCACTCTCCTTCAATTCCAATTAGCTACAAGACTTTAGAGGAAGTTTGATATGGCAAGCTTGCAAATTATTCAAATTTGAGAATGCTTGGTTGCCCAACATACATACACGTCAATAATGGCAAGGTAGAGCCAGGAGTGAAAAGTGCATTTTTTAAGGATATCCATCAGGAGTGAAAGGATAAACTTTGGTGTCCTAAATCATCCAAAGTTATAATCAATAGAGATGTTACATTTGATGAAGGTTCCATACATTATATAAAAAAAAGTCTTGGTACCTTGCAATTTTTACAAGCAAAGGGAGGCCAGGTAGAGACAAGAGATAGATGTTGAAGACTATCCATCTCAGCAAAACTCTACCTCTTAGTTAGATTCATGATCATCCAGTTCTCAACAGGATTCTCTTCCTAAAAGTGATTTAAAACCTAGCTCAGTTGAACAGGAGCAGCCATACTCTATTGCCAAAGATAGAGAAAGGAAGGAGATAAGGAAGCCAGTAAGATATAACAAATATGCAGACTTGGTAGCTTACACTTTATCAGCAGCTGAGAAGTTCAACAATGTTGGAGAGCCACCCATATGTACAGAAGCCATTTCAGGAGCCAACTCAAGCAAATGGTTAGTAGTTATGCAAGAAGAAATAGAGTCCTTGCATAAGAGTGGCACTTGGAAGCTTGTTAGACTACCAAAGGGAAAGAAGATTTTCGACTGCAAATGGGTATTTAAGAGAAAGAAAGGCACCCCAGGCATTAAAGAAGCAAGATACAAAGCTCGGTTAGTTACCAAGAGGTACGGTCAAGTACAAGGTGTGGATTTTAATGATGTTTTCTCACTTGTTGTAAAACACTGTTCCATTTGTATATTGCTTGCTTTGGTGGCTAAGTATGACTTAGAATTGGAGCAGTTAAATGTCAAAACTATTTTTCTACATGGTGACCTTGAAGAGTAGATCTACATGCAACAACCTTAAGGCTTCAAGGTTGAAAGCAAGGAAGACCATGTTTGTTTGATGAAGAAATTTCTATGCAACCTTAAGCAATCACCCAAGTAGTGGTATAAGAGATTTGACTCCGTTATGATCAATAATGATTTTTCAAGGCGTAATTATGACAATTGTATCTACTTTAGAAGGTTAGTTAATAGGTCATTCTTATATTTATTGTTACATAGTGATGATATATTGATTGCTGCAAAAGATACTTTTTAAGTTAAGAAGAAAGCCTTATTAAGTGAAGAGTTTAAGATGAAAGATCTTAGCATAACAAAGAAGATTTTTGGGATGGAAATTCAGAGGGATAGGAAAGCAGAGAAGTTGTTCCTCATTCAAAAGAAATATGTTGAGAAAGTTTTGGAGCGTTTTGGCATGAAAGATGCCAAGGTTGTGAGTTCTCCATTAGCATCTCATTTCAAGCTTTTCAAGTGCACTATCTCTATAAACAAATGAAGAGTAGAGATATATGGGTCATGTTCCATACTCCAGTCTAGTAGGCAGTCTTATGTATGCCATGGTATATACTTGACCTGATAAATCTTATGTAGTTAGCGTCATGAGTAGATACATGGGAAAACCGGGCAAAGTTCACTGGTAAGCAGTGAAATAGATTTTGAGATACTTAAAAGGCTCTGTTGACACTTGTCTAGAGTTTAGTAGTGGTGGTAGTAGTTTGGTTAGTTATATTAACTCAGATTATACAGGATAATTCGACAAAAGGAGATCTTTGATAGGCTCTGTGTTTACCTTTAGAAATATCACTGTTAGTTGGAAATTTACATTACAATCTACAGTTGCCTATCTATAACAAAAGTTGAGTACATAGTAGTGACTAAGGCTATCAAAGAGGCTATTTGGTTAAGGGGCTTATATAATGAGCTAATTTCAAATCATCAGATGACTGTTGTCCTTAGATAGTCAAAGTGCAATACATCTGACCAAAGATCAGATGTTTCATGGAAAAACAAAGCACGTTGACATCAGGTACCATTTTGTTGGTGATGTTATCACATAAGGAAATATTATAGTAAAGAAGATTGGTACTGCAGACAACTCAGCTGATATGTTAACAAAGTCTCTTCCTACTATCAAGTTCAAGCATTACTTAGACTTTATTGGTGTTTCTCATCATTGAGTTGCCCTTACAACCTTATTTGGAGAAGGTGGAGTAAACTTTATTAATTTTCTGCATTGAGAAGAAAATTCAAGCCAAGGTGGAGATTTGTTATAGTGTCTTGAATTTGCTTTGCTTGATAATTTGCTAGCCATTCCTTTTTTCTATTTTATGTATCACTACCTCATTTAAGCATTTTGAGTTATAAAGATCACCACTACATGACCTAGTTTGGTACATGAAAATTGAATGAAAATTGGCTATCTAACGTGGCCATTTCCTAACCAAATTTGGAGACCATTATTTGGCTATATAAAGCCATCATTTACAAGGTTTCAACAGAAGCAAAATTTGAGAGAGTTTTCTATTTAGAGAGCATAGTGATTTCTTATTGAGTGGTACGGTTAATTGCTCTAGTAAATATAGAGGTAAAGTCAAACCTCTTTTTAAGAGAGCATTTGTGAGATCGGGTGTAATTGGGCTTTGGGTTTGAGAGTTACTCCACCTGTATTTTGTTTATCTTATATAGTGAATTTATTGCTCCCTTTCTCCCGTAGATGTAGGCTTATTATCGAACCATGTAAATTTTGTGTGTTTTTATTTTAGTCCCTATACTTTGGCTATTTCTCCATTTTGAGTCACCATCCAAAATTACTGTCAAAATAACCCCTCGAACCTAACAAATTTGGTATAAGAGATTTCTTCAACAATCAAAAATGGTCCTCGTTGCCCTCAGCCTTGAAGCCTTCAGGTTGTTGCACGTCGATCTACTCTTCAAGGTCACCATGTAGAAAAGTAGTTTTGACATCTAACTGTTCCAATTCTAAGTCATACTAAGCCACCAAAGGAAGCAACATGCGAATAGAATAGTGTTTTACAACAGGTGAGAAAACATCATTGAAATCCACTCCTTATACTTGACTATAACCTGGGCAACTAACCGAGCTTTATATCTTGCTTCTTTAATGCTCGAGGTGCCTTCCATTTTCTTAAAGACCCATTTACAACCAACAATCTTCTTTCCCTTTAATGGTCTAACGAGCTCCCAATTGTCATTCTTATGCAAGGACTCCATTTCTTCTGACATAAGTACCAATAATTTGTCTGAGTTGGCTCCTGAAATGACTTCTGAATATGTGGACGACCATCCAACATTGTTGATCTCTTCAGCTGTTGATAAAGCATAAGACATCAAGTCTGCATAGTTGCTATATCTTACTGGCTTTTTTATTTCCCTCCTTTCTTTATCTTTGGTAATAGAGTATGGTTGCTCCTACTCAACTAAGCTAGGCTCTGAATCACTTTGAGGAAAATAATCTTGTTGAGAACTGGGCGATCGCAAATCTAACTATGAGGTAGAGTCTTGCTGAGCTGAATAGTCTTTAACATCTATCTCCTGTCTCTGACTGGCCTCCCTTTGCTTGTCAGAACTGCAAGGTACCAAGACTTCTTTTTTCGTGTGAATCATGAAAACTTCATCAAGTATAATATCTCTACTGATTATAACTTTGGATGATTTGGGATATTAAAGTTTATATCCTTTCACCCCTGATGGATATCCTAAAAAAGTGCACTTTTCGCTCTTGACTCTAACTTGCAATCATTGATGTGCATGTATGCTAGGCAACCAAGCATTCTCAAGTTTGAATAATTTGCAAGTTTGCCATATCAAACTTCCTCTGAAGTCTTGTAGGTAATTGGAACTGATGGAGAGTGATTCACTAAATAGCAAGTTGTAGAAATAACTTCTGCCCATAAACTCTTTGGCAATCCAACATTCGAAAGCACACACCAAGCTCTCTCAATGAGGGTTCGGTTCATGTTTTTGACAACTTCATTCTACTGGGGTGTCATTTGAACTGTATGATGTCTTACAATGCCTTCATTTCTATAGAAGTTATTGAACTCATTAGCACAGAACTCCAAGTCATTATTTTCTCTCAGCCGCTTTATCTGCCTTCCACTTTACTTCTTTATCATGGTTTTCCACTGCTTGAATGCGAAGATCACCTAATCCTTGTGTTTGATAAAGTATACCCAAACCTTCCTCAAGAAGTCGTCAATGAAGGTATGCATGTATTTGGCACCACCTCTAGACAAAACTTGTGATGGTCTCCAAAGGTCATAGTAAATGTAATCCAAAGTCCCTTTGGTTGTGTGGGTGCCTTTGCTGAAACTGACACTTTTTTGCTTTCCAAAAACATAGTGCTCGTAAAAATCAAGTTTGCCAATATTTTTCCAGCACAAAAGACCCTTATTACTCAACAGGGTCAAGCCTTTCTCGCTCATGTGGTCTAGCCTCATATGCCACAGTTTGGCGATATAGGTTTCAAAAATTGGTGTAGAAATTACAGCAGTAGCTCCTGTAACTGTGGCTCCACTTTCAGCTGTGTATTTACACCCACCAGTATCAAGGGTGCCCAAAGAGATGAGATTCTTCTTCATATTAGGGATATGACAAACATTTGTCAATGTCCATACCACGTCATCGTGCATCTTGATTCGGATCGTAACCTTATTAATAACATTTCAAGCTGCAATGTTGCCGATCAGAATAACTCCACGTGCAACAGATTCATGTGTGGAGAACAAGTCCTTATTGGGACACATGTGATAAGAGCAACCTGAATTCATAATCCACTCATCCTTGAATCTGCACCTTTCACTGTTAGTGACTAGAAGAATATCAAACGTAGATTCATTTTCAGCAACACTAGTGTCGACAGATTTTTCCCTTCTTTCTTCATTTGATTGTTTGTTTTTCAATTTATAACAACCAGCTAAGGATGGCAATAAGCCAGGCTAGGTTGCCTGTGGCCCAACCCAGCCCAGCCCGATATCATATTGTAAGAAAATTTTGACAAAATGATGTCGTTTTTTACCTTTCCGTTGGCAAACAGACAGGGCGACCCATATTTGTCATCCCTACAATTAGCCTTAATGTGCCCCTTTTTACGACAATAGTTACAGATCAAATTCTTGTGTCTAGATTTTGACCTCGACCTGCTACTGCCTGAACTCTTATTTTTAGGCCTTCCTCTAGCAGTAAGGCCTTCTACTAGATTATCATCCTTATTACCGGCAATCCCTTTATCAATTATAATTTTAGAGAGTAGAGTTATTTTAATGTCCACCAAAGATACACTATCTTTTCCATAAAGCCTTGTCTCTAAAATTTTATAAGACGATGGTAGTGAGCACAATAATTTCATAGCAACATTTTCATCATCAATCTTAGTACCAACATTTCTACACTTACTAAAATCGGCGTATATTCTTCAAGATAGGTTTTAATAGGTGTACCTTTGTGCATATGAAAAGTGTAGAATCGCATCATGTATAGCTTGTCAGTCAGGGTTTTGGACGTGTACAAGGGCTCCAAATTCGCCCACAAGCTAGCTACTATATTTTCATTGATGACTTCTTGAAGAACCTCACTAGACAATCAGAGCTGAATTGTGGAAATTTCCTTGTTAATTATCTTTTTCTTCAGTCATTGACTATGACACATTATTCTTCCCCAACAAAGCTTTCTCAAGTCCATTCTGAATTAAGATGGCACGCATCTTAATCTTCCACAAAGTGAAATTTGTGTTAGGATCAAATTTCTCAATATCAAATCTTGTAGTTACCATCGGAATGTTGGTACTACCACAGTTACAATGTTAACGCTTAATGCAACGACACCATTCACCAACTCTTGACTAAAACTCAACTCTGATGCCAATTTGTTAGGTTCGAGGGGCTATTTTGACGGTAATTTTGGATGGCAACTCAAAGTGGAGAAATAGTCAAAGTATATGGACTAATTAAAAAACACAAAATCTACGTGATTCGAAAATAAGCCTACATCCACAGGAGAAAGGGAGCAATAAATTCATATGAACAAAATACAAGTGGTGTAATTGTCAAACCCAAAACTTAGTTACACCCAATCTCACAAATGCTCTCTTAAAAAAAGGTTTGATTTTACCTTTATATTTACTAGAACAATTAACTAATCCGCTTAATAAGATATCACTACATGCTCTAAATAGAAAATTCTCTCAATTTTGAAGGAATGCTTCCTAAATGCGTAAACAATTTGAAGTCAATCAAATTTTCTGTCTCTGAGCAAATTTTCTGGCCAGATTCCCCCTACACCCGTCATAATATCTTCGAGGGTTCATCCTCAATTAGTTTATTTGCCAATCACTCCAAACCTCAAGTATTCAACTAATAAGTGACAACAACAATTTCAGTTTCAAAAGTGATTATTTGGGTTGGTTCCCCATTTTTCGGTTGAAGGTCCTTGTTCTATATCAACTGATACTTATATAGTCAACTTGCTAGTTGATTCATGTTACTTTGGTGGTCATCATCTGTTTTTCAATCTTCATTTGCTGAGGTACTTCTGGTCGATATTTCCTATAATGCAAGCAAGTGGAATTGGAATAGGAGAATGAGAATCGAAACAAGGGGTACTTCCAACTAGTATAAGCCCAGAGCTTATAGTTTTCGTTCCTATTATCGTGATAGATTCATGTTTTGTGATGAGCTCTTACTTTTGCTGCTCATCAAACAGCAATCCATCAATAACCTATTAACAAAAGCCATTAATGATTGTTTGTTTTGTTAAATTGTCATAGAGGAAAGGTAAGCTATCTCGGAGTCGGTAGGAATATTACAGGAATACACATTTAGAGAGACCCTATAGACATAATTGACCTAAAATCATACTTCACAAGAGAGCTCTATCATCAGAGTCTGAGACACTGGTGTTTCTCGGAACTAACGGTACTTTTCCCTCCTTATTGAAAAGGAAGGTGGTTCTATTACAGCAGGGAAATAATGTCTGCAAACGACTTCTCCCTAATACATTTTTGTCTTGTTCAAGTTGTGGGCTCGTACTTGTCGTTGTCGTTCAAAGGGATTGCTTGAAGAGTTACACAAGTCGTACGTAAATAAGAACAGGATACATGAAGTTTCGTAAATCGAAAGGTTTTCCTAATGCATCTGGTTGGTATAAACAGGCTAGAGACATACGTACTCATTTTGTTACTATGTTGCTCTGGAAAGTATAATACGTAAAAGTAGCCAATGAGATGGACGTCAATTTTATTTATTGAACTTGAACAAATAGTATCTCTGCTAACATGGAGTGTCACGTTCTACCTAAAGCTAAACTAAGTAATTTAAAATTCAATTTAAAAGGTTGGGTTGGGAACTTTAATAGAAAACAAAATGTATCAAATTGCGAGATCAGCCAAGTCAAAAGTGCGTTCAACAGCCTTGCACCAAGACTCCACCTTCTTGTTCCTAAGTTGCTCATCCAACTTGGGATGGAAAATGGTATCTGTCTTAGCCTTTTGCCCATAAGCAAAAATTTCTTCTTTCTTCCAAACTCCAATGGCGAGACCAGCAGCATAGGCTGCCCCAAGAGCTGTTGTCTCTATATCGGCTGGTCTTACCACGGGGCTTCCCAACAAGTCCGCCTGCAAAGACATTATCATATGTTAAGCTTAAAAAAATCAAAGCTTTGAGCAAAAATATGCGTCCTATGGGATGCATTCAGGTCTAGAGCTCAGCCACATAAGATAGAAGGTCACTATTCCTAGAATGTGATAACAAAAAAAGATAATGAATGAAGCTAAAACCTGTATCTGCATCAAAAGATTGTTGACTGTAGCACCACCATCCACTCTAAGTAAAAACTCCCCTTTCTCACTCTTGGCCTGACCTTTTTGCCGAGAATCTTTATGCATCGAATCCAGAACATCCTTCACTTGGAAACACATGCTCTCAAGCACAGCTCGAGCAAGGTGTGCTTTACTTGTGGACCGCGTGATCCCAACACAAACCCCACGAGCATCATCGCGCCACCAGGGAGCAAACAGTCCACTAAAAGCAGGTACGAAGTAAACTCCTTCTGTTGAGTCAACCTCTGATGCCAGTTTCTCAATCTCACTTGCACTGCTAATTATCCCAAGCTTGTCTCTGAGCCACTGAACGGCAGCTCCAGCAATAGCAATTGAACCCTCAAGAGCATAGTTAGTTGGAGCTTTAGCACCAAGCTTGTATGCTAAAGTTGTTAGAAGGCCATGCTTTGACGGAACTACCTCTTCGCCTGTGTTGAGCAGGATAAAAGCACCAGTTCCATATGTGCTTTTGGCCTCCCCTTTTCTACAAGCTTGCCCAAGCATTGCAGCATGTTGATCACCTAGACATCCAGAAATAGGTATATCAGTAATTGCCCATCCTTTCCCAATCTTTCCAATGATCTCAGAGTTGCTAACAATTTTTGGCAAAATCTGTGCTGGAATCCCCAGGGTTTTTAATGTAGGTTTATCCCATTCAAGAGTCTGCAGATTCATGAGCATGGTTCGTGAAGCATTGGAAACATCAGTAACATGTAATCCACCATTCACTCCGCCGGTTAAGTTCCATATTAACCAGGTGTCTATAGTTCCAAAGATTGCGTCCCCTTTCTCTATACCCATTTTGACAGCGTCCACATTTTCCATTAACCAGAGAATCTTCACCGCACTGAAATAGGTGCTTATAGGCAGACCACATGTCTCTACGAAGTGAGTTCTTCCTCCTGGTAATTCTTTCTCCAGTTTCCTTAAATCAGTAATACAAATATCAATTAGACAAACACTTGCTCACTCGCTGACAATCAAATATCAAGAAGAAACTTCAAATTCAAATGCAATTAGTGATGAAATATTAAAAAACAAAAAACTGATTTTGTTACTTCTGAGAAAGAAGTACTCAGTCCAAACAATAATCAAAAGCACCTTCCCTAAGTGGGGATCAAACCGGTGCAACCCAAATCATAAGGAGATTGTATGACATGATATTCATTAGGATGTAGGCTGAAAATCAAACAAGTAACTGTGGACAAGCTATCTAAGAATAACTATATGGCAGAAACCTCAATTTTGTTGTGTGTGAGAGCGAAGAAAGACACATTTCTCAAATCCAAGATAACAGAAACAAATCATAGTGAAAGAAAAAGAGAACTGATGTAAAATCAAATGAATAAAATTAAATGGGAGTATTTGGTTTGTGATACCTGCAAATGCCACTGGTGCGAACATCCATCCAAACAATGGCGTTGTAGAGAGGAAGACCCGTGGATTTGCTCCAAATGAGAGTCGTCTCTCTCTGATTAGTCAAACCAATAGCCTTCAGCGCATCATCCACATTATGTCCATCAGCAGTGGCCTTGTTAATTGCCTTTGTCATGCATATCCTAACACTCTCCAGTATCTCCATTGCATCATGCTCTACCCACCTAGCTACCACCCAGAAAACATAAGGCATATTTTCCCAAATAATCCGGGAGGTTTGTTTATCCAGAAATACATAAAAGACATAATTAAGCGACCACAACCATTCACGTATACACACATAAAGCAAATGAGAATAGAGGCTTTATCAAGGATCATTTCGTATCTGAACGAATAGAAGATTTGATTCCTATATATCATAATCTCACGGCACAGAAGATTTAACATAAATCTTCTCATACAACGACAAGAAACATAAAAGTCAACCGCAACCACCTCGCTTGCACTTCAACACAAAGGGAGAGAAAATTATCTACCTTTACATCACGGACACAAGAACTAAACAATCTGGCAAGAAAAAATTGAAACTTTAAATCAAGCCCGCAAAAGTTATATCACCAAACTCCCAAATATGCATCATCAATATTTCGTGTACAGATGAAATACTACTCAATGAAAACAGAGAAAGAGCTTACCCATTATCAGGGTAGAACTGAGTGAACTCGACCTGGTGAGACCCAATAACCCGAGCATTACGGTCATAAATGAAGAACCTAGTACTGGTTGTCCCTTGATCTATCGATCCAATAAACACTGCCTCCTCTTTTGCCATCTTCCTTTTGTATTCAACGACTTCTGAATCTGGGATTAGCAAGAGTTCATAAGAGTAGACCAGAGCATACAGAGGAGGTTGTGAGAGAAAGAAAGAGAAGGCCTACTACAACTTCTACGCGAATCTTTCTTGGGATTGTGAACTGGGTTTATTCAATATTTACCATCCCAAGTCTAAAAGTTTTTTCTTTGATGGTGGCTGTTAAATTGACTAATTATCCTTAACGTTTTGCGTTAAAAAGAAAAAGAATTAAGCGGTTCTTATGGCATCATCATAATTTATGATACATAAGAATTGAATTATTATAATCACAAAACCAGCTAAATCATATATTAAATCTGGGTCTTTATATATAAAATTAATAACATATGGATCGGTGTTTAGTTATTTTTATGAAAATTTATTGGTGAAAGGTACAAAACACGTGTTTTTCAGTTATGACGTAGCCGCTCCGAAGTTCTTGGGACGCCACGTGGGTTAATAATGTTGACTTTGACAGCGTTCGGACGGCGTGCTCATCCATTTGTCAGGAGAGACAAAACCCTTTTAGATCACTGTAAAAATATTATAATTGAAATCTTATATTTATATAAATTTGTGAATAAGGTTTCACTGAATAATATAAAAATATTATAATTGACATAAAAGATTTAATCTCTTTCAACATAGCTTTAAATGTTTTATTATGTTTTTTTTGCGCCCTATGTTTCAAACAACATCCAATACAGGCGCAAAAAAAAAAACAAAAACAAAACAAGATTGAATGTTGTTTAGAATATTGGGAACAGAAAATTTGAAAGCCTTGAGCACTCACCAACTCGTTTATCAACTATATTCTCTCATCTGCCACGTTTTCTAGATTCCTTTGTTTTTTTTTAATCTTTGAAAATAAATGGTGTCATTAATAATGGAAAACTTGACCTTCTGACTGCTTATTAAATAATTTTTAAGTTCCCGATCCAGATGTGGAGAAAAGAAGGCTTTTATTCTAAGTTTACGGTCCTTTTTTTTCTTTTCTACTTTTTTAGTGATACGGAACAAGGAGGTGCTTAGGTGGGTGACTAGGAGAGTTTAACATTTTAACTGAGAAACGAATGAAAAGTTTTTTTTCAGTTTAGGAAACTCTAATTTATTGTTTTTATTTTTATCTTTAAATTCAATAAAAAATATGTTTATGTGATTTTTTAGTATTTTAATTTCTTCCACTTTTCTTAATTTATGAAAAAAAAAAACTAAATTTTATTTTCTGCTATTTTGTCATAATTTGATTTATCGATTAAATATATATATTATTTAATTATTTAATATATATATAAATCACGCATAATTTATTTATCTTAATTTTATAATTAACTTAAATTTAAAATTTGAAGATAAATAATTTAAATTTTACTTAATAAATTAATTTAAAATATGTAATTTTCAAATAAAATTTTCTTAAATAATTTAAAAATAAATATTAGTTGATATAAATAAAAATATAATTCTTAAATTATTTATTTTAATAAAATATAATAATTTTACTGAAAATTGATTAATAAATTTTATATAAGAGATTAAAATACAATTATTTAGTTAATTAATTCATAAAATTAATTTATCTTTAACTTTTATGTAATATGTAACTATTATCAGTAACAAAAATATAATTATATTGACATTTACAACCAAACATGTGATAAAGGGCACCTTAAAGGCTCTATATTGTGACCTTGTTAGGAAATGTTCTTATATGAGTGTGTAAGATTGTTTTGTCTTGACTTTAATGATAGATTATATTAAAATAATTAAATAAAATTTTAATTAAAGCTTTATTTTATTATTTGGGAGAAAGATATTTTCTTAGATTTTGACTAAAGGTATTTAGTATTTGAGATATCTAATATTTGTAAAGTATTAAAAATATGCATTATTCTATGTACGAGTTAATTTTTAAGTTCAAGATGATAAGTATATAACTTTAGAAGTAAATCCTAATTAAGATCTATTTACTTAGAACAATATCATTCAAGATTGGAAAGGTTTCAACATAGCAATAGTTGCTAATTAAGCCACAAGACATTTTTTATTTAGTTTAAATGATTAATTAGAGCAATAAGTTCTTTAGTAAACTTGATATAGTTCTTTGCATTGTTCAAGACAATAATGTATTGTCGAATATTAGAGCCATTGGGCGTGTGTAAGAAGCTACGGTCTCATCAAAGATCCAAGGATGTATTGAGGCCATTTTTCTTAATTATAAAGATAATTAAGATGAAAGTTTTAAGTTTTAAGCAAGTGCTATAGAGAATCTTATAAAATTCTCTCATTAAGCCATTGTCCCAGTAGTAGCACACTTGTCATATGGATATATGGTATAAGATACTTAAATAATTGGCTTAGTGCAAGTAGGAGAATGTTAGTTTATGCCCTACAGCCAATTGATTAATTGCAATTTAGCAACAAAATAATTTAAAGGTATTCCTTATCTTGAACATATCTAGATGTATATGATAAAGTCTATAGGATAATTATACATTGCAAATGAAATTATAATTATATTATAGTTATGAGCTTCATATTAAATTTATGTATTATCCTTAAATTGTTCTTAATCATTGTTCTATTAAGACTGGACATTAATAAAACGTAAAAAGGCTAGTACAAGTTATGTTTTTCCTTGTAAAGGAAGCAGTCAATCTTATAGGCTAAAGTATGGAGATACTTATACAAATTTGTAGGTGTTTGTTAGAGGCTCACTGAATTAACCCGATATGAGAAATTCATTTGAAACATTACTTATATATTTATAAAAATCCTCATTGTGATGATTGTATTGGTGATCATTTGACTTGAGCTCTTCAAAGTTATCTTGTATAAGAATTGCTATGTTTTGATACTACTTATGATGTATTTAATCATGGGTCATTCAATCAATAGTCACTGGATGTAGCATGAAATATATAGAGGTAGTTTTGTAATAAAAACAGGATTCATCATCCTAAAGTAATTAGGGAGAATGTTCCATTATTCTCAATTAGTATTGATTTCAAAAATACTTGGCCAAGGTAGAATGACACTTTGTAAATAGTTTACAAGTTTTATTAATTGAATCAATAGCTAATAGCAAAGAACTAATATGATTAGACTCGAACATAATAGATATTAATTTCATGCTTTGTCTAATCGAGATTTGTACGATGAAATGATTGAATTGTACAAAAAAAACATGCATGAAAAGATTAGTCAAAACTATTTTGATATTCCTAAATATTTGGGTGGTCATGATGCATTCCTAGATGTCAATCTTGATATATGATTATAAATTGTTTAATTTAAGAATTAAAGATAAATTAAAAGGAGTTTTAATTTATCTAATTCTAATTATGAATTACAATTATAATTTATAATTATTGCTAACATATTGGGAACCTAATAGGTCACACATAAAGAATAGGTTGTAGAGAGCAAAGTTATTTTAATTAAGTTAGATTTGATTGTAAAGTTTGAGAAACTTTATGATTAAATATGAGATATTTAATAAATAAGGATCAATATGAGATATTAGAACTTATTTAGGTATAATTGGCACTTAATTAGAATTATTTATAATTATAATTAAAGTTTAATTGAAACTAGAATGTAATTTTACTAAAAAATCCAAAACTTAATATAAATAGGCTTAAGCTCTAATGGAGCTAACATTTCTTGCTTAACCTTCTCTGTAAGAGTTACAGGGTTCTCTTAACCTATTCTACGGATACCTTTAGAGTTCAAACACTTATGCATCTATAATAGTTGAGAGGGATTAGTTTCAGAAACAGTTGATGAGATACGACAAGAAAAAGATCATATAAAATTAAAGTGGTCTTGGTTTTTAAGAAATAAAATACAAAAAAGTTTTTTAATTATTCCATTTAGGATCTAAGCTCTTCCTAATTTCCCAACATTATCATCCATCGTACATCTAAAATTTGAATAAGTGTCAACCTTTAGCTTATAAAACCCCATTGCAATATATTCCACTATATAACATAATATATGAAATCTAGATTTTAGTTTGAACATTGTATTGTGATCAATAAATCAAAATCGTCCATAGTTACAGTTATAAACTATTAAAATAGGACGAGTTGCATGCTAACTTTCCTGCATATCTAAAAAATGCATTAGAGTTTGTGTAAATGTTTGTGTTTGTACCAAGCCAAAAATGTTCAAACTCTCTTTGTAAATTCAATTTTTGGTGTATTTCTTAGGCTTTTAGAGGATGTTGTTGATGTTGTTGGAGCTGGGGATAGAGATATTTATCCCAATGTATTCGGTGATCGGAATCGTCTTCTCTCTAGTTCAATGGTACTTTGTCTGGTGTGTGAAGTGTTAGTTCATACCCTACAGCTAACTAGTTGGTCAATTTAAAGTCATTCTTTATCTTATACATATTCATATGTATATGATAAAGTTCATGAAATAAATACACATTGCAAATAAATTATAATGAGGTTATAATTATCATATTCATATTGCATGTATGTATTATCTCTAAATTGTTTTTATTTATTGTTACATTAATCTTAGTTATTTTTTTCCTTATGAAAGAAGTAGTCAATCTCATTGACTAAAGTATGAAGATACTTAAAAAATGTATTGGTGCTTGTTAGAGAACAAGTTCACGAAACTAACCTCATATGAGAATTTTATTTAGAACATTACTTGTATGTCTATAGAAATTCTCATCGTGATTTTTATATAAGTGAACATTTGACTTGAGATCTCTAAAGTTATCTTATATATGGATTAGAGTATTTTGTTAATACTTATGAACTATTATAGTTAAGGATAGCTCAGTCAATAGTCGTTGGATATAGTATAAACTATATAGAGGTAGTTAAGTGATCAATATAGGATTTGAGAATGCTCTATTGTTCTCGATTAGTATTAATTCAGAAAATTCTTAGCCAAGATAGAAAGACAATTTGAAAACATTTCTAAAATTTCATTAATTGAATCAATTACCAATAGTGGAGAACTAACATGATTGGACTCAAAATATAATAGCCATTAATTTAATGCTCTATTTCTAATTAGAATATTATATAATGAAAAGATTAAATTATACCAAAAAATCATACATAGAAAGATTAGTCAAAATCACTTTGACATTCCTTAATATGTGAGTTATCATGATGTGTTGCTAGATGCTAATCTTAATATATAGATATAAATTGTTTGATTAAAGAATTAAAGATAAATTAAAAGAGTTTAATTTATCAAAGCCTAAATATCATTTAAATATGATTTATATCTATTGGCAACATATTTAGAAACCTAATAGGTCAAAAAAAGAACGATGTGAAGGGAAAAAATATATTTTAATCAAATTGGACATAATTGTAAAGTTTAAGAAATTTTATGATTAAATATGAGATATTTAATAAATAAGGATCAATATGAGATACTGAATCCTATCTAGGAATAATTGGTATTTAATTAGAATTATTTCAAACTTAAGCCTATTTAAAATAAGTTTAAGTTTTATAAATAATTCTAATTAAATTTTAATTCAAATTAGAATCTAATTTCAATTAAATTAGTACAATATCTTAAACTTATTATATATAGGCTTAAGCTCTAAGGGAGCTAGCACTCCTTGCCTAATCATATCTATAATAGTTACAAAGTTCTCTCAATAAGGTTTGTGGATACCATTACAGGTCGAACATTTGCAAGGCTAAGGTGGCTGAGATGAGCCAATTTTAGAAACAATTCGAGGTAAATAATAATAAAAGGATCAAGCTTTGGAATAAGATGCATATTTGAATTATGCTTTATTATAATTTATACGCTAATCATTTTATAGAATTTAAGATATCCTGACTTTCAGAAATTTATAAGAAAAAATTTTGCGATTATTTTATTGCACACAAGATCAAAGCCTACCTCTATTTTCTTAACAATGATTATATTTATATTTATTGAGACATATTTAGCCACATTCTTTTTCATACCGTCCCACCAATATGTGTCTTTAATATTATGATACAATGTGTGTGTGTGTGTGTGTGTGTGTGTGTGTGTTTATATATATATAAGTACCTCAATTATATACATGGACGTATGTAATTTGTGCAATCGTTGTTGTGATGCCTCTGTAATATTTAAGTATATGAATATATGTTAAAGAACCTATACCATACTAAATGCATTTATAATGGTCCTCACATGATTATGTGCTTTTTTTTTATAAAATTGCATTATTAATGTTTAGATGGTGTATTAACGTGTTTGATTGTGATTGTAGAGGAGGAAAAAATCTATAAGACATGTCACTTGATAGGTATACATCAGGACCATCTACACACTAGTTTGATTATAAGAGATGATTGTGATATCATATTGAGATATGATACAGACCAATCCTTGTTGATACTTGGCTCCTAGTTGGGTCTTTGTTTAATATGTATATTATCGATGTGATTACATCTTTGGACATATTGAGTAGGGATGAGATCCTCTATACCCACTACAAGAAAATTCAGAATTTGTGTCGGAATATTACCGACGGAATTGATTCCGTCGCCCTTTACCGACGGGCATGAGTAAATCCGTCGCTGAAAACAAACATTTACCGACCGCGAACCCATCCGTCGGCAATATTGAGGGGGAAAATTCGACCAAGAATCTGCGACAGACAATAGCGACGGAAAATGTCTCGGCAACGGTAAAAAACGCGGGAACAGTTCCCGCAATTTGATTGCTTCGCGCTTCTCCGACGGTACTTTGTCCGTTGGTAAA